>VXBW01004605.1:228201-358991 GCA_013400375.1 Thinocorus orbignyianus
GTGTTGCAGCCACCCCAACCCCGGGGGTGGACACTGGAGCAGGTGCTGCAGCCCCCCCAACCCCGGGGGTGGACACTGGAGCAGGTGCTGCAGCTAGTCCAAGCCCGGAGGTGGACACAGTAGCCGATACCACGCCGCCCAAAAGTCATATAACCAGGACAACTTGTTATTAAGTCTGATATGAAATCTTTCTGTTACCAATTACGTAATGTCTAGGACAGACCCTGTAGTGGCGAGATTTCTTCTTCAGCCAATATTAATACATTTTTAGGAAACAGAAATTCTGTGTTACAGTAGATGATGGCTTTCCTAACTACACTGGTGATTTTCCATTACGTTTCCATACAGAAGTTGCTTTGCCCTTTAGTCAGCCCAGAAGTCTGGAGGTCCAGTTTGCCATTGCAGTTCTTCATCTCATGGAAAGTAATTAAATATTCATTGTTTCCTTGCTGTTGCTATAATTTTTTTGGATGTTCACATTTGCCCTGCAGCCACCATGAAGTATAGCTCTAAGTTCAGTGCGAGGACCCAGGAGGATATGTCCTTGAATGGAAAGGAATTAAGAAAAACACATTTAGATAGTTCATCTGGTACCTGTCTTGTAATTTTTGAGATGGTGGGACATGGGTCAATGCATTCCATACTTCCATGAATCATATAATGAAGCATGAGTGAGACACAAGTTGAACATTAAAGTTTGTGTTGAATTGGACACATCTTGAAGGTTGCAGATACCAGATCTCAGCTTCTTCCAACACAATCTTAAACCTGACTTGTTAGGTCTGTGATGCCACCTCGGTGCTGGCTGACAGCTGTTGGGGACAGATGACACTTGAACATGCCATAGAATAAAAGAAGAATTAATCAGTCAGGCGGACCTCCTTGCATATTTCTTTTTATCTTAAATGTCAGCAAACTAGATCTCAAACATAGTATTAATGCAATGACCTGGTGTTGAGTTTACATTTTCTTCCATCCGAACAGTCGTGGTTGACTCCAGCTCAGCCACGTGGCACATGGGGAACCACTAGCACTAGGCACTGCGGCTTCTGTGCAAAGACAGTGCAGAGGACCCGGCCCGTGGTGTTTGACCTTGGCCCACTCTGGGGTCTGAAAAATCCTTCTAACACCACTGTTTTGACAAGTTAGTTATAAGGGATTAATTAGCATTCTTGGGGTAATGCAGGGTCCCTCTTGCAGTGAGAGATTCTGACTTCCTTCTCGGTGAATTAATCCTTTTATTCTCAGGTTTGGACTTACTCACTCTGTGCAATGACACCAAATCTCTTCAGGGGCTTTCATTAAACACACAGCTCCTCCTTGAAAAATTGCCATTCCTGCAGTGAGCAATACTCAGATGTTGCAGCTCTGCTTAACCAGGTTGTGAGCCCCACCCCCCTCAGGGGCCACACATTTCCAGTGACAGAAAGTCCTGTGTTTAAGTGTTCTCATTCAGAGGAGTCAAGTAACCTACCAAGCAGTAACTAATTGCAGCGAAGGACCCCGCTGTCACCGCTTGCTAAAAGATGCACGTCCATCCCCTGAACTTGTCTGTTGCAACTCCCACTCACAGGCTGCAAGGGGGGAAAGCATCTTGAAAGCTTTTGTGAGCTGGTTAAGATCAAAGAGATTTGGTTGCATAAATCATAATATTTCTGGAATGCTAAACTGGAATAAAAGAAAGCTGCCGTTGCAAGTGGAGGGATGTGTAAATGCAGAACTTGGAATGATCTCCCCTAATGGACCCATCTCAAGCTCACTGACCTTGGCCACTGACCAGGCTGGCAAGGACTGCTCCCACTTTTGACAAGAATGAGAGACAGCGAGGGTGCAGTGCTAGGACCAAGCTGAGCTGGATTCTTGTTAGTGGGCTTCTGAGCAGGCTTGCAGACTGATGTTTAGCCCCTGCTAGGAGTGAACTATGCATTAACACACTGGATGTTCTCGCGGAGAAGGTGACCCTGTTGCACAGAGCCCGCGGGGCTTGTTGCTTAACACATTGACTGTTATCCCAAATCCCCAAAACTGTTTATTGTAGCAGGCAAAAGAAATACACAGAGCCCCTGATCTAAGGTAGAGCTGGAAGCCAGCCCAGGCTGGAATTGTTAAAGGACCGCACATGTAACACTACCCGCAGCCACAACTGAGTCTCTGGGGTCTGGTAACCTGCATAAGCTGCTTGAGATGAGCTCTGCTTCCTCCTGCCAGTCAGACAACAGTGTTTTCTCAGGCTGGAGACTGACCAGAAGGTGGATTTTCAGAAAGGCATGTGGGAGTCCTTGTGGGCAACAATTAAAGGTGGGCCAACATTGTGCCCTTGCAGTAAAGAACAGCAATGGCATCCTGGGCTGGTTTAGGCAGAGCACTACCAGCAAGCTGAGGGAGGTGGTCATCCCCCCTGTTCAGCCAGGGGGATAAACATCTGTAGTGCCAGGTCCAACAGTGGACTCGCCAGTAGAAGATAGACAGCGATATCCTGGAGCAAGTCCAGAGCCAGGCAATGAAGATGGTGAAGGGACTGCAGGCTATTGGGGAGAGGCTGAAAGACCTTGGGGTGTTCAGGCTGGAGAAGTCTCAGGGGTATCTATCAATGTGTATCTGTGCCCAATGGGAGGGTGTAAAGAAGACAGCCTGGTTCTTGTCTCTGTTATCCAGTGACAAGACAGAAGGAAATATGCATAAACCAAAATAAAGGAAATTCCATTTAAAAAATAAGAAAAGACTTATTCTATCGTGAGTGTGATCAAACACTGTGTTGCCAGAGAGGTTGAGGGCTGTCCATCCTTAGAGATACTGAAAACCCAGCTGGCCACGGTCCTGGTCACCCTGCTCCAGCTGACCCCACTTTGAGAAGGAGGTTGGAACTGGAAGGTCTCCGGTGGGGCCTTGATTCTGTGATGCTTCTAACATTGTTATGTAGGCTGCTGTTTTGTAGGACACTGGCTGACATTAAAGGCTGTCATCTAATTTAAAGCTTTGTGCTTCCAGTAAGATCAAACCTAACCCCACACTAGGGCAAATTCCCGAAGGAAAACAGCCGCCTGTTAAATCCTCAGTGCTCAGCTGCATACGTCTGTGGAACAGGTATGAATTCACCAGCATGATCTAACTGTGTGTGACACCCATTTCTGACCACAGCAGATAACAATAGTGTCATTTCTATAAGACTCAAAACCAAATCATTAACTGGAAAGCTGTCTTAGATTTGTATTTCAAGTAGATAATAGAGAAGTCACGTAGCTGAGCAGGAGGTTACAAGCAAAAAACCCTGTATTATTAATCACAGGTGTAGCACCAATGATTTACCTGTCAAATCACTTCATATTACTATTTTGAATTCTTCTTGGAAACTAAAAATGCCCCAAGCAAAACCAAATTACTAACTTGTCCTTAATAAAAAAAACCTCAGTGAAAACTCAGTGAGGCTGCTTTATATTAAGTCTATCCATTAGCGGAGCAAAATAATTATCCTGAGCATGCAGACACAAGTGCTCAGGTATCGGCTGAAACCATGGAACAAGGATTCCTGTTATAAAATAGCCCCTCTGCATCCAGTTTGTCTAAAGCTTTGTATAGGTTAAGTTTACCCGTCGTTCCCTGAAGTACCAGGCTTTCTCTGCACATTTCTGTGGCATCCTAACAGACTTAATTCTGTCCTTCTCTGAATTGCTCCAGAAATACTTCTGTGGCAGACAAAATCAAGAGCATCAGGATGGAGAACACTGTGGCCAGAGGGCTGGCACCAGCCAGGGCTCCTGTTGTATCTGGGAGAGGCTGTCACTCTTCAGTAAGCAGCTGGTAACCAAAAAAAATCTTAAACACTTCCAGCAATGCAGCCTGACCATCAGCCTTCCTCCTTGGTTGGAGTAGCTCTGCTTTGACTTACAGAGAAGTTCCATGTTCTCTACAGAAGGTGAACGCCCTCATCACAGGGCTTGAAAAACGGTCTCTGCTCAAGTCTCAGCTCTCTCCTCCCTTCTGACTTTTTTTGACTAGAAATTCCATCAAAGTGCCAAGACATGTTTCCCTATTAAGAATGTGTTGACACTGATACATTCCCACGAGCAGCGTTAGTTTGAAGACATCAATGTTTTTTGAGGAAAAGCTGTTTCTGGGAAGACTCCTTTCCCTGCTGTGATCCTGCACCATTCTGTGAGCCATCTGGGTGACATTTCACGTGCTGGGCCAGCACCAGTCCTGTCCTCCACTTATCTCCACCTCCAGCAGAGGGTCCCTGCACCCATCTCTGGTCAGAAGGTGGTCTGGTCACCTCTGCAAGGTGCTGCGAGCGACCATGCTCCCTCCTCAGAGCAAGCAGCCAGACGTACAGTGGTGCGTGGCCTGACCCTGTTCCATCAGGGCTTTTGTTTAATTTGTCTTCCACAGTCTCACTGCTCACTATCTGCGTACAAAGATTCATTAACAGGGCAACACATGATTTGCCTGCATTAGGGAAATGAGAACAGAATCACTCTGTGTCCATTACATTTGCATAGGTCGTCAGATGGTTTTACATTCAGTTGAAATTCCTGCTGAGGACATCTACAGGCCTGCAGAAATGCAAATATATTCACTTTTCTTTTGCACAGGGATGACTTTTTGAACTCAAAGCTTCCTAGAGCAATTATTAATGCTGTTGCAATTAAACACCCCAGCAGAATTGTCTGAATGAGATAAGAGTAGCTGGGAAGTGGGGATCGCCTTTTGTCTCTGATAGAAGGACAGAAACCAATGAAAAACTGCTGAACCTAAAAAAAGAAAGCAGGAGAGCAAAATACCTCTGGTAGTGTCCAGACTTCCTGCTGACAGGTTACACCCTGCTTGAGTCTTGAGTCTTGCCAGCAAGATCTTCACAAATTCATTGACCACAATGGCACTTTGTGCAAGACCATGCTCCTCAGCAGCGCAGTCAATGAAGCAAAATCCCACTTCAATCCCACCAGTAGGACAGAATGAAAAAGTGAGAACCAAGGAGCCAGTCTGGCTTCAGAGGGACAGACTGAAAGATTTAAGCATATTTAAGGTAATAACTCAAGTTAACACCTAAAGAAGATGAGAGGGAGTGATCACACTTCTGCTCTGACCGTATTTTGCACAGGGAGGGCTGCAGCAAATTCATCCACAGTGTGCTGGCGAGGTTGTTAATCCAAACAGACAGGTTTCACATGTTCAAACATGTTAAGGCTGCTTCACATCTAATTTATTTAGGCTGATCTTAAGAATCATTTTTAGGGCTTGCCAAGGTGCATGGTCCAGTCTCTTGACGCTGTGCAGTTCTTTCTGACCTGTGGTTGCAGGCAAATCTCAGCAGGCTTTCATCAAACCCTGCTTTTGGGCACCCAACCTAAGAGCCTGGGCTCCCACTGTCCAGTGAGTTCCTCTTGGAGACTGAGGCATTGGCAGCTGGAGATTCACTCCACCTAACTCCAACAGGGTACACACCAGCACTCTCAGGGAATTTGATATTCATCATTTTGAAGCCAATGCTGTGATTTTGAGAATATATTTCCTGCTATTTAAATGTCAAGCAATAGCTTTCAGATAGCTGGTTTCTGTGTGAGTCATGTTCTTTCCCACTTAAGGACTGCAGAGGCAAGCTACACCAGGACTGGAAAAAGTGCTGCCAAATGCCATGACCAACCATGCAAGGTGATTATAACTTGGGAGGGAAAGGAGGTAAAAAGTCTTGCGGCTCACAGGATCCCTGAGTCTGCCTTGGGGAGCATCAGAAGACACTCATCTGTTGGGTTTTGCATTTGAAGTCTGGTGGTACCTTCCAGTACAATTAATGTAGCAGAGAGACAGGCAATGAACCACTGACAGTAAGACTCAAAGGGAAGGGCTTTATGTTTTGAGCTCAGGGAGGAGCGTGTCCTTGCTCAAGAAATAACAAGTTAAAAGCAAAAATTTCCTGCTGTGCCAACAGTATACCATGGCTGCTCAGACCTTCTACAGGGGGAGACATGAGGGTAACATCAGGAGAGCTACCCTGTCTTTCAAGGATGAAAGTGATGTAATAGGTTGCTACAAGCTGTAAAGTTTATTATTTTACATATGTATTGCAAGTTTTTTCCATGAGCTTGGAAGGCTTTTGACATCTTAGAATCATAGGTTGATCAAAGCCCCATCCAGCCTGGCCTTGAACCCCTCCAGGGTTGGGGCAGCCACAGCTTCTCTGGGCAACCTGTTCCAGTGCCTCACCACCCTCACAGCAAACAATTTCTTCCTGAGATCTCATCTCAATCCCCCCTCTTTCAGTTTAAAACCATTCTCCCTCATCCTGTGGCTCCCCTCCCTGATTAAGAGTCCCTTCTCATCTCTCCTGGAGCCCCTTTCGGTCTCTCCGGAGCCTTCTCTTCTCCAGGCTGAACTCCCCCAACTCTCTCAGCCTGTCCTCACAGCAGAGGGGCTCCAGCCCTTGGATCATCTTCATGGCCTCCTCTGGCCCCACTCCAACAGGTCTACGTGTCCCTTTCTGTGCTGAGGATTCCAGAGCTGTCCACAGTGCTCCGGTGGGGTCTCACCAGAGCGGGAGAGAGGGGCAGAATCACCTCCCTTGCCCTGCTGGCCACTTTGATGCAAAATCTGAGTTACCAAAGGACAATTTTCCACCTCAAAGAAATCCTTTAAAAGAAAGGAATTTGACCAGGCACCCAGGTACATGTTGGGAGTAGGGTAAGACTCTTTCCTGTGTGGTCATGTGTATTGTGGGCTTGAGGTGATTTGGTGATCCAAGCATCCACACAGGACTCCCATGGGCTGTTTAGAGATGTTTGTTCAGCCTCGGCTTGCTGGTTGTAGCAGGAAGTGGTAGAAAACTGTTCTTAGTGTCATGGACAGTGAGAGTTTTCAATGCTGTGCTAACTGGACCTTTCCATCTATAAAAGATGTTTTTCCGTTCCTCTGGAATCATTTAAACCAATGATTCAGTGTGTTCCTCCCTACCAAACCCACACAGACTGCACCACTGGCTTATTATCCACCTCAAGAAAATGTCTTTGACATTGATTCACGTTTGACAGAATTGTCACCTACAGCATTGTTCATCCCATTATTTTCTTTAGATACTAGAGATGAACTTGATTTTGTTTCTCTCGTCAATTAGCAAGGCCATTAAGTTAAATGTAGTGTTATTTCCTCAAGTCTTGTCTTTGTCTTTCACAATTGGTTCTCACCCCCATTTTCCCACCTGAGTTGATGGCTGGTGAATCCCCATCTTCCTTAAGTCCTGGGTGTTTAAACTGGTTCTTCAGGCTGCACAAAGGACTGTTTTTCTATTTTCCCAGACATTTCACACCAAAATCCCCCCCTCCCCCTGCTCCGATCCACATTATCAAGGTTTAATCTTAGTCAATTATTATTTTTTTTAAATGCAGATTTCAATTACATTAACTTTTTGCAGTGGAAAATAGTTTGTATGAAAACATTCAACCAGTTTAGCAGGACAAATCTATTCCCTAAGCTCTGCTTCTGGCCACCCACCTTCTCCAAAGCCACAGCCAAGCAAACCTCAGACTCTGCTCTTGCTGCTTCTGGCTTGTTCCAGTATCTGTGCAAATCAGGAGGAGATTCTCTAAGGAGCTCCATGGTACTGGTTATAAACTGATGAGTGCAGAAACAGGCCAAGTACTACACTGGACTCTCTTTGGAAGAGCTCAGAAAAGAGCAAGGACTGTGAGAGGTGGAATAGATCATGGATTGACACTGGATGAGTATATTTATACAGTTGAGTTTAACAACTCAACTTAAAAAACAGTCTGGGGAATCAGCCACTGCACAACTCTCTACATCATGCTGGTACCTCTCCCCCCTGGAGTCCCAGGAACAGGAACACAGTGGCTTCTTTTCAGGTGCACCATGTGTCAAAGGAGGTAGGACCATCAGGAAGAAGACAAGCCCTTCCTGTTCCTCACCAGCTCCTGGGTGAAGTTGTACCAGCCTGCTTGTGCTTTCCTGAGTGCCTTCTGGTGCAATGTCATGCTGCATGACCCCATCTCCTCCTACAAACCTCAACACCACCATCTGGGGCTATGAAGGCATATAACTGATGGAGAGTGGAGGGGCTTACACAGAGGATAAAAACTGGAGGGCAATGTTATTGGGACTGCAAAGCAAGAATCAGGACAAGAAAACAAGTATAATTCTCTATTTCCCTCTCTCAGCTCAGGTATTTCTATCTTCCTGCTCTCTCATCTTTGCTTTCCTAACACTATGAACAGCCCAGCAGCTGTCATTTCCCAGAGACTGGCAGGTACCTTTATCTCCCAAGATATTCTCTGTCAGCCAGTTTGCAGAACCACAGGAGTCTTTGGTCAGGCATCTGCCCACTATTGGGTATGTGGGAATGAAGGTATTTTTCTCTGTGTTTAACTCATCAATTTGAAGGGACACTGGTGTGGGTAGGGCAAAACAGAAGCTCCTTCCCTTGAGGGAGCACAGCTGCTGGGTTTGGAGCGCTGGCTCATCAGCTCACACCCCTCGTATTAGCAGGTAACATTACTGTCAGAGACAGGAGGCAGGTCTGCTTTCTGCAGGAGCATACAGAGGCTTTAACCAAAAGGCGATTTATATGGAAATTTACAGAGGTGACTCATGAGTCCTTACAGGAGCTTCAGCTTCAGTAGCCTCCAGGAGAGAAAAATTGTGCCTTTGGTCTTGATGGTCATGGGATGGGGATCACAGCTAGGGAGGAGGTGTCCCACTGCTGGCACACCTTTGAATGAGCTGAGGGAATTCCTCTGAACATTAGGGAATGGAGCCACATGTTCAGTCTCATGAGTAGAAGTTTTATTTGGTCTTTCAAGGTCCACCCCAAATCTGAATGCAAGTTAAATTGTTTCTGTGATCTGAAATGAGTGAGGATTGTATGAACATGGCTGTATAGTAAGTCATAGTCGGTTTTGTCTGAGGGCACAAAGACTGCGTGCATAGAATGTTTGTTCTAAGATTTGAATCACGTATGCTTTATGATCCTTGGGATAAAAAATAATATAGTTAGACTTGAAGCATGTTGTGTGCTTGGATGTTGCCAACTTGAGTATAGCGTAGAAACAAGACAATTTTGACAAGGGTGATCCTTCAGGATCTAGCAGTTATCCAAATTCCTTTCCTACTAACTATTTTAAGAACTCTCAAAGCCTTTCTCCATTGGGACTGCAGTGTAAGCAGAAGAATTAGGAAAGATTTTAACTAAAACTTTTGAGATCGAAGTTGGCCTTACGGTTTTCTTCTGTTGTCCTTTTTTTGGTACAACAGAGGAGTACCCAGGTACAGGTACTGGTGACATGTCAAACTCGGTAACTTGCCACTGATTCACAAAGAAGAAGTAGTTTGATGCTATTGTTTCAAGATTATCATAAGATAAATTGTCTTATAAGACTTATTTTATGACATTTGTTATCCTCTCCACTTGAACTAGCTACCTGGCCCATGAGTGTTCCTTCTCATATCTCATCTTAATAATCTCCGATTACTCACTTTGTCTGCTGGTAGCCTTACAGCGTACCAGGAGATCACTGAGGGTACCTGTAGAAACCTGATGATGATCCAATTAAAAAAATGGGATTAATCTTGTTATACCTGAAGGATGTGTAGATTATTTGAAGTTTAAGATTTCATAGCAGCAAAATAGCAGTTTGTTCTACCAAAAAGAAGACAATAATATGTATGTTACTGGGATTCTGCTGTTCATATGGTTTACACTCTGAAATAGTTAAGAATAATAAAAATACAACACACTGATTCTCTGACATAAGCTTAGGAGCTGTCCGAGACAACTTTACTGTGATGAGAAAACTTTGTATGTGTGGAAAGTGTGACCAGATCTCCCAGGAGGAAGCTCAGTCCTCTCTAAGTGGCTCTGCTGCCACTTAGCTCAGGAAGTAATGACAGACAACAAGAAACTGCCCGCAGACATTTATTTGAACTGCTGAATTAAATTTCTTTGGTTGTACTTATGACATTTTTCCTTAGATTTCCAGGTGTTCTTGTCCCCTGCCTTTCATTAGGAGAAGTTACAGGAAGCCAGTTTAAGACTGGGCACAGGAAGCTAGGCGATGGAAGTTTCACTGTTTGAAAAGGCATGAAAATGCACAGCTGAACTCGAGGTACCACAATACTTACAAAAACTTGGTTCACGTGCAGTTTTGAAGTGGCACATCCCATGTATGCAGACATCCACAATGAAATAGTGCAACTCTTCCTCTGAACTTAAACCAATTAACCATGAAGTAGGTTAATATTACAGTTGAATAATTTCTTGATTTGAGACAATTGGGGTTTATTCGACTAAGAAATCAGGGAGTCAGACAGCACTGAATGTACTGAATATAAAGCCAGCACGCACATACCAGGTAAGCTGAGGTAGGATGACAGATCTAATAGATTGTTTCTTTAACACCTAAACCCAGGCAGAAAGCAAAAAAACCCAGATTCTCTCAGGAAAGCAATATGATCAGTGAAGTCCAGAGGTCTTCCAGCCCTGGGGGCTTTCAGGACAAAGCTAGAACAAAGACAAAGACCACTCGATGTAGCTCCAACTGTGCAGTCATTGACAGTGCCCAGAGTTTGACTGAGCACAACTGAACTTTAGGAATTTGTTTAATGTGTCCAGGATCCCAGCCTGGTCTCTATCAGGAACCCAGGTGCCTCCTGCAATCGACAGATAAAAATGGGACCTTTCTCAGTACAATTCCTTTTATCTGAGATCAGAATTGCCACCTGGAGGGGGTTGTAGAGAGAATATAGACTCCTGGTTTTCAGCGAGCTAAAATCTGGTGATATGTATCCCTTCTGAGACTCGTTCTAGCTGTACAGTATTTATTGAAGGAATGTGCTGAGAGAAGAATTTTGCCTGGGTTTTACTCTACCTTGTCATATTGGAAGCTCAGCAGACTCTTTTGCAATGTCCCAGCTGCTTGTGATATGAGGTTAATCTTTTAATGAGATTTTAGAAGTCTTTATTGCTAGTTTTATGTAAGAAGTCCAGAATCCCAGTGTCAGGAGCTTAATAAATAAGGTTTGTTGGTCTGGGGGAATTCCACGGATCTGGAGCAAAAATTACAAGAGAATTTACTCATACATTAGCCTGTCTAATAGTCGAGAGCTTATTCTTCTGTATAGTCAGTGAAGAGAAAGGCACTTCTCTTTTTGGTGATTCAGATCTCGAATGGAGCCTGTTTTCTGTTACTTCAGCAGTTTTTACAGTGTATTAAGCCTTGAGCTCCATCTTTATAGCAGAGACATGGGAAGCAAAACAAATATACATATTTTTTCCGTTTTACTATTATAATATGGAACAAATGAGTTCCATATAACATTAAAAGTAATGTTTATTAAATACTATTGTATTTAATCAGCTGTAAGCCCTGTAGTAGCTTGATGATACATGTGGAATGGAGTTTTAAGCTTGAATATATGATTATCTCGAAGTACGTGTTATCTGCTAATTGTGACTAGTGGGTAACTTGTGAAGGTCTCGAGAATGCAAATTCTTCATGGTGTCTCCTCAGTTTTCTCTTGGCTGTTTTTCGTTGGGCCTTACATTTTTCCGATGAAACAGGAACGGCATGAAAAGAATATCCCTTCTCCAGCTTCAGAGATTTGAAAGTGGCTAGCATACAGCGTGCTTTCACAGGAGAGATTTCTTGGTTTTACTAGAAGGCCATTTCTATAGCGATAGCTAAAAGCAAGGTCACGTGAGAGGGACTGCAAGGAAAATTTTAAGATTCGTTTCCATTTTTCTCAATAAATTATGCATTGAAATCACTCATTGTATTAAAACTCCTGACTCCTCGCTGTCAGGTGGAGCTGAGTAAGAGCCAAGGATGGTTTCATTAGGAAGACAGGACTAAACGGCAATGACATTTCTCAACCCAGTAGGATCTCAGTTGGCTAAATAGAAGCAGCTGCTGGATTGTTTGTTTAAACTCCAGCTTGGTAGCCTGCTACTGCGCTTTCCATGCTTTCTAGGAATTGCTGTCTGGGAAAGGGAAGTTTCCTGGCAGCAAAGCTGTCTCTCTGGGCACCTGCAAATGAGAGGCAAGGAGGGATATGCTGGTATAAGATGTGCTTGTTCCAGAGGTCTGTCCTCTGTGTACCTCACTCTGCTCAGCTCCTCCAGCTCTTTATGGTGAGCATTGCCACCCACCCTTCTGTCCTGACATGATTTTGCAGTATACTTTAATTTTGGTCTGAACTGAAACGTGATTATTCCCAATGAATTGTTTGTTGTGATTCCAACCTTCTTTGCTGATTTTCTGCCTGTGTTTCTGGTCTCCCTTGATCCTTTAATACTATTTCTCCTCCTTTCTCATGTTTGGATTCCCTCTTCATGCAGCTCATCTGTAAATTTAATCAATGTGTGATGGCAGTGCTATGGGAAATAATAGATACAATGAGACATAACATATTCTTCCCTGCATGCACATGGATTTATCCACTGCTGTCCCTCCCTGTCCTTCTCTCGCAGCCCTTGATCCATTATTCTGAGATTGAAACATTGCTTATGAGTTTTTCTGTGGCAGAGTTTTGAGATGTTACCTTAAATGCCCTCACTGGCTCTCTCCAGGCAGCTAACCGGGCAGCACCTGGGCTATAGTTCCCACCCCACCACCTGGACCTTGGGGCACCATGGGGCAGCAGACCCCACGGTCAGGCTCTGCAATGCTCAGACCCGGATTTGGATCTAGCCCCTAAAGCACCTTTTTATTAGGAAGAAATTTTTTACTATGAGGTTGGTGAGACCTAGGCCCAGGTTGCCCAGAGAAGCTGTGGCTGCCCCATCCCTGGAGGGGTTCAAGGCCAGGCTGGATGGGGCTTGGAGCAACCTGGTGTTGCGGGAGGTGTCCCTGCTCAGGGCAGGGGGGTTGGAACTGGATGATCTTTAAGGTCCCTTCCAACCAAAACCTTTCTATGATTATGTAAAAACAGGGAACTTAACTGCTGGTAATTTTGGAAGCTGCTTCTTTCAATTACGTGTGTTAAGATTTCAAAAGCTGGGAGAAGCTTCTCCAGAATTTCTGAGCATCTATCGCATTTTAAATACTCTTTAGCAGAAGTGTAGTGAACACCCCCAACGAATTCCCACTTCTTGGCTTCCTTGTGACTTCTTTTCTTTTTCTCTCCCTCCCTCCTCCTTCTTTTTGCTTTCCAGGAGATTATAACAGAGGTTGACAAAGTGCTAATCTTGCTGAGGATTACGCATGAGGAATCTCTATTGATTTCCTTTTTTTTTCTTTTACAGAAATAATAAAAGGCTGCATTGCAGGGTTTCAGGAGCTGCTGGGGATGATAAGGCACTTTCTTCTAACATTAACTTTAAGATTTTTGCTTGCGTAAAAGTATTGATTTATTAGAGAATCTACAAATAATATGTTTAGTAGAGAACAGATTAGATTTATATAACTGAAAATCCTTATTAGTATATATAATAGCTGAGACATAATAATGTAGGCAAAGGGTTGATATTGTTTTTATATAGTGCTGTAAGTTTACACAAACTGCCTGTAGTCCCTCAGATTTTTACCATGCAGCGTGGTGTGTCTGTTGTATTGGCAAGTATTTGATTTGTAGCAAGTGGATATAATTATTTTTTTCCATTGCATTTTCATGACATTCACACAAATGTGAAAAGAATATCTGCCTCTCCATCAGTCATGACTGTGGTTGGCCAGGAGAGGTTGTAGGGTTGTATTTATTATTCTGTGGCCCAAAGAAAGGGATGATCTCACAAGCATTAGGCAAAGGTGTCTCCCACTGCATGGGTAAGAGGCATGAACTCATGGTACTCAAAATCTTAAAGAAAACATGAAACAGCACAGCGGTGGATACGGCTTCAGGCAATTTATTTATCAATGTACCCATAGTTTCACATATTGATGCTGCAGCAGAAAAAGGACCCAGGGGCATACCTTCAGCCTGTGCCTCAGAGACCAAACCTGAAACCTTTGCTTAGAAATGGTAAATGAGGAGAGCTCCTCAACAAGGTGACAGAGTGTTTCTGGATGGCAGGTGGGGAAAGAGAACATGAGGGGAATTTGGTTGCCCCCCATGGCCCTGACTGGTTCTGAACACCATAGGACATCCGGAGATATAAAATCAGGTGTCTGAAGTCTCTGTCCCTAGTTCACTAGCTGTTAGATCTGTAGTTGTGAAGTTTCCTGCTCCAAAAGTTTTTTATTCCTCCTCTTCTCATTTTAATTAAAAGATTCCCATTTAGTTCACCTTGTCGTTTGGAAGCTAAGAAAGTCTTGAATACTTGGAGCTCTTGGGATGCTTGGCAGCTGTTCCATTAGATGGCTCTTCAGAGCAGACCCCAAATCATACCATTCAAATGAAATATTTGGAATGCCTGTATCTTGTCCTTGGCTCCAGTAATAGATGATTTCTCTAGGATGAGCACAGAGAAATAAGGGTTAAAGCTCACACTACTAATCCTACTTCGACTGTTATCGTTCTCTTTTGATTTTCCATTAATTAGGCTTCTTTCCTATCAGCAGCTCCAGCAGCTGAGTCCAACCAGCAGAAAGTCGTTTGCCATAGTGAGCAGTGTGTTTTTTGAATTCAGCATTAGTTTTCAAGGGAACTGTCCTAACTATTTCACCAGGATAATAGTCAGCAGATTAATGTGAGAGATTTGCTGTTTACTGCTAGAATTGTTCACTGCTTTCAAGACTAATAAGTAATTGTGATAGCTATCAATGCAGTTATGAGGCAATCACAATGTTAACTCCAGGAGAAATTGTCCATCCAAATAACTTCTGAAGCAGTTAACCTTGAGTTCATGAAATATATAAGAAAATGTTTGCTATTGGGGCATTATTAGAACTATCTAATACTACAACTAAATTTAGATATCCCTTTAAACTGAGCTCATTCCCAAAAATTTATAATGTACTTAAATTAATATGTGCTGTTTACCTGAAACTCTTGGATTCAAGCTAATTCAAGGTGCAATCAGTACATAAAATCTGTTCGTCGTGGAGATTCAGCAGAGAGACATAATTTGTCTCTTAATTTCCACATGCTGTTTTGGTTTATGAGTCCCAGAAATGCACCTATCCAGTGCATTTAGATTTTTAGCAACTTTCAAGACTCCTTTATTATGGCTCTTCCACTGTACAGAATAGAAGTCCGTACTCACTTCAAGTCACCTACCCACAGGCCACAGAACTTCACTAAAAAATGAGCTAAGAAATGAGACAAATTTCCCGCATGTGAAAAGAAATGCTGGCTTAGATTTAGGGAGCTTTGAACACCTACACAACCTGAAGACCTTTCCAATAGACAGGATCCAAGTCTTAAGCCACTTCCTTACTTCTGCAGTAACCAGGAGATGGGCAGCACCAGAAGGTGATATATCACAACCTAAGGATTTCTCTACTGTCATCTGGAGATGCCTTTCTTTCTCCTTGTAGGGTGGGAGAAGCCCAGAAAACTAGGTTAAGACACCTAATTTTAGTCAACTGAAGACAGTGGGATAAACCCTACACTCTTCAACACATGTGTCATTGCACGCAAACTTTTCTCACATGAAGACTGGTTTAGGGAGACCTAAACCCAAGAAATATGCTACGGAGAAAGCAGTTTCTGATGCTGTAGGTCATGCCTCACATTTGGCTCAACTCAAAGCTGCAGTATGATTCCATGTTTTCTTAGTGTGTAAAGACATGGAAGTATACCTAAGGATAAAATTTTGCATACTAAGGAAGGACCTGAAAATAAGTTACGCATCCAGACTGTGGTACCTATTATGGTCTACCTTAGAAAAAGGTGTTGGTTGAAACAACCTATTTCATGTTTGGGCATATAGATAGAGTAAACCAGTGTAATTGCCCACAGAGGCATCCCTGATATGATAGATAATGGATATACCCTCCTCACGTTATTATTAATGTTTCAGCTGTACAATTCATACTGAGATTCCCTGAGTGGTTACTGCTGTTGGAATCAGCAAGAGTGTTCTAGTTAGGACTTGCCAACACAAGTACAAGAATTGCACATTCTAGCCATAAATAAGTGAAAGTCAGGCTTCTGGCTGTATTTGTTTACCTGGGACCTAGTCTGTATTCTGACATTGCACTGGATTTCTAGAACACTTTGAAGATAAAAACAGTCTGAGGGCAAATCTTAAAAAAGGATGGTGGGGAGGAGAAAAAAGAAACACCTTATCACCCTTTTCAGGTCCGATTTTGTCAGTCTTTCCACAGATAAATCAAAAAGAGATCCAAGATGTCAGCAGATGTCTTGGTTGTATTATCTTAAGATGGATTTATATCAAATACACAAATAAATTGATTTTTTTTAAGTCAACTACACAGATGGTTGCATAATGTTATTGACATTTAAAAAGACTTGGAATTTTCTGTTCATTAAAAATGTTAGGGAAACCGTTCTCCCATTTAATATCCCCTTAACAGACTGATTTACTTTTCTAATGTATTCTATTAACAAACATCAATACATCAGCATTTTTCCTCCAAGACAAAGCTTGGAAGGGCAAAATTTTCCAGATAATTGATGGACCATTTAAAAGTCATTATGAAGAAGCGGACAAGGTGGAGTCATGCTGGAACACTGCAAGGCCAGAAGTATTCTGGACCCATGCTGAAGATGTGGCTGGAAGCACTAGAGGGCTTGCTCCTGTCTGATGCTTCTTTACCAAACCCTTGTCTCCTATCACTTGGGTGAGCCTAATTGAACCCAAAATCTGAATTGTCATTTGGAGACAAGTCTCATCCTTCATTGACTGCATTGGGAACTGGTGTTCCACTGTAAGATGCTTACAGAAGTGCCTGGACCTTTATCTGATACCTCAATTATGTCAGAAGACTCCAGGGCTTTATCTCCTGAATCAACCATTTCATCAGCTTGACTAACCAGGGTGCAGGAATAGGAGACTGCCAAAAGCACCTCTTCACTCACGGGGAAGTTCTGGTGTCTCAGTAAACAGTTTAGCAACTTGTACTCACAAATTTCTGCTCACATCTTAAGGAACTTCTAAACTTCTTGGATATAACATAAAAAGTTGGAAAAGCAGGGGAGAATTACAAGGTCCCTGAATAGCACTGAAAACAGAGCTGCTCTAGCTGCCCACCACTTAGTAATGATTTGCAGTGCAAGCTTTCACAAATTTACCAGCTCCAGTGTCAGTGCACTTCATGTCATTCAAAGAAACAACTAGTTCTGATGAATTTTGTCTCATTTCAACAGGTTGCTTAGCAAAGGGATAACCACTGCCATCCTGCTTCTCCAGAAAGAAGAAAGGTGATTAACTGTGTCTTCCCTGATATTCACAATAAATGATGGTGAAGTTGTGCTCCTCAGAGCCGGGTGTGCAACAGAAGATTTTTTTTTTAGACTGGAACCATTGGGGATTGTTATGGAGATCTAGGTTGACTTCCTGTATGACCAGGCCACTTCACTCGCTGATCCATGCAGCTTTTTTATCTGTGCTAGCTGAGAGAGAACATTTGGATTAACACTAGACAGTCAGATCTTTATTTATTTCCCTGAAGGGAAAAAAAAAAAAAGACTCCACCATGTCCTTTGGGAAGCCATTCCATTTATCATTCAATGTATCTTTTACTTAATACCCTGTGACTAATTTGATCCCATGCCTGAAGAATATTCAAACATATATTCATTTTCCATGAACCCCACATGAATTTAGATCACCAAGGTGATGCATATGGTAACTCAGCTTCACTCCCAGAAAAGGCTGGGTAAATATCATATTAAAGTGATAAGACAAGGATAAGAGCTTTCTCTTTCCAACCTGGGCTGCTGTTTCTACCATGGTTGGGTTGTGTGGAGTTCTCACTCAGGGTTTTAGTTCAGGGTAAGAAGTATCCCAAGGGAGGAGGAAAGGTCAGTCCTTTCTAATATGTAGTTGCCCAGACTCCATTTTAGACAGGGAAAAGTTGAGAAGCAAGGGCTTGATTTGAAGAACTCCTAGATGGTGGCTGCTGAAGTTTGAACTAGACTCAGCAAGACCCCGCAAAAAATCTGGCCTTGCCCAGATTTTTGGATTTGGACTTCTAAAGAAATATGTTTTCCAATAATGCTTATTAGTTGTCCCATAAGATAAGGAGAATTTGGTGTTATCAAGAAATTCCTTCTTTTTGGAAGTATTGACTTGATTCTTAAAGTGAAAATTGCATGTAAGATAATTTCTCCCAGAAATGACCAGGGGTTAAATGATATGTGTTTGTCATCTCTAAATCAAAGCACATGGTATGACTCACCCCTGGCCAGTTTCATTGTTGTTCTTATTATAGGATCTCCTACAAAGGTCACATTTAATTACTAAAAATAAATTCACAGCCCAAAAAACATTTGTTCCTCAGCAAACAGTTTCAGAAAATATAGGCTACTCCTGAATTAAAAGTACAGATCCAGGTCACTGAGCTGACCTACTTAGGGGATATTTTAGGGCTTCCCAAAAGATTTCACGTCCTCCAAATGTCAATCTTATTTCAGTTCTGTGCATCAGCATAAGTCTTCTTACTTCAGAGGAGACTGTAATTTAGATGTAGATTTTATCAAAGTTTAGTCGGCTTAACATTTCTTATAAGAAACTCATAGAAAGTTGAGATGAACTTGACTGTGCTGCTTAGCAGCAGGAGGAGAACTTGAGTAAAACCTTTTTTTGGTCCCAAATGATATGACTGATTCACATCTTAGTCCTTTTACTACATGGTGTGTAATTCTACCAAAACCAGAGAAAAACTGATATGTGACTAGGGCCCGGCCTCTTTGTCTAAGCACTCCTGTTAGTGCTGTCTTGAGGACAGTCTCTTTCTGGACTCAGACAAGGGATGGGACCCAAGGACCAGCCTGATTATCAACCCCACGTTCCACAGAATGATGAGATGTTTTCTCCTTAGCCTTCGCCTTTCTATTGTTGCTATGATACTGAGTGGAGTCACTTGGGAAAAAGACATCCTAGAATTTATGTGATTAAGTCAGGCAAGTGTGAGTGTTGGTCTTTTTTAGGCTGGTGTGGATGGACTGTCTGTGTTGGATGATCACCTGCACCTGATGAAGTGCAGCTTTCTCTCAAGAAATTGCTTTCACTGACCATGGGCTTGACCATGGCATTCCTGATGTTGCAGTCATCCAGGTGTCCAAGTCTTAGCACCTTTCATCTGACAATTTCTTCAATGGCTGATGCAGGATGGCTTCTCCAAATATATTTACCAAGCTGGGCTCTGCATGGCATACTGCGAGGAGAGGACAAGCGTGTTACAGCTAACAAGTCAGAGGAAAAAGTGTAGGAAGTCACAAAGGAAACCTGAGTGGAAGGAGAAGCCAGGAGCAAAGCATGAAATAGCACAGGAGAACTGAGGCTTAGGTCTCCCTCTTCAACATTTCTTAATGACTACCCTGGGGAAGTAAGTCCCTGCCCTGTGCATTGGTTTCTCTTCGTTCTGTCTTGAAGTGCTGAACTTTCTCCCTGCCCTGTGCAGAAAGCCTGGCATTTCCCTCTGGGCAGTGAAATTTTTCCTAGTATCTAGTATAAACCTCCTGAGATATTGTGTACCCTCCCACCAGACTTCCCCATCTTATGGTGGGAAGGACAGAACTATCCCTCCTCCCAAGAGGGATGTGAGGAAACATCAGTGAGAGTATATGAGCTCAGATCCTCTCATGATGGGAGCTGATAAGGGCACGGGTGCAGATAAGGTTATTTGGAGCAGAGAGTCCATTGGGATTATTGTAGTAGTGGCCTGCATGGGGAATGGAGCATATCTAACAGAAACAGCTGAGTCAGGGAGCTGGAAACCATCCTGCACTCTCCCTCTCCCTGCAGAACAATTGGTGGCTGCACAAGCTCTGCCTTCTGCTGATTGTACCCAGGGCTCACAACCTGCCTCCTGCGTGCCTCACAAATAAACAAGATTTCTAAGATTACATTTTCCCTCACCTTTTTTGTGTGTCCTGTGCCCCGTTAAGAACAAAGACCACTACACTGACAACTCAAACAAATTTCTGACCAGATGCTTCTAAGTGGCAACTGTTGTGCTGTTAAGTTCAAAATATATCTTTTGGAGGAAACCAAGAACTTGAGGACAATATGCATGAACAAGTAGAGTCAGGTGGCAGTGTGAAGTGTGAGGGACACATCAATAATGGGCAGACTGCTTACTGAAGTCTGCTGTAAAGGTATTTCATGGTGGGAGTGAAGGATAGCACAGCCATGATATCACAAGGGATTCTAATTAACTGGTGACGTTACTAGAGCAAGACCATTAAACCCAGCCTTGTGCATTTTGGTCTAATCACATCTTCAGATAGAATAATACTTTAATAAGCCTTAAGCTGGATTTTTTTTTTCCATACACCAGGAATTGAAATCAAGGCAAAAATGGTTGGAAATAATTTAGCGGTTACCAAGAATTAAGGAAAATCCTTTATTGTTAATCAAAGTGGATTAATATTTTTTTTTAGTATTGAGGAGTTATAATATATTTTACCCAGTTTATTAACGAAGCTCAGCTGAGGATCAGTCACTTACAAGAGCTGTCATTGAAGATGACTGCTGCTTGCTGTTGTGTGGTTGTTTATCTGCCTGCATTCAAGCAGCCCTCTGATGGATAAGTTGCCTTCCAGTGCTTTCAATTTGTATAACAGCATGGTGCATCAAGATGCCATTAACACTGAGCAAAAGAAATCTATTAATAGAGAGGTCTGGATGGTCAATAACTCCTCAGCATGGTAAACACTCAAGATGCCCATACTACCCAGGGTTTGCTAAGCTTTGGGTCCTTGGAGATTACTTTCTGTAGATCAGATAGCTGTATGGGGCCTGCTACAATAGCAGAAGCTGCATTACGACCATCCATCAGGACCAAACCCAGCGTCTCAGCAGTTCAGTATTGACAACCATCCTGCAGCCTCCTCTGCAGTCTCTAGTACGCTTGGTGATGTGTTTGTTCAGGGGATGAAAGTGCCTCCTAAAGTTTGTCCCGGTCACACCTGGTGCAGGCAACGCTGTGACTGTCATCCATTCATAATTCCTTGTTTCCCTTCAATTCTAGCTAAATGCTTTTCTTTAGACACTTTGTGCTCTCAGCATTTTCCTGCAATTGGCCCAAGCTTTCATTGTTTTCACAAGGTCCCCCTCCACCTCTCCAAAGGACAGTGCTGTTCTTTAACCTTCCCTGCGCTCAGTTCACCATCAGTTCTACCTCCTGACCTTACCAGGGAATCTCATTAGGAAAAGTGACTTCTCTGGCCAACCCCTCCAGATCAGTCCTCCCAGGCACCTCCTCTGTTGTTGGTCTTCCTTGAACTTCTGCCAGCTTGTTGATATTGATATTGACATGGAAGCTCCAGCGTTGAAGACACCCACAGCCCTTTTTAACCGTGCTGTGCAGCTCCATAAGCAGAGTTCCTGAAATTATTTCAGTCCTCCTCGGTCCCCCTAAATTTTGCTCTAGCAGTCAACTAATTTTCCACTTCACTCATGACTGCTTTCCCCATAAGAGACACCCACTGTACCAAGGGCACTGTGTCACTAGCAGGCAGTTTAATATAGATCTTCACAAAGCAGACTTGCTTCTCTGGTGCCAGAAACCCATTGTCTTTCTGAGACTCCTCCCAAACGACTTTGCCTGGGAAAAAGGTCTCCTGTGGAATCCCACGTCTGCAACACATCATTCCGCCATGTGGCTCAGTTGGCATTTTCCATCCCTTAGCTCTTCCAGCTGTCTCTGTTGATAGCATTACCTGTCTGATTTATTCTGGCTGCTGGTGCAGGTTTCCTGGAGGAATAGGGGTCAAACAGTATTTCTTACTCAGGGACACTTACTTCAACAGGCTGTGTGCTCCTGTCATGGTGTTTCCTGCCTGACTCATGCCAAAGGAGCTGCCAATGGTGAGATTGTAATTATAACCTTTTAGAAATGATAAAGCCCCGTGCCTGCTATCACACTACTCTAATAATTAATCCCTAATAGTGGTTAGTGTTGAAGGAGTTGCAAACCTGTGAAGTCAACTTTCGCAGTCAGTTTGACAAAGGAACGGCTAAGCATCAGATTTACTGCATAAGTCTCTGTCTCTGTCTCAGATGTAGGAAAGGAGTGGGTGGCCTGCAAAGACCACATCTTATCCTGAAGCCAGCTCTTCCTACAGCACATATTTTGGCAGAGGTTTTATTCTTATATGCTTAGATTTTAGGAACTGGACCATAGTCCAGGGTCTAGCTTTCTGAACAGCATGGCTGCTGCCACACCATACACTAATTGTTCACTTCTGTGTCTACATAGGATGTATCTATATTTAAGTCTAACTATACATCTCATTTTCTTGTTTTCTTAATTGGAATATCTGTGATACACACTTACCGTGAGCAAAAGCGATCATTCTGTTCATCACAGATGCTTGACCCTTTGCCCAAGTGCTAATAAAAACATCTGCAGGCTCTTTTGCTATTTGGGATGCTAAAGGATGTATTTGAGATGGGAGTATAGTGTCTCTTTTTCTCATCAGTTTCTCCATCTCCCATTGCCTGGCCTATCAAATTTATTTCTGTTTTCTTAACTCTTTCTACTGTAACCTTATGTCAAAATAAATAGCATGTTTTGGGTGGTTTCTAATGAGAATCATAGCTCTGTAAAGAGTACCAATAACAGATGATGGCTCTGTATGTGTTGCTGAAAATTATGTTGGCCTCTTTTGATTCCCTTTCACATTCCAAACTTTACTGCAAACTTAATCAAATGTTTTGAAAAGTACTAAAACCATTTAAATAGAGATTGACAGAAAAATACCTTGGAATAAATACGGTAGCTGAAAAAATTCAGAGATTTAAAGTGTGGGAGAATGTCAATCTCACAAGTAGACAATTTCAACAAAACAGGCTGCTGTGAGTGAATAAATGTATGTGTAAATACTTGAGTGGACTGTGTGGAAAGAATCCCTGGAAACTGGTTGCAAAAATATGGCGATGTTCAGGGCAAATATATAGATGGCTCATGTAGAGCACTGTCAGACTTCGGATGGGAGTAGTTGTTTCCATCTCCTGAGGGAAACATCCTGGGAATACTGGCAAACACATTCAGCAAAATTTTCCATGTTGCTGGTGCTGGCGGTGCCATTCAGCTCTGTGCTGTCACCTGGGTCCATCAGGGGTTAGTTGTCCTCCCAAGAACAGTGAGATGCTCCCGTGACACTGAAGGGAGGTGAACTGTGACAATCTTGCACAAAACTGGATCCTTCCTGAGATCTATCCAGTACTTGTTCAGCACAGCCTGCACAATTACAAAATTAGTTCATGCCTTACTGACATTAATTAGAATCCTGACTGTCATCAATTAGCCAGGTAGACAACAGTAGTGCAAATAACTGATTCAGTGTCTGTGTGAAAGGGATCCTTCCCCACTCCTGCTTCTAAGCGCAACCATTTGACAATGGTCACAGAATGTAGGATGGATTATATTGACCATCCCAGCATGTTTTCCCTCTCTCATGCTACTTCTTATTCACCTGCTTTAACAAACTGTGATACATCAACAGACATAGTGGTGTCACACATGATATGTCATAGAACCATAGCATTATAGAATCATAGAATGGTTAGAGTTGGAAGGGACCCTAAAGATCATTGAGTTCCAACATCCTGACATGGGTAGGGACACTTCCCACTGGAGGTGGGAGCCCACTCCAAGGCTTTGTCTCACGATATTCTACCAAGCAGATCCCTGACGAGACCAGTCTGCTCTCCTGAAGTCCAGGGCAGCAAGCATGGGAAGTTCTTGACTGTGTGTTGGAAACACCAGGCACATTGTGTATCGCTCTGTAGTGGTCCTGGTCTGACCTGGGCAACAACATTCTTGTTCTGCTGGAGGAGAGACCATTATTTTAGATTAGTGTTAAGAAGGATTTTAAAGAAAATCAAGAAAGGATCTATGAACCTGTGAGAAAGTGATAGCCTAGAGACCCAATTCCACAGCCATCAATCTGCGCTTCAGTTAAACCAGATGTCAAGGATTATGGGAAGTAACAGATTCCCACTGGAGTACTGTATTGTACAGAATTCTTTCATTTTGACTAGAAGTCAGAAGATTATAACTGGGTTGAGGTGGGCCCAATGCTTGTCTTTCAGTGACAGCCAGTTGAGTGTACAGTCATCAAAATTCAAAGAGAAGGTAGCAGAGGAAAGACTGAAGACAGATATAACAGCAGGAATAGTAAAATACTGGTGAGCTCACAATGCTTACCTTTGGTCTCTGGTTCATGGTGTCTATCTTACAGCACCAAAAAGACACCAAAAAGGCAATATTAGTAATTGCTTCTGTGGATCATCAAAGGAGTTCAAGGAAAGCAATTAGCTCATCTGAATTGGACGTGGCTATCCCAAGCACTGTTGTAAATGTCCCTGTAAAATAAAGCCTTGCAGAAAAAATCAAATAATTAGCTGATCCACCAGCATTTCATTTCACACTTCTGAACAAAGTTTTTCAGAAAAACCAACGTTTCCAGGAATTTTGACTGTGCAGCACAGAGGTGGTCTGCAGCTTCAGGACTTAAACCAAAAAGAAAGAAGGGAATATTTAGTAGGTAGAACTCAGACAGAAGTCCTCTCAGTGGTCATCCCAGATGCTATAAGTTTGGAGGGACCCACAAAGAAACCAGTCCAACGCTGGAAGACTATTTCAGGGTATGTGTCTTTTGCACCTCACAGTAGTGACTCCCTCAGGACTGTATCCCAGAGTCCCTGTCTCCAGGATAATAAGCAATACAGGGGCTGCAAGAGTGTCCATGCAAGCAGGTACATGACTGTCCTGGAGCCTGAATTTCACTGGAGATGCTGAACTGGGAATCCAAGGGAGGAACAGACATTTCTGCTTCACTGCAGCTTGTATCAGTTACACTGAGTAGCTATCAGGAACAGATTCTGTTTTGTTAACACTGCATATTATTGTTGCCAAAGTGAAATTTTCTCTGAATTTCTGGCTTTGCATGACACGAGTTCAATCAGAAACTGAATTTCGAAAAACAACAGTTCCTTTGAAGTGTAAATCATGGGTTTGAGGCTGCTCTTCCTGAAGTTTTGTAGACCAGATCTCTGCACATTTCATTGTGATCAAGAATTTCTGGACATCAGCTTTGTGTTTTGCTCTCAGTCTAGACTGTGCATCTGTTGGTCTCTGTCAAATTCAAATGCCGTTGTCTCAGCCAGAAACAAGAGCTGAGGCTTCTGTCTCCTATCGGAAGGAAGCCGTGCTCGCTTTGAATGTCCCAGTGTAGGAGTGCAGTGACCAACCTTCCTGAAGCCTGTGTCACATGTGCTCTCAAAGGCTTCCTCTGAAAGACAGAAGAGGTACCACAGTGTGCCTGAGACAAATGCCCAGGGAAGGAGGGAGCTTGACAAAGTGGGATGGATGCCTACCTCCAGAGGGAGGAGGATTTGGTGCCTCCCTCCCTGGCAGCCTGCACCCCGGCATCTCCTTCCAGGGATTTGGTTGTCATCAAACCTTTGCTCTCCAGGGAAGCTATTTCTTCACAGCTGTAGCAAGGTCCCTGCTTGCTGCCTCCTCTTACTCAGGGTATATCTTGAGCACAGTGTGGAATAACTTCAAAGGAAACCTTTGGGGGGTATTTTTAGCCTCCCTTAGTTTTCCAGATAGCACTTCTGCTGTCTTCGCCAGTGCAAAACGAAAGGTTCAGCACTGATGTACCTGCTTCAGGGGCACTTTCTGACCTGAGCTGACTAGTACCTTCCAGTTTGTAGAAAAACTGGCTGAAGTTTATGCCTGACATAAAAATAGATGTTTCCAGGCTGTTGAAACCAGCTACATTTTGCTTCTAGTTACATGAGGGATGAAACCTGGAATGGCCCTCTGGGAGCACCAAAGCATCCAGGGCTTGTAGAATTTGCAGTAGGGGGTCCTCAAAGTTGTTGCCCTTGTTCTGAACTAGTTTCACGGAGAAGAGATTGTGAGTGTTAGAGAATAAATGCGATCCTTCACTTTAATTTTGTATGAGGGTGGTGACAATAGCAAGAGAGAGGAAAGACCCAACCTGCAGGAGGAAGCACCTCAAGAGTGCTACTCTGGGACATCAGCAGAAGGTGGAAACCTTCCACTGTGTCCCTGGGAGGAATGGCGGAGGGAGGCACAGCAGGACTTTTCCTGCTCTAAACACAGCGTCTCCAGCCTGCATTGACCAGACTGGCCACGGCCACATCAATGTGACCACTGCATGGCAGAGTCATGTCATGTCCAGCATGCACCAGATCTGTCCCAGGGCTGGCTTTGTTTCAGGCAGGTGGAGCAAAATCTGCCCAGTGATGACACGTAGTAAAATTGACAGCTCTTAACTGCATGAGGGTGGTTCATTCTTGGTCTCACCTTGGGAGCAACATATTTGAGGATCAAGGACTTGCTTCTCAAGGCTGACTGGGTAGTGGTGAGTGAGTGAACAGGAGACCATTCCTGTTTTGCTCTCAGTCCTGTCTCACAGCACTGGGCAGATGTCAGTGTTTACCCTGCTGAGTGGGAAATACCACCACACGGTGGTGTTGAAGCAGGAGCAGAGTCATTGCCTTCTGAATCCTCCATGAGAAAACACACGATACGGTATTAAAAGAAAAATATGTCAGCTTAAAGCATAAACCCTGGTAAACAAGTTTATCTTGAGATGTGGGAACTCCGTTTCCTCTTGAAACAGAGGAAATGAGGAAAAAAAATAATCCTGGCTGAGAAATGTTCTCTGCCTGGCAACTCAGGGGCTCAGCACCCCTCACCCGAGAAAGCGATTCGGGGTTTGAGGAAGACCTGAGTATCCAGGGGTATTTACAGAGAAGACAGAGCCCCTCTTTTTCCTCAACTTGTGCTTCCCCCGGGCTGCCACATTGCCACGGGAAGGACGTGATGATTCAGCAGTTCTTAGTGACATGGATTGTCCCCTCAATACTTGTCAGCAGATGTCTCACAGGAGCCACCCTACAACCTGCAGCTGGCAATAGGCATTCTTCCAGATGTTCCTTGCAGCTTGGCAAGAAACATGCCAATATGCTGCAACTTCCTAATTCATTCTGGAGTCCAACAGCCCAGGAATTTACCTGCACTGAGGGGTTAATTGCTTTCAGACAAACACAGTCCCTCCATCTGTACTTGCTCCAAACAGCAAGCAAGTGAAATCTTGCATGAGTTTATCTGTATTATGAAGAAGATTAAGGTCCCGGTTACAAAAATTGGAAGTACAGTTGTAAAAGGGGAAAGCGATAAGAAAAAATGCAGTCTTAGAGCCCTTACCCCCCTAAAACTGCTTTCCCTACTGTCCTTGGGTTTCTGCAGATCACATCAGAGTTGTGGGAGGTCACAACAGCTCTGAAAGCTGGTCTCTTCCCTGCCCCATTATATTCACCATTTCCTTGCTGCTGTTGAATGTAAATGAATTTTCAAAGCACTTTGGAAGAGCTGCCTCTCTTCTCCCTTTCTCTCTCCTCTTTGAGGGAATCTGGCTGGGCTTCAGCTTGTTGTGAATTCTTGGTGTCTGAAGCTGCAGATGAAGCATCCTGAAGCTTCTCTGAGATGATTGTCCTTTGATGTTTAAAAGGCTTTAAGGAATGTTGACTCCTCATTTCTGCTCACCTTTATTCTCTCAGGAAGGCAATTGACTTCTGGCTGTATTTGCTTACCTTGTGGATTCCTCTGGGCCCAGAGCCATATGCCAATTCTATATCACAAATGTGCCAATGGGCTTTGGTTTTTGTTTTTTTTCCTGAGACCACACATTGCAGATGTCATAACCAAGGAGGGCTTGACCTGCTCTGTCAGCTGCTGGGGCATAACCACAGAGAGCTGTGGGGCTGTAATTGCTGACCTTCTTTAGGTCATGTGTAACTCCATGGGTTGACTCAAAGGTTCCTTAGCACTTTTATTTCATGTGTTTGTTGGAACATATGTTAATTGCTACCATTTATTTTGTAGGACCCTGGTGCCTGCAACTCCCTGCAAGTTCTCCCCAGGGTGTTTCCCAGGGCACAGAAAGCAGGATACTTTGCTGAACCTCTGCACCAAACCTCATTGTCATTTCCAAAGAGTCCTTCATATGTATATGATATATGACATATGACTCAAAAATTGTTCTTAATCTAGAGGATTTCCCAAGCTCTGCAGAACAATTGCATAATGATGAAAGAGCTTTTAAAACCCTCAAAGATTTTTTTCTCTATCTGTGGCCATAAAATGAAATGTTTTATTCACATCCATACTCCCATGGGCACAGTTTCTGTAATGAAAGATGCCACGAATGAAACTCTAACACCAGCACTGGATTAGAGCATTTTGTCATTAAACTGCTTAGAATTGCTCTCACTCTTTTGCTTTAACTTGCATAAATTAGTTCATCGTTTGTTTCCACAGTGAGATTTCCACTTTCCTTTCTCTGTGTTTGATACCAAAATGCTTCAAAGCAGCTTTCCTAGTGAGATACTGTATCAGGGAGGAGACATGCTGTTCCCCAAACACTGTTGCCTCTCATTTCTTAACCAAGTCAGTCAGAAAGGATAGTTCCAGAGAAAAATATCCTTGTGTTTGTTATTAGGAATGCATATCTCATTTAATATCACTGTCAAAAGGTATTAATGTGTCAAAACCACATCTCATTCTAGCAGGAATTATAGTGTATTTTTGTTGCGATATTTATGAATTAAAATAATTCCAAGCACTACCTCACATTAAAATGTTTGCCTTTCTCAGCAGCAGCAGACGTGAGGCAGGGTGTGATGACTAACACTTCCCAGCACTGCAGCAAATACCCTGTTGAGCTCTCGTGGCAGGAAGATCGGGACAACCTTCTGCTTGCTTGCAGGTCACCACTGAAAACTTATCAGGGGGCTGTGAGAGTGTTATCCAGTAGAGGGCCAGGAAGATGATCAGAGGGCTGGAGCACCTCTCCTATGAAGGCAGACTGAGAGAACTGGGGCTGTTCAGCCTGGAGAAGAGAAGGCTCCGGAGAGACCTTAGAGCAGCCTTCCAGGATCTGAAGGGAGCTCCAGGAGAGCTGGAGAGGGACTCTTGGTCAGAGGTAATTGTTTTAAATTGGAAGAGGGGAGATTTAGATTAGATATTAGGAAGAAATTGTTTGCTGTGAGGGTGGTGAGGCACTGGAACAGGTTGCCCAGAGAAGCTGTGGCTGCCCCATCCCTGGAGGGGTTCAAGGCCAGGCTGGATGGCGCTTTGAGCAACCTGGTGTGGTGGGAGGTGTCCCTGCCCATGGCAGGGGGGTTGGAACTGGATGATCTTTAAGGTCCCTTCCAACTCTAACCATTCTATGATTCTATGAATACCTTCCCTCCCCATCATTATATCGTACGTGTGTCTGGAACAACCAGCAGCACAGGTCAGTGGTGAGCCCTGGTCATTGCTTGAAGAGTCTATACTGGAGGCTCTTAGTCAAACATTTTCTTTGCTGGGTGCTCTTCTGCAGTGTTGATGCTCAGCCTGTCATCAGTAATCTGTGACTGCCCCCAGTATAGGCTCTCTGCTGCGCTTTCAGCTCTTGGGTCTTTATTCAACACAGCACATGATACAGAGAGGCCGAGCTTCATCAAGACCAATTTCAAGCTTTTTCATAAAGTGTCTCACTTCAGGAGCATGTTGTATGTAAGGCTCATAGGCTCCCTCTTTAGAGGGAAATTGGCACTTTCAGGAGAACAATGAATTTGTTCTTCAAATGGCCATCAGACTTGGCCCGAGCTAAAACTGGGAGTACAAAGGGCCACTTACAGTTTGGTCTGTCAGTGTTACCACTGCTGGACACCTCAACCAGAAATCTCTTTTCACACAACTGTATGTCTAAGCACAATTCACTGTTCTTGTGGAGAGACCCAGAGGGCAGCCCAGGACTCAGAACTGAAGAGTCTCTCTTAGTACCCATGTTTTAGGTAATGCTGGGCATCTGTCCCTGTGCCTCAGTCTCTGTACGTGGAGGTGACAGTGGCACTGTGGGGCAATAAGGTTTGATATAAACACAGCAGAGGTTCTGCATTTTCATTCTGCCTGTGAGGATACAGTGGGGGTATGGTGTCACGGCTGTCCATGCTCATTCCACCTGTGATGAGAGGGCTCCCCAGTTCAAGAAGGACTGGGAACTGCTGGAGAGGGTACAACAAAGGGCTATGAAGATGATGAGAGGGTGAGAACATCTCTCTGCTGAGGAAAGGCTGAGGGACTTGGGTCTTTTTAGTCTGGAGAAGAGCAGACTGAGGGGTGATCTGATAAACACCTAGAAACATTCAAAGGGTGGGTGTCAGGAGGACGTGACCAGTCTGTTTTCAGTGGTGCCCAGTGACAGGACAAGAGGAAATGGGCACAAACTTGAACATAAGAAGCTCCATCTAAACACGAGGAGGAACTTCTTCACTTTGAGGGTGGCAGAGCCCTGGAAGAGGTTGCCCGGAGAGGTGGGGGAGTCTCTGTCTCTGTAGGCATTCAAAATCTACCTGGACACATTCCTGTGCAACCTGTTCTAGGAGGACCTGCTCTGGCGGGGGTGGGGGTTGACTGAATGATCTCCAGAGGTCCCTTCCAATCCCGTATCATTCTGTGATTCTGTGATTCTGTGGTACAGTGGAGTATGATGTTGTGTCTGTCCATGCTCATTCCACCTGTAAGGACACAGTAGGATATGATGTCAAAGCATCCCAGAGAAGAGCTCGAGGAAATCAGCTGGAATGTTAGAGGTCTGTGGAAGAAGGGTGGTGGCTCAGCATTTTACCAAAGCACAGCAACAGGTGGAGCATCTGGGGAGAAAAATAAGGGGTTTTAATTCATAGTTTACAGGGCTACAGGGAGGAGTAGCTGGGTTGTTTTTCAAATTATTAAAATATTATTTCCCAAGCTAATTTCACAAAATGCTGTGCAGCAAAATCCTGATGCTGACTTGAGGAGTAAGAGTGCCCAAAGGCCTAAGGGGATTCTTTGGCTCAGAGAGGAAGCGTGCTCTTTGTGATCGTGATGTTCAGGGGATCTGTATCTGCCCAGTACCAAATGGTCTGGGAACACCCCGAGAGCTGGAGCAGCTGGTCTGCCTGGCTGATTCAGGACAGTCAGTGCTGGGCTGACACTCAGTAGCAGCACACAGTCTGGGATGAAGGTGACCTTGACACTCAGCCTGTTAAAAGTATTTGGTCTTAAGGGGCATCGTCACTCTATGGAGGACTAGCATTTTTATGACAACCCGTGCTTTCAGATGTATCCTGCCTTTAAAATTTACTCTTTCTTTTGGGGGTTTTACTAATTTACTGGTGTAATTTCTTTTTCCCCATTTGTGTGAGAGTGGGTCATGCCTTTTTTCCGTCATTAGCTTCTGTGTAACTTAAGTAAAGAAGAATGCCCCTGCTTTGGTCATGTGAAAGCAATCATTCCATCACACCCAGGTGGGTGGTCCTGTGGGCAAGTCAGGTTTGGATGTTCCCAGTCTTACAGGATCCACAGCTCAGAAGAGATGCCCTGTAGAGTGCATCCACATAAACTGAGCAGGCAACTTGGTTTGAAACAGAGGGAAAGGGATGAGAAAGGGTATAAATGTGCCATCATCATTGCATCTGGTTAGAAATGAACACCAGTCCAGATTTGTGCAGGAAACCGCTCCAGGAAGGAGATGCTGCAAGTTGCCCTGTGGGCTCAGTGGCTTTGGCACAACTTAGGTCTCCTGTGTCCATTACTTGTGACAAGCCCTGGGACAGCAGAGGCAGAAACCAGGCAACATTCAAGATCAGCATTGTGTGAACAGTGGTCCTCTATTATACAGCCTCAGTAGGAAGGAATATCTACGCATACTGGCCAATTTAGGCATCGTGTCTATCAGAAAAACAGCCAGTCAGTCTGCTGTATGCTGAAATACACAACAGGCTGAGGCATCTTGATGCTGCATTAATGGATACCAACAACTGCATGAGCTGGGTGGCTACTGTCCACAGCAGAAGCCAAATGTTCTGTTGATTGCAGACATAAATAATAACAGTCCCTTGAAGATTTGTAATGAAAATGAGCAGAATATTTTACCTGGTGGTACAATTTTCAATCAGTAGCCAAAGTTGTCTGCTGTAGCCTGGTTTCCAGTTATGCTGTTAGCATGTATTTATTAATGTTAATTAGCACAAGTTGTTCAAATGTATCTGCTAGAAGGCAACATCAGCATATCTTATACTGATTCATTTCCCAAGGAGGACTTGATGCAATACCTGAGAATAGTCATGCTGGTTCTGTAATGAGATCTTTATTATTCCAATAATTATCACAGATGTGAATAATATTTTGCACTTAGAAAGAAAGCTTATTCTTAAAGGATCCCCATAGGCCTTCCAATCATCTTCATCTCTGGAGTACATCCTGAAAAGACCGATGTCTTAGTCCACGTGGGCTGCATACTCCATGCAATGCTCAGAGCCAGTGGACCTCAGGACACTTTGCAGCTGACCACTGCTCCTCAAAACAGGTAGCGACTTTAAACTGGAAGAGGGGGGATTGAGGTGAGGTCTCAGGAAAAAGTCCTTTGCTGTAAGGGTGGTGAGATCCTGGAACAGGCTGCCCAGAGAAGCTGTGGCTGCTCCATCCCTGGAGGGGTTCAAGGCCAGGCTGGATGGGGCTTGGAGCAACTTGGTCTGGTGGGAGCGGTCCCTGCCCAAAGAAGGGTTTGGACTGGATGGTCTTTAAGGTCCCTTCCAACTGGAACCATTTTGTGATTCATTCTGTGAGTCTATGAAGAAGTCTCCCTAGGAAAAGGACCTTCTATTGCATTTCTAGCAGTTTGTTTTTGTTTTTTTTTTTCTTTTTAAGAATGCAGGGATCCCTATGAGTCATGATAAAATTGTATTTATCTATTTAACAAAGTATTCTCCATCCTTGGAGGTATTCAAGATCTGGCCAGACAAAGCCATAACACTCCAGGGCTCTCCACCAAGGCAGTTTCTCGCTGCTACAATGTTGACAATAATGAGACAACTCAGTCCAAGTTTGAAATGCAATTTGAAGACCATCCTCCACTGCAAATGGCCTGTCATGAGGAAGCCTTCACTATCAGGACCAGCAATAACAGAGCGAGCACAGAGAGACATGTTGGCAATGGCACCACTGGCATTCACAGGCAGCTCTGGTATTGTGCCTTGGCCAAAGTGCTCTTCTCCCTGTGCACATTTTCCAACTTTTGTCAAGTCCTGGTTTAAATAATTGGATTCCACCACCCTGCAGAAATACAGGATTAAGCAATATTAGAGCTTTTCTTAGAAAATTTTTCCTGTTGTGCAGTCCCCATTTCCTGCTATCAGCCTCACCTTTTAACTTTAGGTTGTCCCTCATCAGGTTACACTAAACAGTTTTGCCTGGATATTTAATAACTATTTGCCCAAGCCATGCATAATTTAGTTCCTTTAATCTTTCCTGTTTAGCTTGTCCTTCAATCATTTTTTGGTGCTCCCCTTGTGACCCACGTACACAGATCTACTGCTGCACTCCCCTGGATATGCAGGATTCCTGCTGCCTCTGTTGCTTACACATCTACAGGCTGATTCTTTCATGAATCCTATGTGCAGACTAGTGTCAAATCTGTTGCCCCTTTCTACTCCAGGATTTTCTTACCCTTAATCACTGTGCATCTTTTCCTTCATAACAAGTATTTGAAATCTGTGCTGTTTACTTTGAGGTTCTTGAAAAGTTTTCCCAGACGTAGTCCCTCTTGCTGTTTCCTCCTCACTCTCAAGCTGCCCTTGACCCTTTGCATCTGTTCTTTTGCATTCTCAGGCCTGAGCAATAACCACTTATTCAGTTAGAGACACACATTTTGTAAAAATCGTTGCCTTTTTTAGAGAATCTTTTGGACAGTGCTGAGGCCAGTATTGACGTACCCTTTCAGTACATTCTTATATCTGCTGCTAAATAGGAAGTGAAGCATCTTATAGAAAATCTTAAGAATTGTGAAGTAATCAATTTTGGCTGCATTTCCCTGGCTACACTGAAGAAGAAAGGATATGAAGGACAGGAAAGCCCTGCTGAACTTTTCAGAGAGTTGCAGATCCTTAAACACAGGTCTTCTGAAGCAGAGTCTTCTACACTGAGAAAAGCTCCGTTGGCAGGCCCCTGCACTGTGAGAAGACATCTGAGAAGCTCCTCTGCCACATTAGGCTTCTAGTTGGACGAAGGCTTCTGAAAATAAGGACATTAAGACTTCCTTCAGAAGTTCTTAACAGAAACTCTGCAAAGGTATTGCCCCTGCTGCAAGACAGGGACAAGAGGAAACAGCCTCAAATTGTTCCAGGGGAGGTTTAGGATGGATATTAGGAAAAAATTTGACTGAAAGGGTTATTAAGCCTTGCAACAGTCTGCCCAAAGCAGTGGTTGAGTCACCACCCCTGGAGGCATTTAAAAGTTGGATAGATGTAGTGCTGAGGGACGTGGTTTAGTGATGGGTTTTGTCAGTGTTGGGTTGATGGTTTGACTTGATTATGTGAAAGGTCCCTTTCAACCTCAATGATTGTATGATTCTATGAAGATTGTCTACTTTGCGAGCACAGGAAAAGACTGAGTGATGGTTGGAAAGTGCCAGATAGCTAATGACCATGCCATGGAGAGAGGCATTAGAATAGGACTAATCTTATACAGGTTCGTGTTGCCAGGACAGTAAGTCAGTGTAGTGCATGAAGAATGAAAAGCACATCTTAACTTGGGAGCTAAGAGAAGTAAACTCTCTAAGACAGGGTTTAACATTGTGGCCCCAGCCAAAGAGGGCTTCTTGCGCTTCAACCTTCTCATGTGTTGCTGCATTTTCCTGCTCTTCTTCTCAAGGACTGAACCCTGGCCTGGACCCCAAACCTCAGCCACCAGGGTGGCTCCTATCCCTGCCCGTTTTGCTTGAGGGAAGCATTCATGCACTTCACTAACAAATATCAACCACTGTGTCGGCTCCCTCGCCTGGTGGGCATGTCAACTAGCCCATTCAGCCAGGCCCCAGCTCCACCTCATGCTGAAACAGCTCCACAGTAAATACAAACATCTAATGGAACATAATTACCATCTGCTGCTTTCCAAAGCAACACATCCAAATTACCAATTGGGAAATAATTACAGCCCACAAGTCTCCATCTCAAGAGCCTCAGCTTCCCTCTGGAATCTGCGTAACTCCCCAGTTCTTCCCAAACTGCAGCCCTGCTGTGGGTGCTGACGTATTTCTCACCTTTCTTTGGTTGCTGAAGTGCAACAAGCATGAGGAAAATATTTGTTGAAAGAGTAAATAGGGAAATCCATTCTCTTTAGGGCTTGTCTTGTATCAGCCAGAGGCATTTCATGAGCATTTGATGTTATTTACCCCTTAAGCAAGAATTTGAAGTGGTGAGGGAAGGCAGGGTGGTAGAAGCCCAACTTCTGTTCACTGCTTTCAGGAATTTCATCACTTATTTAAAAAACTAAAGCTAAGAAAGGGAGCCAGTTACTTGCAAGAGGGTCCTCCAGGGTGTGAGTTCCACAACACAAATCACAGCACCGAATCCTCTGGACACGCACGTCTGCCCACATGAGGTCCCAGGCTGAAAACTCTGGGTGAAAAGTGGGCAAATATATATATATGAAAAATGGACTCCTTTGCTTTGCTCTGTCTTTGCCTTACCCTTCTTTCAGCCTGGCAGTGAGCGGTGCCTCCCTGCCATCCTCTGAGTGCTGCTGTGTGCACTGGGGCGTTCAGCTGATGCTCCAGCTACATAGAATCACACTCATCCAAGGCTCCTCTAACAGGGCGTTCAGCTCGTCCCACAGCAGCACAACAGAGTGTATTTCATTGTGTCAGAGCCTCCCTAATAGCTGGCTGCGCATCAAAAGGGAGGTGGAGAGAGCAGCTTCTGATCTGTGCACCGATAATAGAACAATTAGCGAGGCCCGACTCAGATTTTCACTCTCTTCACAGGCTGAGGACTTCATTAGCCCACAGTTAAGGGTGCAAATGTCTGACAGCTACTTGTACAGTGGAGGCTTTTAACTCTCCTGAGTGCACTGTGCTTCTCTTCTGTGTGTCCCAACATTAGTCAGCCTAGATTGCCAGGGAGGCTGGAAGTCCTTCGCAGAGAATTGCTGCAGAAGGAAGAAATTTTGCATTACAAACTCCATTTCTATTTGATGTGCAAATTACACTCTTCCAGGTCCAGTCTTTAAAAGGTTACTTTTTGGAAGCACTATATGGAGGGAGTTGTCCTCCATAAAATTATGAGAAATGGAAGAATCTCTTTATGTGATGACTGAAGAAAGACTCAAGCCATTGCTGTATGGTCTAGAATCACTGAATTATAGAATGGGTTGGGTTGGAAGAGACCTTAAAGATCATCGAGTTCCACTCCCTGTCCTGGGCACGGACACCTCCCACCAGACCGGGTTGCTCCAAGCCCCATCCAGCCTGACCTTGAACCCCTCCAGGGATAGGGCAGCTACAGCTTCTCTGGGCGACCTGTTCCAGTGCCTCACCACCCTCACAGCAAAGAATTTCTTCCTCAGATCTCATCTCAATCTCTTCTCTTTCAGTTATAAGCTGTTACACCTCATTGTATCACTACATGTCCTTGTAAAAAGTTCCTCTTTAGCTATTTTGTCGGCCCCCTTCAGATATTTTAGTTTAATTACCACAGTCAAGTCCAATCAGTTTCCCAGAATGAGACTAAACCAATTAGATGAATTCATCAGAAGCCAGAATTGCCATAGTATTTGGCAATAACCTTTTGTTAGAAGCTGGTTTTTTCAGCTTTTCTTCTGTAGCTTACAGTGTGTGGCAAAGCTAAGGTTAAGATATCTTTGTTGTTATCACATCCTTGTTATTTGTTACCTTCAGTTTATAGACCTTGTTCTGCACAGAGTGCAATGAAAAATGTTGTAGCATGACCCAAAACCCAGATGTTTGAGCTGAAATTGTCCCTAATGGGAAAAGACCACTCTGTAAATCACTGAATAAATTTGCAGGATGTGGGTGAAATATTATACAGAGAACTGAACACTGAGAACTGAACACTGAGAACTGATCAGGAGAAATGATGGGCTGAAGCTGGCACTGGAAACAAGTTTAGAAAGTCAAACACTCAGATAATGTCAGGAATTCTGTCTTCCATAGACTAAAGCCAAAAAAGCAAGGCAGCGGTGATGGGTTTAAGCAATATTACTGTTCAGAAGAATGCTGGATGCTAGAAAGGAGGGATGGACACAGATTATTCTTGAGGGCTAGCTCTCCAAGGTCAAATACATACTGAGCTGGTGAAAGACAAGGGCTGAAACCAAACAATCAGGATGATAAATTTCACATGGAAGCAACAGACAGGGTAGAAATCACTGTCCAAGAAAGCTAAAATTTGCAGAAATAAGGTGATCAGGAGAATTTGGAGGCCACGCAGCCAGATGCTGCTAAAGAAACAAATGTAAGGAATAGATTTGCTGCAGCAATTAATATGCAAAAGAAATCAGCAGAAACATAGGTGAGGTGACTGTGGAGCAGGGAGGGGCACCTCATCCTTTAAAAATAAGAGGGGACAGTAAGAGTAAGAAGAGTTGGAATCCAAGCAAAACAGAGGGCAGAGTATATGGAAAATGAAATAGGAAAGCAGAAAGGAGAGTGTTCTCAGACAGAAGACAAAAGAAGGTGGCTGGAAACACACAAAGAACAGTAGAAAGGTCTGTGTGGTCAGGGAGTCCTTATTAAGAACTTCTAGTAGGACTCACTCACACCAGAAGAAATCAGGTTGAAGGTAATGTGATGTAAATATAGCATTGAAAAGCACCTGGGACTGTAAGGAAGTATCCAGAACACCCTTTTTATTGAGGCAAATGACACTGCTGCATTCCCAATTAAATGCATGAAGGAGGAATGTGCCAGATGAGGGAAAACTTTCTGTAACTTCCTCTGGGATTGGTAGGATTTTCTGAGACAGAGGGGAAACAAAAGGACAAAATAATGAGGTTTAAAAGATGGTACTAAGAGAAAGGCTTTGGGATGTTCACTCACTGGAAGGAACTCAGAAGAAAGTACTGCTCAAAGAATGGATTTCACTTAAGGAGAAAGGTGATGTGATTGAGGAAAAAATGAAGGGATAAAGCTAGGAGAGGCTCATGTGTTGCACATATCTAGTAACAGCCCACAGCAGAAGGGTAGTCTGGTAATCAATGACATCAGGAATCTTGGTGAGGAAAGGATGTGCAGTGAAGAAAGGAACGGGCAAATACAAGCTAACAGGATTCTGAATAACAGTAAAAATGTCAGAGCACCTAAATGGGTCAGCATAAAAGGACTGGAGCATTAGAGTGTGAACAGCAGTAACAACAACAACAAAGAGAGAATCATCATTATTGAGAGATCTGAAATTGGAGCTGACAGAGTTAACAAGCACACGGCGTCGTAACTGAGACCGATTCTTGGGCATGCAGACTTCAAGAACTACACAAGTTAGGTGGTAACACAGTGGGCTGATGAGAAAAGCAAGGACACCACATCAATGAAAGTCTGTCATGACCATCCCTAATCTAGGACAAAATGGTAAAAGAGGTTCTATTAGAGAAGTGTTTATATTGAACTGTAGATTTGCAGGGTCAGCTCTGGAAATGGGTGCATATTTGCAAAGTGTTAGTGGAGGAATTTGTCATCTCTGGTGTCTTGGACGTAGTAACTCAGGAGTTTCTTTACCAAATAGTCACTCTGTAAGAAAGAGCCAACACACAGAGGAGGCATGGAGCATTACAGATGGCAGGTTAAACAAAATGGCCTTAGGTGGAATCATCATAAAAGATTTCAACTGAAATTAAATAATAGGAGAAAGGTTAGATGTGTGGGTAAAGTTATTCAGTTCAAAAAAGAAAGGTCTTATAAACTCAGGGAAGTGTCTGGCAAGGCCTGAAAAGCTCTAGGACATGGGTAGAGAAACAGCATATCAAATTCCAGGCGTAAAACTCATAAGGAGTCTGTGTCCAGGGAAGGTTTCCAGGGAGGAGAGCTCCACAATTAACTGAATTTAGACAAAGCATAATAGGAATACGCAGAACCTGGAAGGAAGCAAAGCAACTTGTTCTGCAATAAGTGCACCCAGGAAATAGCATGGTTGCTTATGGATACCTGTTCTGTTTCCTGCACTCTACCCCAAAAAAAACCACACACAAAACAACCAAAACAACAACAGAAACCCCAACCTCAACAGCTTGTATCACCCCACCCCGCAAGTCTCTGCACAAGGTGTGGAAAGTCCAAAGGCAGGCCCAGACCCTTGCACAGGCAGGGCAGGCTGCGGGGAGGCAGGTGCTGGGTGGCAAAAAGGCAGAGGCCAAAGGGAATGTAGAACAATCAAGAGATACCTCCTTTTCTCTCAGCAGAGATACTAATTTGAATCTTTCTCCTCTACTCAGCTGCCAATTTCTGAAAGAACTTTCAGATTCTTAATTATGATAGGTGCTCCTGCCATCCTTCCAGGTGGGGTTGGAAGTGGCCATGGGGTTTGAAATTTATTGCAGGAGAGGAAGGAGAGAGAAGGAAGGGAATGAAAATCTTTCCTTTCCTTGGGAAAACCTGCTAAAAGAGGTTGATCAGCAAAATAGTGCATCTTAGAGGTCAAGAAGCACAACAATGAAAGAAGAACTGTCAAGTGTCAAAGTGAGTTACATGTTAAACCAAAGAGAAAAAATCCCTCTTTAGTTACGTAAATGTAATAAGAATGAGAGGAGAATAAGTGAGGCTACTGGGAAGTGAGGGGGATGCTAAATTAAAGCCATACTCAGTAACACTCCAAGATAAAAGGAGGACTTGGCTTCTATTTTTAACGGTGTAGATGTTGACCAGGATATCAGAAAGAGGGCGGACAGTAGGAACACAAGGACAGAGACAGAGCAACGTAACCAAGCAGAGGTAGTACTCCAGGAGTTAATGCACAACTCCAGGAGGCACCAGATATTTTGCCACAGGTTCTGACACAAGCTGTAGCACCATAGGTTGCAAGGATTATGAGTCTTCCACATCAAGCCAATTGCTACAGGCTTGGAGAATGGCAATTTATTTTTGGGTCCCCTATCCATCCACAACTGAGGAGGATCTCCTTAGACATATCAGACAGACAGCTTTCAAACCAATTAAAATTGGGTTTTATTTGGGGAGCAGCAGCTGGGATGGGTAGGTCCTTTGAGTCAGACCTGTTCAGTCCATTTGCCTAAAAGAAGTTTACGCAGTCCCTCTAAGGGACCCTCTGAGGCTCATGTCTTGGTGTCACATCTGAGGTCTCTCTGTGAGCCTGTTTCCAGCAGTCACTGCTGCCCATCCTGCCAGGAACTCCTCTTGTCTGTGCCTCACCAGTTAACCTCTGGGAGGTTTAATCTCCCCTCCTGACGCCAAGCCCCACAGCCTAGGAGGGAGCACACCCCACATGGATGTACCCTCACAGGGACAAAAGAGATGCCATCTGCCATGGTCATAGGGTCCTGATACAGAGGGGCAAATAATGTGATTTGGAGCCTGAAACATGAACTCAGCTTGATGTAAGCTTTGAAATAGAATTTGAAGGCAGAAGTAATTAAAAGCATGGATAAGAGTGGGAAATGGGCTAGAATGAAGCATGGCTTTATCCAAAGGAGATTGTGACAGGCTAATCCGATATCTTCCTCTGATAAAGTAATGGAGTTTTTAGACAAAGGAAACATGCTAGATACCATCTTTGTGGACTTAAGAAAGCATTAGCTATGGTGTCACATGAGAAACTGATTAGTGATGCTACAGAAATGAGGATTACAGAAGAATTATAAGGGAAAGGAAGAACTACATAGAGACAAGACAGCAAAAGGCTTGTGTTAAATGGAAGAGTCAGGCTAGAAAGAGGTTACCAGAGCCTCTAAAGGACTAGGTTTAGGGTCAATCCTATTTAATACTTTAATTGAAAATCTCAATAAAAATAGAGAACCATAAAATCATAGAATGGTTTGAGTTGGAAGGGACCTTAAATATCGTCCAATCTCACCCCCTGCCCTGGGCAGGGACACCTCCCACCAGACAAGATTTCTCAAAGCCCCATCCAGCCTGGCCTGGAACCCCTCCAGGGATGGGGCAACCACAGCTTCTCTGGACAACCTGGGCCAGGGTCTCACCACCCTCACAGTGAAAAATTTATTCCTGGGGTCTATTCTAAAGTGCTAGTTGTAAATGTCTGGAGAGCACTATAAATACAGCCAAAATCTGGACATTGTGGCAAGAAGCAGAGAATCCTGAGGACTAGAGAAATCAAAACTGGAAGAAACATTCTTCCAAAGAAAATGGGAGCAGAATCTGGCTGTGAAGTAATCTTGGTGACTAAGGAGTCTCTCTGTGTCTAGATCCTTCTTTCAATGTAGTTGCTTGTTGCTGCTTTGGAGTTTTCCATTGTGACAGTGTGGCTTGCTGAAACGCCTGTCATTTCTCTGCTTGGGGTTCAGCTTTATGAGCTACACCATTCTTATGATATTCTTTTTTTCCCTTAATGAATTCCATATGTTTATATTCAAATTTATCAGCAAGTTACCTAGTTTTGAAGATCAGGATACCCTACAGCTTTCATTTCCATGCAGGGAAGACTCTGACTCTCCGTCTCCTGGACATTTATTCAGGATTGACAAGCATGACAAGACTGACTTCAGTTTTAGCACAAAACAAGCTCAGGATCTGAAGTGTGGAGGGGGAAGACAGGTGGTGAAGTTTATTTCCATGGATGGCCATGGCCCATCGAGCTGAATGGCTCTGATGCAACCCTTTGGATGAAGCACCATCAGGTTTCAAAAGGAGAAAGATTCACAGAGCTATACAAACTTCAGAAATATCCATTACATGATCAAAAGTATCAGAAACAATTTTTTCACCTTTTCTTACATTCTGGTCCAAATTTCTGCAGTGATGAGGACTGGCCAAAACCAAACCACTTTGAGTTTATTCAGTCCTTAGGCCATCACCATTTCTGCCTCTCAGTTACAGAGACAGACAAGCAGATTTTCAGTAACTATGAAAAACCATAATTCTGCTAAAGATGTATCAGAACTAACAGGTTTTTCATTTACCAGACTGCTGAGCTTTGTGTCAGACTCCTCTTTTGCCCCAGCCCATAGAAGTGCTAGAACTTGGGGTGGAAGCCACAGCAAGAGCTGCCTGACGTGTTTCTTTTCCCCTTGAATACAGAAAAACAAGTGTTAGCTTTCTGCAGGAACAGCTTACTTTTTCCTCCTCCCCTCATCCCACCCACCCTTTGCCTTTGCCTCATGGCAAAAAAAAATAATATTGATTTGTTTAAAGTGCTCAATCCTAAGTATCTCTTGAAACCTGTATGACTGAGTGCCCTGTATCTTCCTCTCTTCTGCAGGCCTTTATACAGGGGGGAAAGAAGTCAGTACCTAAAATCTTGCATCTGATGGAAATCCTAGATTTTTCTCACAAGTAATGTGTTTAGGATTTTCATTCTGATCCCACATGGGGATCATTTCAGCAATGGGCCCTGGACTTAGTGTTCAGCTGTTAAGGTGTGAACCCAGCTTTATCCTAGTTATATCGTAGGGTGCCATGTGGTCACACATCTCCCCCTTTGTGGTCTCTTCCCTGTACAGAAAGACTCAGACCGTGGTCTGGAAAGATGTTTACAGTAAACTCCACAGTCCCTGTGTCAGAAAGTGAGTTCTGCAGGACCCCTTTGCAGAATTAGATAGAGTCATCCGGAGCAAAAAAGCCACTGGGACAGTGTGCAATGCCCATTGCCATTCCTTTGAGCTGAATAGCCACTAAGTACAGGTTCTCTGTATAAGAAGCATCCATCCAGGTGCAGGTATCTCCATCTAAGACAATCCCTCCAGACTCTCTGCAGAGCCACCAGGAAGAAACAGACATTTTTAAGGTACAATTCAGCACAACCATCTGAAAGAAATGCCTCCCTGCCTGTGAAGGGAGTCTGAGTGGACCAGCTCAGGGGAGATGTCTGCATCAGAGGTGTCAAAAAGCACGGTCTTGGAAGTCAGGGTTCATTTCATCCAACTTCCAAGTGTCATGATGCTGAAAGAGCCTCTTGTTCGAAAAAGGTCAGTTCCCTTATTCCTCATTATTCATTATCTTTTCATATCTATTTAGCATCAGCTGTTTGAAAAGCTATTATTCCAGCATGTTTAGTGGTGAAATGGATGAAGCACTCTTCTCCCCCCTTGCTGTGACCTCTGTTATGGTCGTGAATAAAACTAATGACAATAAATTATAGAGGTGTTCCTGGACATTGCCAGAGGAGTGATAAAATGTGATGGCAGTTAATAGAGCATGTTTAAGAGACAGAAGGCAACTGTTGTCCACTGAGAGACACCCAAATGCATTAGTAAATAGAGAGAAGTGGCATTCTGATGCTTAGGGCTATATCACTCAAAAGCTCCCGGTGGCTTTTATCTCTAACCTATCTGGTCCTCCACCTCATAGGGCATCTGCTGCACATCTCGATCCTGCTTCTTACCCTGAAGCCTACTGAAAGCATGCCTGGACCTGGAGCTGCCAGTCAGTTGCTCTGGAGGTGTTCCCCACTTTAACGAGGGCTCCGGTAGACAGATGTGGCGGAGCAGTGCCTCCGTGCCATGGGAATTCCAGGTCAGCCCAGATCTGGGTACAGCAACATAGGATGTGCTCTTGCCTTGCAAACCCATCTGCCAGCAGAAAGCCCTTGTGCATCTCTGCCTGTCAGCTCACTGCTCCTCCACTGCAGGAGCAGAGCAGCATGGTTGGCGTGATACAGCAGCACGGATGGTCTCATTGGTGCCAGGTCCAGATCACTCTTGTCCTGGTGGCTCACAGAGTGGCATGAACTTTCTGTTGATCATTGACACATATTGTGGTCTTTCTGGATCTAGTGGGTATAAGGTAATGAGGATGCTGTGAGGACACTTCTGTCATTTGCCTCCATCTTGTCATAAGAAGTATGGGAAGACAACATATTTAGGTACTCTAGACAAAATATAGAAGAAATAGCTGGGTTTTTTTAGGAGCTTCTGAGTGTCTTTTTGCTTTTCTATGCTGCAGTTTTCCAGCAGTACCAACAGAAGCAAGACACTCAGCCCTGCCATGGTCTAAGTGAGAGTGAAGCAGACTCCTCCTGACAGATTGTTGCTCCAGAGTCTGGTTTGTCAGAGCAAGTACAAACTCCCTGTCTGCAGAGATGAGATAATCACAGGCTGTGTCTTTAGAGGCTGCTGGGGGATTTGTGTAGCTCTGAGTGTGTTCAACAAACATCAAGGAAAGCAAATCTGGGATGCTGGAAAAAAGGCCCATAAGCATGTTCCTTCACTACTGAAGTGCAAAGTACAGATGCCTACCTGGTCTCTTAGCAAACTGAGTTTATCCTGAGACTTCAAAGATGCTTCATACCCTGTCCAACTCTGTAGATGTGTGAGGAGCTCAGGGACCTCTGCTTTCATCTCTGGTTTCAAAACGCATCCTCTTGGTCCCCTTATTCCCTCCATTAGCATGGGGTTGAAGAGCCCAGCTCACAACTGGTCTCCTTCAAGCAAGGATTGCTCCAGCTTGTTGTCCTCTGTGGCTTGGTCTAACCATTAGTCTGAGATGACTTATGCTGGACTTCCTTAAGGAACTACCTCCCTCTAAGCCTACCCCAAATTTGGGAAGGTTGAGGCACTTCCGTCAGTATGAATTAATTGTTCTTTTTATCTCTTCTACCTTCTTGTCAGAATGTCCTTAGGAAGGACAATGTTGCTGGAGTGCTGTGGCTGAACAACTTGAGGACTTCGGCATGGTGGTCTCGAGATGCAGTGTAAATCACAGCTGGGGACTCAGAAAAATGGCTGTGGGTGATACACATGAGAAACAGGTCCTGGAGGAGGGCGTCAGTGCCCTGCTTGCTCTCTGGGTCTGAAAGTAACTGCAGATAAGAGAGGCCACATCCCACCCCTGAACAAGAACTGGAGAAGAAGTAGGAAGGGTAAATAAAGCACAGCAGCACTCATCTCCCATTCCAAACAGCAGCAGCCCAGAGGCTGTGATTGCTAATTAAACAATATCTTCCATGCAACGCAGGCAATGAGGGTGACATTTACCTCTTGTATGCTATAAATATCCAGCCATAAGCAAACATTTCTAATCAGTGATTATGGGTGAGATTATTTTCCCTGATGTTATAAGTGATTGTTTGTTTATGCAGAGTTAATGGGCAAGATCATGCTGGAGGTGCTGGCCAAGGGTTCAGACCTAGTGCCTTGGCACCACGCTGAACTGGGTCACCAGGCTTGAGGGAGCATCCCAGACACTTCAGCACAAGCTCCACCTGAGCCCTGCAGACCGTGTTTTCAGCACTGCAGAGGCAATGGATAGGGTTGTGGTGGTTCCATCTCAAGGAGCAGCAGTTCAGCCCAGGGAGGGCAGCTGTATGTCTCCTTGGTTCAGAGGCATCCTCTCTAGCCAGATGTGGAGGCTCTGCCCTTGCTGTGAAGGAAGCAGAGCATAGGGGTATTGCTTGCCCACCTTGCTGGGTGCAACCCACCTCTCAGATGGGGTGAAAGCAGCTATGATGCACAGGAGAGGAGCTGAGCTTGGGAGCTTGATGACAGACTGGATAGAGGAGACCTTTGCCCAGCCTGTGTTCAACCCCTCTGGAGTCTCAGACCACGCCAAGGTGGCAAGTTCCTCTTCTCTTGCAGGCTTCTGTGTGGGGACTAGATACGGAGCGTGAACCCAGTTGGGACAGTGAGTATGTCTGGATCAGCCCTTAGCCATGTTCACAGCCATCTGGGGAGGTAGAGAGGCTTTTTGCTGCATCAACCCTTTCCACTCCAGTGAACACCCCCTGGGGTCTCCACACTGCCCACCGCCTCCAGCAGCTCTACAGTGGCACAGGGCAGGGAAAGCCAAAGGGTCTGCCTGGCTAAAGCCCTGTGCAGTGACAGGCAGCGCCACCAGCCCTACGAGAGATGTGCAGGCTGTAATGATTTGTGACGGCTCCTGTCTTACTTCAGGGAGCAAAACACACCAGTGTGTGGGGAACATGTGGGAAGCAAATATAGCAAAACAAGCTTGGAGAGCTGGGACCAAGCGGAGCTGAAGGAACTCCTGTGCCAACAGCATCTTTGCTGATGTGTCTATATTTTATTCAGGGCTTTTTTTTTATCTCCTGAAAAAAAAGGAAGCTGGAGAGGCTGAGACAGTGCTCTTTTCAGAGACATAGCAATATAACAGCTGGGCTTGTCCCTCCTGGCAAGATGCTTCTCAAGCTCTTCCTTCTGTAGCCTAAATGTTGCCCTAGAAAAGCACCTAGTGGACTCAGGGCTCAAACATTTTCTGGTCTATTCATGTGTTCATTGCTAAACTACCCATCATCTCTCTCACTTTGTTAGACTTAACAGTTGTTGTTGCACAGTCCTTATCGCAGTAGGCTCTGACATTGCCTGGTTGCTCTTTACACGAACATCACACAAAGGTAGTAACTAATCTCTGCTTCACCGCAGAAAGTAACAAGCTGCATATCCCAAAGACCACCGTTCTCAAAAAGAAATGGCTGGTTTCTAGATATCGATCTTCTCAGTGGCTGGGGGACTGATGGAAAGCCTCATTGCCAAAGAAGGTCAACTTCCAGCGCTAAGGTATCACAGGTTGCCACCAAGCAGAGTTTCAGAGGCCAACTCACAGCTGCCTCTGGGCTACTGAGCCCTGGGAGGTGGTTAACCCTCATCACAGAGACCTTGATGGGTGCATGGGCACTGAGACATTCATCTTGCAGCATGGATTGTCTACTCATCAGGAGCTGACAACTCAACTTTCACGTCATTAAGTCTGATATATTTCTCAGATATGCCTGCTAGTTCATGAGAATTCCTCCAAGACAATAAGCAGATAAAGTGAAGAACTCTCATTTCATCATTAAATATCCTAAATAAGTCAGTAGTTACTGACTTGGGAGCTCAAAGGTAGGATGCAGGTTGTTTTCCTTTGTATTGTTCCTTGCAAGTAGCTTGCTAAGAGAGGTTGTGCCGTTGGAGGGAAGTTAACAACTTAATGAGCTGGTGTCCTGCTCCTCACCCCTGGCAACAGGTGTCTCCTTATGCCTTTACAGATTCAGTTCTTGGATGTGCACTGAGCTGTTCAAAATATTTTTAAAACTATTCTTGTTGGAAGCTGAATTCACAGTAAAGTGAAATTTACCATAAAAAGTGTCTGCTGCCCAGGGAAAATGCCGAGGCTTTTTCTGAAAACCACATGCCTCCAGAATCAAAGCATTTCTGGTTCCTTGCCAAGTCACATAGCCACGGACTCCCATGATACGCTCTTTTGCTCAGTAAGAGGGAGAAAGCAGTGCACTGTTGGAGAAGAAGAAGTCCAAACAGAAAGTCCTCATAAAACTCCACCAGTACAGCCACAGCTACCATAACACGCTACAGTGATTTTCAGAACTGAACTTTGCAGGAGCTTCTGTGAGTTCCAGGAAAGTACTCAGCCATGAAGGCTGAGTACAGACTTTGATAATGGCAGAATCAACTGAGAAAATGATACAGTAAGCTCCCTCCATCACTACACGTTTGCAGATGACATGTCATAGCTGGAGATGAACGTGGGGAAAGCTATCCCACTGAGCATGGTGTTTCCATACAGCATGAGCTACCCGCTTGCTTCTTTTGCCAAGTCATTGGTATCTGAGGTGCTTCTGTTAGGATCATTGGGCCTCCACTGGGAGGGCAGAAGGACATCTAGGGAGTACCTAAAAGACCAGAATCCTCTAAAAAATATCTGCTATAACATGGCAGACTGTAGTGTGAAAGTGCTGCCTGGTGCTGATTTCAGATCAGCTCTTCTCTCCAGCCAACCAGCTTTTGTCCTAAAGGCCACTTGCCCTGTGGTAACTTTACACAAGCCAGAGAAAAATACCTTTGAACACCAGTTGTCCTGCACCTTCCCAATCTCTTCTGGGCACTGGCTAGAGAAACTTAGCATATATATTGCAGCAAAGTAATATTACTTATTACTTTATTTCCAAAGCCAACGTCTCCATCACAAGAATTATTTTCCTCGATCAGTCAGTGACTAGCAACGCTGTTAAAGAGGTAATGAGAAGATAAATTGTGCAAGGCAGCTGACAGCAAGAGCATGAAATTATGTCTCCGAGGCTTGTTGTCCTCAGGGAAAGAGGCCCTGATCACTGGTGCTGATTGCAAACCTAACTGGGTTGGTGGGAATGCTGGAATTGCCCTCACAACATCATCCCTGCATTTCCCACCCAGGCAACACTGACACTGCCGGCCAGTTTAGCAGGAACTAAGCAATCTCATCTTTGAAAGTACAGTTCAAGAGGTTCAAGTAAATAAGAGGGCAAGGAGAAAGGGAGACCACCATACCCAAGGATGAGCAGCATCTCAGTTTTATACATAGAGGTAGTCTCTGGCAGGGTTTTGTCACGTTGACTGCATGCTTCAGAAATCAGGCTTCATCTGCTGATGCCTGTAAGAATAAATAAGCAGGGTTGGATCACAGAGTCCTGGGATGCAGCTGGTGGCACCTTCTAGTTTTTAGAACTAGAAACTAGTTTTTAGAACTGTAGGAAAAAAATAACTGTACAAAACCCACAACAACTTTGAGATAGTAATTGAGACATAACTGTGCACCAATTCCTGGAGTACAAGGGGACCACTCAACAAGGGGCTGCCTGGTTTCTGCCTGTTGGACCCAGCCTGGACTTCCTGGTCTATAATGGACAGAATCCTTCACATGTGCAGGTTTTGGTTGCTTTCATACTCCTGGAGATGGACTTTGGCCATGCCCAACAGAGCAGCTCAGTCACCCTGTCTCCAGTATTCATAGAACAAGTTACCTATCATCCACGCTCCTGTGGGAAACAGGGTTGCCTGCTGCCATCTAAGCAGAACCAGACTTGTAATTTAGCTACAAATGACAGAGCTGTAATAACCTTTTGTTCCTCTGTCCTGAAGGTATCTCTGCTGCAAATGTAGCTCTTGATATCTTGGCATTGACCAACTTCTATTTTAACTCACTCAAAGGCAGAGATCTTCCTAAAAAAATAGTGTGAAAGGGGAAGTGAAAATGTAGTGTGGAAGGGGAGCAAGAAGCCAGTAGGTAATTTGGGGATCTGAACAGGGCATGTCTGGGAGAAGAATCAAGGGCAAAAGACATGCAGCAGATGGTGGTAAGCATTACATGTCAGACAATAAAAGTGTTACAGGTGGCAGATAATAAGGTCTGTGCAGGAAAAGCAGTGGCTTTGTGTATGTTTTATGGGAAAGGGACATGAATATACATTGTGCGAGGAAATGGTGTGACCAGACCATGAAGGGTGTCTGTGGGACTGCCTAGCCTTAAATACAGTCCTACAGTAATAAAAGGGATTTGATATCAAGGAAACAGGGGCAACATTGGTTTCATGGCTCTGGGAAGCCTACAGGATGGAGCAAGTGAAGATTTTGTTAGACAATAGCAGTTTGTGATATTTCTGACTTCCCAGTGGGTACCCAGTGGTGTTGCTGGGCTCTGCTGTTGGCCCAAGAGTGCTGAGTCCTCTCTGGTTTCCCTGCTAATCATTCATCCAGCAAGAGGGATGCACAGCAGAGCAGCAGAGAGAGTTCACAGAGAGACTGCATTAGGAGCTTTGAAATATTGATGTCTCTGTGCTCTGCATAAACTGTCCCACCTCCACTCCCCAGAGCCGGCAAGAGTGGCATGGGGGGGTTGTTTGTGAGCAGAACTCCTCAGCCACAGCATTCAAGAGATGCAACTCTCTTGACTGCAATGCAGAAGGGGCTTTTGATTCACGAGTTATTAGAGAGAGACAGGCAGGGGCAGGACAAGGCTGTGCCACAGGACTCTAAAATGCAAAGCACACCAGGGACCTGCTTATAAAATCATAAATTTAATTCTGTTGGAAAGGACCTTACAGATCAAGCAGTTCCTACCCCCTGCCCTGGGCAGGGACATCTCCCATAAGAACAGGATGCTCTAAGCCCCATCCAGCCTGGCCTTGAACCCCTCCAGGGATGGGGGATCCACAGCTTCTCTGGGAAACCTGTTCCAGGGTCTCACCACCCTCACAGCAAACAATTTCTTCTTGAATATCAACTCAGTCTCCCCTCTTTCAGTTTACAACCCTTCCCCCTTATCCTGTAGCTTCCCTCAATGTTCAAGAGTCCCTCTCCAGCTTTTCTGGAGCCCTTTTAGGGACTCTAAGGTCTCCCCAGAGCTTTCTCTTCTCCAGGCTGAACCCCCCCCCAACTCTCTCAACCTGTCTTCACGGAAGAGATGCTCCAGCCCTTGGATAATCTTCGTGGCCTCCTTGGACCTGCTCCAACAGGTCCTTCCTTTGCTGCTTCTCCGACACTGATCTGCTGAAAGCAACAGCACAAAGAGGGAAGCAGCAACCATCCAGCTCTGGTGGGGGCTGCTGGCCCCTGGCAGTGAGCCCCACATTCAGCCTCACATCAGCCTCCAGAGGTCTTTGCACCACAGTTAGAAACAAGATTTAGGTCTCCTAGGGTTATCTTGTCACTGCAATGGAGGGATGTGCTCACGTGGCATGTGCTGTGCAGGGCTGGTGAGTAAGCGGCATGGCATTGAGTATGCAGCAAGGAGCACATGTTCACAGTGACAAGAGAAAACAGATGGGATGTGCCCAAAGATGCTTTTCTGTGCAAGCAAAGATGTTGGTCTGTGTTATGACAATTACATGAGCTCTAACAGAGCATGATCTGTGTGGGAAGATGCTCGTGGTGGAAACTCTGTCTTCCATGGTAAAGTCCCCTCTGAGTCTCCCCTAGGAGCTTGGCTTGATACAAAGGCTTTTTCCTGAGCCCCATGAAATGCTGTACCATATTAGAAGAACCAGAGAGAAGATAGTTTTGTTACAGCATGGCATATCTGAAATAGTCCTCAGTGTCTTCATCTGCACCCTTGGGAGCGAGCTGCCTTTGTCTCTATTCAACAAGCAGTAGCACCAACTCATCAAGCTCCAGTACAGAAAGTCAGAGAGACTGTTAGAAACCTCATGTCATCACAGGGTACCTTTGCAGAAGGAGGAGGTTCAGATCTTCAAAGGCTTCAAACCAAAGCAGGTATTTGGTGGGGTGACTACTTTATGATTACCTTCAGAAGTCGGTAGGACCCATCTCCTGCACCCCAGACTCTGGCCTGGGCCCAGAGACCCTGCCCTGAATGCTTAGCATTCACTGCAATGATCCTTCATGGCTTTGGACCATGTCCTGATGAGAGCAGGTTCTGACACAGAGTGGACTTTCTGCTCTCCAGGAAACCACCTCTTGAGAGCTGCTGCTGTAGATCGAGTGCTCAGCAGAGGCTCCGGAGCAGACACAGCTCCCTGGCATGGCTGCTGCAGGAAAAAAGTAAGCAGGGAAGTATTCAGGACTCCCTGTGGGTTTGGTTGTTCCTTTCTTTTTTTCTTTTTTTTTTTTTTTTTTGTTTCAGAAGCTTCTGGCATACTTGAGATAGCTTTCCCACAGCAATTTTCCTTGGAGGTGGTTGCTGCTCTCTGGAAGAGAGAAAAACCGCCTGATGTCCTGGGCACCGCCTTGTGCCACTAACGGGAGGATGAGTGGTCTTTCAGGAGGGTGGATAGGAAGCAGATGTTGCTGGAAAGGTGTTTGCAGCTCCCTTCAGGCATGAGAAGACTCTGCCTGCACCCATTTTATCTCCACAAGGGAGGCTGATGATGGGGCTTGCAGGCTGCCCGTCCCCATTTCTGCTGACCCAGCAGTGCTGGTGTTGCAGAGGAGCAGCTGCAGTTGTCATGCTGTGATTCTCCAGGGGACACACAGTGTCACAGCAATTGCTTTGGCCCCAGAAGCATGAGACCACAGCAGAGCCCTCCTGGGCTGGTGTCTACATCTCCACCGAACATCCCAGAGCACTCCCAGGGCTGGGCTTTATTCAAGATTCTCCAAAGAGATTCCATCTGCTCCAACCTGTCACATCTACCCTCATCATAGATACTGCCAGTCTTTCTGCTCCCCAGAATCCATTTTTCTACCTGCTGGCATCTCTGCAATGGCATATGGGAAATGGCAGCTGCAGAGACCTCAGGTCCATTGGCACAGAATGAGTAACAACTCTTTGGAGGACATCATGGAACAGCAGCAGGGTTACCTTGTCCCTGGCCCTGAAGGCAGGCAGTGTTTCTGCCTCCAGCAGAGAGACAACTGATGGCACTGGAGGGTGGCCAGAGCTAGGAAGCCCACAGGATGCACATGGAAGTGTCTCATTCCATGGGATGATCCATCTTGAACATGCAGATGGCAGAGCTGGGGCAGAAAGGCAGAGTGTGACAACATCTGACTCCACACCAGGAGCCAGGGGACAGATGGATTGGGTGGGGAAGGGGAGATGTGGTGTTGCAGGGAGGGTGACTCACCCTCATCAGGTCATTCCCCCTTCATTGCTGTGGCCAGTTGAAGAATTTTTCCACCTAGGTGTATTTATCTGTCACCACCAGGCACAGCCATGAAATAACCAGGCCACAACAGCACAGAGGGGGCAGTTAGAGTTTCCACTACACCAGATGGAGAGAAACTGAGGCTTTGAGCAAAAAGACCCTTGGGGTGTGTCCCATCTCATGACTGAAGACCTCTGTTGAGGGGTCTGTCAGTAGGTAACTCTTTCTTCCCCTATGAGGGAACAAAAGCCACTGCACTGGTGCAGCTCTGTACCATAAGCTGCCCTGCTATCTCTGCTGCTCATTGCACAGGGGTGGGGAGATGATGGAGAGGAGAGGACGAGTCCTGGCAGCTATTGCCATGGGCCAGATCACATCTCAACCCATACGGTACTCATTAGCCCGCAGTCTTGCTTCTCTGCTCTTCTCCCTGTTGCCTGCAATCCATGTTACACAGGTGAAAGGAGATCTTTTGCAAGGTGGGAAAAGAGATGAGAGCCAGAGCGATGGGAGAAAGAAGAGAGAAAGACTAGATGAAATCTTCTAAACCTTCTTACGCACCCAGGTTATGTTCCTGCATGAAAAACTCTTGTCTCCACTGTCACTCATAGTGTGACTTATAAATGCTGCTTTTAGTCCATACCGTGCTCCTGCCTCCCAAGAGTTTGGGGAGCTGCCGTCTGCATATACATCTCAGCAGTTGTGTCCTAGAGCAGACTGTACTCACGGTTACTATAATCCCACTCATCCATTTTTAGCATTGTCATGAATTGTTGAACGGCTCCAGTGTTCCACCCCAGAGCAGCTGTGTTTCGGTGGTGGGTGTTAAAGATTTAAAGCAACATTTTTTTTTTTAAATTTTCTTTTTCCAAGCGTGCTAAAATTCTTTGTAAGATGTCATGTTCATTCATTGTTCATCAGCTCCCACCACACTAACATGTCTGAACCGCTGACCGTGGCACTGGAGCTCCTGGGAGCAGTGCGGCACTGGAGCCCCACACAGCTCCAGCATGGGAGGCAGCCTCTCCGGGAAATTATGGCACTTTCATCACCCGATTTTATTACTGCCAGACCCAGCCTTTGCATTCTGGTCAGGAGCTAATGAATCACGACTCATTGCTTCACTTGCAGAATGCAAAACATCCAGGAGAGAAGAAATAGGAAAAAATCCCAAGCCTCCCTCAAGGGTCTGTTCTCAGCCTCCAGTCTTCACCCTGTACCGAGCTGTGTGCCCAGGGATGCTGCCCCTGAGACACTCCTCCCTCCCAAAGGACAGTGGGGAGTCGCTGGGGCCATTACAGGCTGCCATGGAGGGAGACTGTCTCTTCCTGCCATCTCCCACTTTAAACCATCAATTCTCTCACCTCTTTTACCTGGTGGGTTTTATAACCCCACTCAGTGGCTCGTTCAGGACTTTCTCCTGATTTCCAGCCCAAATATATTCATGATTGGATTGATTCTGTTTGATCTTGTATCTGCTCCTCCCTCGTTGCTCCTTAGCACGGGAGCCATTCATTAACATCAAAAGAAGAGAAATTAAATCTTTAGTTCTTTTTAACCAAAATCATATAAAATCCAGAAGTTGTGAAGCCAAAAGTTAGGTGAGTTTAAAACAAAAATAAAATGCTGCTATACTGGCAACAAGAATCAGGAGCTGTTCATTGCTATTAATAATTGTTATTAATAGAATCATAGAATGGTTAGAGTTGGAAGACACCTTAAGGATAATNGGTCCTAATAAATAGTAATAACGTATCACATTAATAAATTCATAACTGCCACCAAAAAATTGGAGGGTGTATTAAAATCTTGGATTCAGAACTCAGAAGCAATCCCCAGCTCCCTCAGACCAGGCAAGCTGGAATGATGAAAGCGAAAGGCCCCTTCACTGAGTCCTGGGATGTCCCACCTGGCTGGTGCCAACTGCAGGAGGACTCTGGAGCTGGGGAGGAGGGGGACACCTTGTTTGGACACCACTGTCTGCATCAGTCTCCCCCTATCTCCCAGAGTGTCCAGGAGCTTTCTCCCTCAAAGCCTTTCCCTGGCAGATGCGGGTTCTGTGCACAGGGGAAGGCTTCTGTGAAATGAAAACCGACTTTCTGATAACTGCGTGTTGCCTTGCCCAGAGGAAGTTTGCGAAAGGATGTTCCCCCCATCCCCAGTTTTCTCCTGTCATCCTGCCCAGCGAGGAGCAGGTCTCTCCGGCAGCTCTTAGGCTGCTTGGCAAAGCTACAATCAGCAAAGGAGGAGGGTGTAATGAAAATACTGAACCATATTAGCTGCCTGGGTGCAGGTGGGGACGGGCAAGAGAGATTCCCAAATCACAGTGAGTCACCGCCGTAGCCTTTCAGAGCAAATAAGCCTGATCAAAATATTAAACTGCAAGAAAACCCGGTGACATTTTCAGCAGGAGGAACCAGAAGCTGCAAAGTCTGTGAATGCAGAGGGAGGGCTGTGATCCCAGGGACTCTTAGAAATTCTTCCAGAATTGCAGAAGGCAGGCAGCCATACAGCTAGTATGTGGAGTGCACAGGTCCTGGGGATAACCCTCACCCTGGCAGAGCAAATCAAGGGGATGCAGGATTATGTTGTGGAAATGACACATGTCCCAGAGCCACTGATCCAAAGCATGATGCCTTTAAGCTGCCCACTGACTCCAGCAGGAGCTCTCCTGTGCCTCTGCTGCCATGTAGGGTGCTTGAGGTTCTCCTGGCATTGTCCAGCTCAGCACATGGGCAACGTTTCTGCAAAGTCCTTCTCGATTGGGATGGCAAATCTAGGGCTTGGCACAGCCTGAGTGTTTTGGATGGACTGTGCAGCACCGGAGGACCCTCATCCCTGCACATCAGGGCTGCAGACATCCCTCCCAACACCTCTCCAGGGAAAGATTTGGGAGGAGTAGGGAGAGATGAGATCAGACTTTCAATGAACTTTCCCTGATGGAAAAGGCAAAGCAATTACATTAGCCCTTTTGAATTGTGTTCCTGCTTCCCAGGGCTGGGAGGCTTCCTCTTTCAGATGCAGATGAAAACACTGTCTGGTGCCTCCCCCCAGGGGCATTTCAGGGTGGGTGAAGATAGTGAGGAGAGGGCTGCCCTCAGAGATCCCTGTCCCCTTTTCCACAGGCTGCCAGAGCACCCTCTTGGCTTTTGGGGTAGAACAGAGGATGTGGGACCGCTCTGCCTGAAGAACAACTTGGAAACATCTGCATTCTGGGACCCAAAATAGACTGTCCAGGGCTTGTGGGATGGTGGCTGAGCTAAGGAGGGGTGACACCTGGTTTGCTTTGCAAAGTGCTCTGAGCTTTATGGATGATGAGTAGCCTTAGCAGAGTAATGCAGAAATGCATGGATGTCCCAGGAAAGTGCCAGGCCCAGGCCAGGTCTGGTCATGGAGTGGTCTGAAGATGGTGAATGCACTGGTCTGGATGTCAGAGAGCTGGTATAAGACATGTCACCTGGAAGAGAGGACTGCAGGGCTCCTGGAGGGGCAGTGGTGGTGACCTCGCAGTGTCCATATGGATGAGGGATGACAGTGCCCAGGGGACCCCAGTCTGCAGGGCTCCATGTTTGCTCAGAAGCTGCTCTTGGCCATCGCAGCTGAGCTGGAACCCTGCACAAAAACCGAGCAGGAACCCCCTGAGCAAGCAAATGGGGAGAGGCTCCTGGAGCCCAGGGACTCTCTGCTCTAACAGATGCTGGCTCAGGTCTGGGGCAGCCCCTTCCCTCCAGCGACATTGCTTTAACATTTCTGCCTAAATGTTTACTGTGGTATAATCCTTGGTGGGGGGAGGAAATTAAAAAATTCTTTTTTTTTTTTTTCTATGCCACACCTATTATCTGGTGCTGCCTAGTCTCTTTTTCCCCGGACGCTGCCCTGCTCCAGGCAGATGGCAGAGATGTTAGAGCATGTCTCATGGCAGAGAAGAGCTTGCCATCTAATGGGCACTTCTTTGCTGTGCATGTATGGCTGGATGGGGACTGCTCTGCATTGCAAAGGGCCATCAGCCCTGCTGAGACACCGACCCGGGAGCCGGAAAACACGATTACAACTGAGATATTTGTATTTATAGCAGCCGATCACATCAAGTACATCCCTTAGTGAGGAAAGGCTGATATCATCTCACAGCCATCCATACAGCTTCACTTTTCCAAGCCTGTGGGTTTTTGATGCTTAATGCAGTAAGTGCAGCTTCAGCATTGCCTTCCATCCTCTTTGCCCAATGCTTCCATCCTCTGCCCAATGCTCAGTGTCAGCCAAAATGAGGGACTGATCCAGCTAGGAAAAAAAAGTGATCAGTGCCCCATGTGAGTTTAGTTCCCCACACCTTGGTTCAGCATGAAGGAGTGGGGAGACAGGACTGTAGGAGGAAAAAGAGCCGGTGGTGCCACCACAGTATGACATCAGCTCCATCTCTCCAGGCACAGAGAATTCACGTTGCCCCACCACCACCACCCCTGGCTGCAATGTATCACTGACTTTCACAGAATAGATGGTAGACATTGTTTGCTGTAGCAGTCTCAGCCCTTTATGTATGTTTCTCCAAGGAGCTGCATTTGTTCCCTGGGACTGACTTTCCTACATTTAAAGTTGCAGCTGGAGGTGATCTGGGTAGAAAAAAACTGGGATAAATACATACATACGGAGCAAAAGTAGTGGTCGATGGAGGAGAGTCCATGTATAGATGTGCAAAATGGTCATATGAAATTAGAATCATAGAGTCATAGAATGGTTAGAGGATAGTGTTATCCTGACTGTACTGGAGCATGTCCACAAGTGTTGTATGGCAGATGACTGAACGTGATCAGTGCCAAAGAGATGCACCCCTGCTCTTACTGCTTACACTGAATACCTCACATTTTCCCCCAGGAATGGCTTCACACACTCTTGGCTTTCATGACTTGCAATAGTTTGGTCTTTGACAAAGACCTGGAGTAACAACCAAGCATTTGGCTCTATATTTTTTGAATTGTTTCAAAGTTGTTGTAGATTCTGTATGAGGCTTTCAGTTGACATCACCTCCTGCTCAGGCTGCTCCTCCCTGGCTGCCCAGAGGCTGGCCTCCTTCTGCAGAAGTGCCTCCCCAGCCAGTTTGGAAGCTCAGCTCTTGGTGCCGAGGGAGTCACCTTCCTCAAGGGACAGGCTTTGCATCCAGACTACATACACTGCAGTGTGTCAGCACCATCTGGACAGCCACTTACCACAGCACTGAGAGGGGAAAGCAGATGGAGAGTAAAACAGGGGGAAGAGAGAAGAAAAAAAGCCTTGGGAAAACGTCCTGCACACAATTATTTTATCCTGCAAGAACCACTCTGCTATTGAGGGAATTTCTCCCTTTCCTTTTCCTTTTTTCTCAGTCTAGAAAACAGGTGAGGGATTTTGCCCAAGCTCTGGAGGACTTTTAGAGTCAACAGAGGGGAAGAGGGATGTCCACACATCTGCAGCTTGGTGATCTGTTTTGGATCTTGGCTGAGAAGCAGCATGGGCTCCCAGTATCTGTCCCTCCGAACCTGGAAAGGAGTCCAGGCCAGCGCAGGGAAGACAGGCAGTTTGTTGTGTAGATGTCATTCCAGATATCTACCCATGGGACTACTCCAGACAAATGTGTTTTCACTTAAATTCAGCCCTTAACTTACTCAATGTTTATTTTTGGGGTGAGTGCTATAGAGGGCAGTTTGCACAGTGTGGTCAGCTTGGTTTTGCAGCCAGCCTTTAGCCGTCCTACCATCCTGGCACACCTTACTTAACTTCATCTGTCATTCAGCTTCCTTCATCTTCTGTTTCAGATCTCTACTGTCTGCCCCACACTCCAGGGACAACCCTCTCAATAAGCGATGTCAGGGATTGCTAGGGATCCCATTTCTCAGGGTATGTGACCCAAAGGCTGCAGGCAGGACTGCTTGCCGCATTCAGAAGGATGCAGTCAGACTCATTCACTTCATCTAAAATGCTTTGGTCCATCTGGACCCAGATTCTGCTCCAGTTACAGGGTGGTCCTTGAGCAGTTACTGAACTGAAGGGTTTCGTAGGCATACAAAGAACAGGATTGTAAGGCTTGAGAAAACTGTTTAGCAAGGACAAATACCACTTTTCTTACTGAAATGCAGTTATGATCTTTGTTCTGAAGACACAGGCCATGTGCTTGTGGAAGTTTTGTGCCTGTAGATGCTTCACATCTGGACCAGAATTGATGAAGGAAAGCTGACCCACAGCACATCACTCCAGTCCCTTCAATCTGATGCAAACATCATTCACCTCTGAAAGGGGCACCTGTATCTCCTTCCTGTCTCCATCTCCTCACTCTGCCTCCTACCTTTGTACAGAAAGTGAGATCAAGGACCTGATTTGGCCAAAATCTCGCCTCGATGGGAAAAACAAACAGAAAAAGCAGAGAGAATTTTCTGCAAGATCAAATATATATACTATCACAGGCACAGGAGAGGCAGGAGAATCACGTGGACGAGGGCTGAGCAAGACTGCCTCCTGCAGTAGCATCATCCATTCACATCCAGTTAATTCAACCACAGAACTGCTTTGTTTGGCCTTGGTAAGCTTGGTGCAGAAATCACGTTAAAAAAAAAACCACAATAAAAAAGCCGTGTTCCAGCAAGCACAGCCGAGCATCAAATTTGCTAACATAAGTATTCCCATGGAAGGCAGAGAGTGAGTAAATAAATAGAAATCACTTTACCTACAGAAGAGTAGTTCATACTGCTATAAAAATACTCTGCCATATTGCCAGGTTTCAGTACAGAAAGGTAGTAAATATTGCATATGTTATCAGGGGAGCTTCAGTATTGCCAACCACACGTGTTAAAGCAACCACAAATGAGATTTGAAAACAAATCTGAAGTTGGATTAAAAACTACAGGTTCAAAATAAATAAATGCGGATGTCTTTTGTTTGCCTTTTGCCTTTAGGGCCTTCAAGGTGCAAAGCGTTGTTGCTGAATTGTCTTTACAATAACAGAAGCAGTGATCTCCCTTTAATGAAAAGACAGATGAAATTCCTACCTAATCAAATGATTCAAGAACCTGGGGCTTTAAAGATTTCTGATAAAATATTATACTTCTGCTTAAACTGGGACAGTTGGACACATAAGCTTTTTTTTCAGGGAATGCTCATATTCTATGGAAAGAGGCACCAGGATGCCACAACTGGCAGTGCTGATTTTGAAGATGTAACTTCAGTAGTTATCATAGGATTTTCCAAAATAAGACCTGTCTGAACAAATCTAATATATAATAAATACTGTAACTTATCATCAGTATAGACAAATTAATTATTTAGAGACTGTTTGATGTGACAAGCAGTTTGGTACACTGCAATCAAGCAGGTTTTCTGGTCTGGCTAGATATTAAAATCTGTGTAAGGCCAATACCAGACATACAGAGATACTCAGCCTCTGCTTGTGTAGACTTCCACCCACTCTGCTTTCCCAATAAAGAGAGTGAGTTCTTCTAAGCACATTCAGATTTTCTAATTTTAAAGAACTTTTTTTTCCCCACTTAACAGCAATCCAATTTCCCCAACGTCTAAGTCGCTCTGAGAATTACAAACATACAAAAGAAAATCACTAAAACAACAGTCGTTTGTCATTTCAACTGTTTTTTAATTGGCCACAGGAAAATCCTAATTACAACATATGGAAGAGGGCTTCTTAATTAAGTACTTACTTTTAAAATTAAAATAATAAGCATGCAAGGATCAGTGTTTCATACAAGGAACCTAGTTCTGCTGCTGGTCAGAGTTAGCACATCTGTCTCCAGCTCCTTCCAAGAGTACAGGTCCTCATCTTCCCCATTGAGTCTGATGGAATGGAAACACTGCCAGAACAGAAGAGGTGATTAATAGCAAAAAGCTAGATTTTGACACTGTCATACAGATATTTCTACAGAAGTGCTATTTTGAAAGCCACTGTTTAAGGTGACTTCAGTTAGACTTAGGCAGATGCTTAAAGTTAACCGTCTGCTTAATTGCTGCTAGGATTAGAGATGGATTTAAATAGAGCTTTTAGTTCTTCCTTAACGTAGTGCCACTTTCTTTTTGCAGTAATAAAGCACTTATGCCCATGGTTCATTTTAAGCGCTTGATTAGTGCTAGTGACTGCACTTACATGCTTAAAGTTAAGAATATGATCAGTGTTAGATTATATCTAGATCTTAATTGTCTATAAAGTGCTGGCCCAAAGCCATGTTTATCAGTTAAAAAGCATGCAAACAAGTACTGCATCCAGGACTAGAAAAAGCCAGAAATCAGCAAAAGGACAAAATAAACTTCAAGCAATCACAACACATGCATTCTTGTTCCTGGCCCCTGCAATAGTTGTGTAATATAAAGAGAAAGTCCCTCCTTCTCCGTCCAAATGTTGTGAGGCTGCCCGTGTCTCGCTGGCAGGCGAAGAACGAGTGAACTTTCTACGACTTCAGCATGACTTCAAATCAGTTTATGTGGTAAGAGTCTTGCTTATCTTGATCATCATGCTGGTTAGAAGGTGGCACATTTATCACTCCTAAATCAGAACAAAGACTGGAAAAGCCTCCCTGGTCTTTGCTTCTGCTCCCTGCAAGCTGGTAGCCTCCCCTCCTCGCTGTGATCTCTGGGCATGTCCTGGTAACGCTTTGGGGGGATAGGACAAGCACCAATTCTGAGCCATTTGGTTCAGTGGGAATCCAAATAAGGGTCAGGGTTTGTTTTTTTTTCCCTGTGAATTGCGCTTGGAGTGTAACAAGCAAGAAAACTGCTTAGCTTTCTGGTAAATCCTGTGTTTTTTCAGTATAAAGAGAGAGCAAGATGGGACTGGCAGACTTGCCTGGCTGGTTCCTGAGGTGGAGCAGTGAACGGGTCTTTGGGGCTTCGAGTCTCAGGGTGGAGGCACAGCCCAGCCCCAGTACACTCTTATGAGAAGCGTTCTTGGAGTGGGTTCATCCTCACTTTTTGTTTCTCTTTATACTTCACAAAAGAGGGAGAAACAGGGGCAGGATTTTGTGTTCCCTTTCCTCCTCCTTCCTGCCAATACCATGGGGTTAAAAACAACCATGTGTTTCTTCCAAAGGTATTAGCATAATTATCTCTCCACTCGGAATGTGCAGTAGCTGGCTGTGTTCCACAAAAGATTGCATTTAAGTAATCCTGCTTTAGAAACCCTTACTATTTATATCTTCTAAAATCAACTGCATCTTCAGAAATGCCCTTTAAAGGACACATTTTATTCCACTCTGACCATATGTTTTCACCGTGATCTGCGTATTTTAAACGTGTTTCCAAAGGTTATCATCCAGGACTGCTCCCCCATATGCTGCTTGTGCATCGCTGCATTGCCGTCTAACGTTAGTCATGCCGCTTGCTCAGCTGTTTGATTTCTGAGAAAACCAGTCCATATTTATCTAATTACTTTGTGTTTGGAGAGCCATTGTGAAGTTCTCAAACACAGAGGGGATCCCAGGCACTGACTGTCAACACCAGCTAAGTTTGTCCTGCAGGCTTTGCCACCAGCCGTGCAGAGTGTTCTCTCCCAGAAAGAAAGTCCTTATTCTTTCTTTCAGTCTGGATTTTTTTTCTACTCATTTCACCACTTCTTTTCCCTGATTTATGCTGGAACATGCAATAAAGGGCAGCACTAAGCCATTAAAACCAAAGAAAATCAGAGCAAACACTATTGTTCATCAAATGTGAGTTTGAACACTCCTGTTTGGGGCTGGGGGCCATTGCAGCTCTTGCTCTCTAAAAGCAGAGGCATTGCTGTTGAGAAATTCCCATGCAGGAGATGTCTCTTTTTCAGAGCCTCCTGCTGGTGAGTCTCACAAGACTCTTTAAGCAATGGAAAAAGCTGCCCTTTTTGATAGATCTCATCCTCTGTTGTTTTCACGGAGGAAAAAAACAATTTATTCATCAAGAAAACAGCCTTTCCAAAGATGCTTCAGAAGATACGCGTTTCCTTGGAGAGGGATATTTGGAGCGCCGCATAACCTTTACCTTCACTGCAGTGTTGCTGTGTTTTAAAATAACATTTTAGCCAAGATCGGGAAATATTCTTCTTGTGGTTTTGTTTTTCTGGAGGTGTACTTTTCAGCTGCAGTTGCTCAAAAACAAAAGTTGCATGTTCCTCTTACCAACACTTCCAGACAGTTTGCTTTTGCAGTTTGGCACTTTGATGCTTTTGGAAGAGTCAGTGAGTATCTACATAAATGCGCTGTGAAGGAGAAATATGCTTGTGTGTAGGGAGCCCATGAGTGGGCAGAGTTTACAGGCAACTTGTTCCATCGCTGGATGTAAGGTGTGTGTGGGAGGAGGAGACTCCCCTGTGAATGAGTGTATGAGTTTGTGCACGCTTTCGACCGGGGAGACATATTTTTGTGAGTGAGCTTGAAGACCTGTTGTACGAGACAGATCTCCTCATGCTTCTCATTTTTACTCAGATGCTTGGGGGAAGAAGGAGTATTTTCCAACTCATTTTGGGTGTAGCTCAATGGGCCATGCTGGCTTTTTGAAGTGGTCAGGTGTAACCTCCAGAACTTTGGTGCCCATTAGAGCTGAGTATTTATCACCTGTCACTGTACATTCGCCTTCTGCTTGACTTCTTGCACTTCATTTAAGCCTCCATCTCCTATAGCCTTAAAATAACGAATGAACAACACCCATTGTTGTGAAGCGGTGGGGGCTACAGTGCACATCCCTACCTGTGGCAAAGTCATGGAGATAAAGAAGGGAAATGTCCCTTGCCCTCCCCTGCTTTTCTGCTATGGGGACCGGGGATGCATACGGGTACATTCAGCATCTGCATGCGCATAGCGCTTGCACTTATATGTTATGTGCCTGTATATGTCTACTGATAGGAAACACTGACTGTGGCAAGCCCAACAATAAAATGAGAGGTTACCATCAGGAACCTCCTCAGTTGAAGCAAGGACTTCCATCTATAGTGATGGTTTCTGCCATTTCCTTCCTTTTCTGGGTAGACTTTTTTGAGTAGAGTGGAAGTGGCTTTGAGCAACCTGGTTTGGTGAGAGGTGACCCTGCCCAGAGCAGGGGGATTGGAACTGGATGATCTTCAAGGTCCCTTCCAACCCAAACAGTTCTATGATTCTATGAATCGATGCCAGCAGCAACAGTTTTGGATGCCCTTAGAGATGCTACTCCAGAGGGTGCAGAGCAGGGCAGGCAGGAGGAGAACTTCTGTTGGAGGCAGCTGGGAGTCTCTGCTGATGTGGATGAAACAGGAGGGTTTGCCTGGTGGGAAAGGCCTGGAGGAGGCTGAGCTAGTTAGTTAATTGGAGCCTTTCAAAGTCGCTTTGGTTTCTTGTTCCTTGATTCTCAAACACTGGCAACAAGATTTTCAGCAGTGTTGAGCTCCAGCGAGCTGCTACAGCCACAATCAGGCAGAGTAGGCTCTAGCTGCCATGGCCAGTGGGGCTGTGATGGAAAGTAGTAACAAGCCAAGGGGAGAATTGGGCTGAGGAAAGCATTTCCAGTCCTCCTCCCATTCCTGTATGGCCACAGGGAAGTGAGGAAGTGATTTCACCTGCCTGCATCATTTTTCCCACAAGTAAACCAGGAATAGTTGTACCTGCCTTCCCTTCCCCACAAAAATGATATGATTAATTAGCATCTGATTTATGCTTGCAAAATCCTATTAAAAATCCCCTTTGTGATCTGAAAAATCTGACCCAAGCCTTCCACGGCTGTTCCTCAAAAGTAATGAAACCTTGCAGATGCAAGTACAATTGCTCTCTGACTCAGCTTAAATCTGGGGCTGGCAGACCCCTCCCTACCTGTAGTGGGAGTCTGGAAGCTTTCTGTGAGGCTTCGATGAGCAATAGAGGAAAGACTGCATGGAAAATAACAGTTCCATAATCAGTGCAGGATTTGGCTGGCGTGGGATACTAAAGAACAGGGCCATTCACCACTTAATGAGGATTAAAATAACTCTTGAATAGCTGCCTTATTCCCTGAGCATCCTGTTCAATGAATGAGTCACAGGATTACAGTTGAAAAATAGGCTGGAATGGTAGAACAAAAACCTGACATAATGAATATCAAATTAAGGGTGTGGGGACAGCCTTTAATCTGGCATTTCCAGCCCCTTTAATGACTGACATGCTGACTTTACTAGTAGCTTAATTTTTGGTTTTGTCTTGTATGCCCCTTACTGCAGTCCCTTTTTTTAGGGGTCAGTTTGTTTGGCTATTATTAGCCAGGTGCAGAAACACTTTGCAAGTGGGATATTCACTGCATAAATGTACAAATTTATTGGCTAACATACATAAAAGGCAGCTAGGATTTAATGATGTATTAGGTTAAGTGCTCATTTGCTCGTCATCTCTGGTACGACACCAGAGTCCAGGCTGGCTGGGCAGAGCTCCCTTAGGAGGGGACCATTGGCTTAGCCTCCCCTTGGATGCCCTTAGTGCTGGCAACTGACACCACCTCTGACCCATCGGAACTACTGGGAAAAGGCTTTGCCCAGCACAGGATTGATGCCTGCTGCCCCTGTCTGGGCACATCCCTCAGCTTTGACCGACCAGCATAGCAGCAGAGGAAGGACATTTGCTCAAGGATTCCCCTCTGGTCTACAAATTGGCAATAGAAAATCTTAGAACAGTTTGGGTTGGAAGGGACCTTAAAGATCATTGAGTTCCAATCCCCTTGCCATGGGCAAGGACACCTCCCACCAGAACAGGTTGCTCCAAGCCCCATCCTTGAACCCCTCCAGGGATGGGTAGCCACAACTTCTTTGGGCAACTTGGTCTCACCACCCTCACAGCAAAGAATTTCTTCCTAATATTTCATCTAAATCTTCCCTCTTTCAGTTTAAAACCGTAACTCCTTGTCCTATGACTCCCCTCTTTGATCAGGAGTCCCTCCTCGTCTCTCCTGGAGCCCCTTTAGGGATCGGAAGGGGCTTGAAGGTCTCCTTGGAGTCTTTTCTTCTCCAGGCTGACCCCCCCAACTCTCTCAGCCTGTTGAGATGACTGGAGATGTGCAGGCAGATGAAAAATGAATAGCTTTATGCTGAAAGTGTTTATATTCTCATCTTTGGTATTTAGTCTGCTTTCCTCCTTACCTTTGGGGTCTGCATTTCTTTCTGTTCCTAAAGCCTGAAGTTTTCTGTTGTATTTAAATACTCTGGAAGATTAGCCCTTGAAAGGAGTCTTCTCTTCATCAGTGCAGATGCCAAACAGTTATCTTGTCATTAGAAAAATAAACTACTTGTTACATCCTTTTCTGAAAATCTCAGCTTGGGAAGCAGGTCAACCTGATTGGGTACCCAGGGTAAGCAAATGCTGATGTTGTTGAAAAGACCAGAGGGGCAGAAGGCAAGGAATTGTATTTCATAGGCTGATTGCTCCTGTTTAGTCAATTTCTTTTGTCCTGTCAACTATAGATTTCAGAGCAGTTCCCAGTACCTTAATGAATACTGTAAAGCTAATGCAAAATATTGCATGACTGTCAAAACTATCATGTATCTGTAATACACTTGGCATATTTTAAAAATTTTCTTTGCTTTGCTGTTTTTATAGGGAATTTTATTAGGAAAGACAGGCTGGGAAATACAGTGTTTTCTTTCCATATTATGACACTTGATATTTTTTCCTTTATAGAACACAATAAATCTACTTTTTATAATAATAAACATATACAAAATCTCTGAGTCAAAAAAAAAAATATACCCTAGAGAAGACTAAAACCAAGTACCAAAGCAAAGGTTAAGTCCTTACTTAAAAAGATTGGTTCTTAAATGGATGTTCTGGATAAGAAGCACAGTGGGAACTCTTTGGGGGGTATTTAAAATTTTCTTCATCGGTTACCTGGTATTTTGCACCTTGAAACAGACAATTTAGTCAGTGATTTACACTGCACATCAGAGCTGTCAGTTCTGACCATAAGGAGAAGAGTTCTCTTCAGTGCTGGGATGGATACCTCAGCAGGTGAGACCTGTCCCTGTAAGGAAGGAATTGAAGGGTTGTCCAACACCATCCCATTCCTGGAGGTAAGCCAGATGCTGTGATTTCAGTTGCCCATTAGTTGTGCTCTCAGATCTCTAGATCCAGATCCTGACTTGCTCTGGGCTCTTACAGTGACCACAGCACAGTCTGAGGGAACTGATGTTGCCCCAACATTAGTATGACCAAGCTTCTGCAGGAAGCTGAGAAAATTACAGTTTCAAGTTTTATTATCCTCATGGAAAACATGTTTGAGCTTCTTGAAAATCAAGTGTTAGATGCCATGGCTGACACTAGACTAAGTCTTTTTAAGATCAGGCTGGATGGAACTTTGAGCAACCTGGTCTAGTGGGAGGTGTCCCTGCCCACAGCAAGGGGGTTGCAATGAGATGATCTTTAAGATCCCTTCCAACCGAAACCATTCTATGATTTTATGAAAAATACATGTGCACTCGCAGTAAAACTCCAGGAATTAATAGAGGGATCCCTCCTTTCCATTTTCAAACACAGACTGAGAACACTAAGGAGAGATGCTCTTAGGGAGCTTAGGAGATCACCTGAACCCCTCTCACACAACTTCCTGAACCCTGACTTCAGCCACATCAGAAACCACCTCTTCCTGCAGGAGACACCTGGTCTGACCATGCTGGGCTGCTGGCTCATCTGAGTGTCACCTTCATGGAGAGACCAGGACAAACGGGAGGAAAGCAATAGGGAGAAGTTAGACAGGAAGGACTCAGCAGTGGTGCAGAGGCTGATTTGTTGAACTAGCAACTAGGACCTGAACTTGGAAGATTTCTCCTTTTCAGGGTCCAAGATGTCACTGCCACGAGCAGAGGTAGGGTGCTTGGGCTGGCGGGTCCTGGCACTGGTAGCCATGGAGGTGCAGGGTCGGGGAGCCTGCTTGGAGACCGCTCTGGCTGATAGCACTGTGTGTGTTGCATGTTCAGCTGGGTCAGTTCCCCAGGGCTGATGGTACACCTGTACAAGTTCTCCTGCAGGGACACAACTGGGGCAGGAGATGGGGCTGCCCCGCTCCTGTCAGCAGCAGCCTACGTTTGGGTTGGTTTCACTGTAAACTAATGCAGGTACTTACTGGTGGGTTCCACCCAGTAGCACCAAGAGCTTCTGGAGTGCTGTAGCTGCAGCAGAAGGGTGACTTTAGAGTGGCAGTGGACCATCTGGGCAGAAATTCATCCCTTAGCATTTCCCAGTATCTACAGCCTTCTCTTTCTCCCTGCGGTTTCCCATCGCCTTCAACAGCATCTTCCCTTCTCTCATAAATGCACCCCATCACAGACTCCCATTGCTCACGGGGGTGTAAAGTTGTATTTCCCAGAGCAGTTGTAACTGAAGTCCCATACAGACCACCGGTATTTGCCTGAGATGCAGCATTTTGTTCTGTCCTTACTATGCGAACTGCCTTTCTTTGCGAAAAAAAAACCCCTGAAACCTTTAAAATCCCTGTCTGTCCACGCGTCTTCTCCCGGATTGCAAAGAGGCTGAGAGCACTGGTTTCCCTTCTGCCAGTAAAATGTCTCATTCTTTTTGCTGGTTATTGTATCTGATCACTCCTCCAGCTGTGCTCAGAAATTTCGCATTGTGGTCTGGCAATTCAGAGCTCTGTGAATCCTTTATTTCCCTAATGGAGTTTCCTAGTAAATAGCTTTGAACTCAGATCCTTGTCTCTACAATAGATATGCTTCTGCCTAACTGGCACTTCACAATTAACAGCATTATCTTGTTAAACCTGAAGAGGTGCAGGAAGGCTCAGCCATCATTTTAAAGCATTTTATTGCTTAGAAAGTGTTTACAATAGGCTACAGAAGTGGTAAATGAAGCCCAGTGCTGCATTCAGATGCCTGATTAGCTCAGCCACATGAAAATGCCAATAATTCAGGATCTGACTATTTTGGATACCATTTGTTAAGCAGCAGCCTCAAAGCACCTTAATTTTTTTACTGGTGGAAAAAAAAAAAAAACAGGGGAAGGGAAGGGAAGGGAAGGGAAGGGAAGGGAAGGGAAGGGAAGGGAAGGGAAATTATTTGAGGTGATATGGGAAGCTGTTCAGAATCAGAAGGGAATAGTTCCTATTCATATAGGTGCTGGTGTAATTGTCTTCAGTGAAGACACAACGTCACTCAGGAGTGAGGTTGTGACAGTAAGTGACTGCACCAGAGTACTCCGTGTTTTCAGGAGAGAGAAACCTTTGTTGCTTCCCTTCTGAAGCAATTAATGTGTTTGAGTTATGTTTGCTACTGCTTTAAATGCTTGCATTTCACACACACAAGTGTCTCCATGTCTGTGTAACCTTTTATCTGTCAGCTCCTGCAGTGCGTAAGCAACATTAGTTGAGAAGAGGACAAACAGTTTGGGTGTTTGGATGTTTTCTGGGATTTGATTTGTAAATTAGCTTTGCTGTAACCAGGCTGGAAGTCCTTGCTGTCCTTAGCTACCCTGCATGACTGCAGCCCTGCAGAGGGACTAGCATAAGGAACCACAGGCTACTACACAAAATGTGGAAGGATGGAGACCTCCTGGGAAAATATCTCACCCTCTAAGGCCTTCAGAAGTGGCTGTTTAGAAATTCAGTCATGCTCAATGAACTCACAAGCTAAAAATGTCAAGGAGAGGTCATCAAAAAATACAACAGGCTCATTACTCACTACCTAGTTTGCAACTTTCAAAAATAAATTTAATAACTTATAAAAGGTGGGTAAAATAACTGATACAATACACAATGGACACCAAGTTGAACGTGAGCTAGCATTGCACCCTTGTGGCAAAGGTGGCCACCAGCATCCTGGGCTGCATTTGGAGAAGTGTGGCCAACAGGTCAAGGGAGGTGATCCTTTCCCTGTTCTCAGTGCTGGTAAGAAACACCTCTAGCACTGGGACCCGTGATGGGGTCCCCTGTGCAGGAGAGACACAGGCAAACTAGAGTGGATCCAGCAAAGGGCCAGGAAGATGTTTAAGGGACTGGAGCTCCAGTTGTAATGGAAGAGGCTGACAGCTGGCTATTTTCAACTCAGGAGGATCTCATTAGTAACTTTTGGGTAAATGAAGAAGATAGAGCCAGGCTCTTCTCAGTGGTTCCCAGCATAAGGGCAAGAGGCAATGAGCACAAATTGTAATTCAGAAAATTCCACTTAAACAGGAAAAAAAAATTTCTTACTGTGAGGGTGGTTGAACACTGGAAGAAATTTTGCAGAGAGCATTTGGAGTCTCCATCCTTGAAGATGTTCAAAACCCTAATGAACATGGGCCTGGGGCAACCAGCTCTAGCTGACGCTGCTTTGAGCAGAGCATTGGTCTTAAAAAGCTATTGCAGAAATAAAGGGGATTTTCTTCCTGTCCCTGGTAGATGGGGAAGATGCAATTGGCCTAAAAAGCAGTAGGAAAGACCTAATGAAAGAGATATTCTGGGAGAAAAGTGAAAAATCCATGATAGGCTTTTTGGAATAGCAGACTAGGCATGGAACTAGCCCATCCTGCACTGGGATGCAAGAAGCTTTCTTGAAATCTCTTCTCACCCTACATTACTGCAGTTCCATAACGAGCTGTAAGGATCCAGACAAAGAGTTCATTCCTTACTGAAGGCTTGTCTGGAAACTAAAGACGGCAGAAGTTTATCAACAGTCACTTATCTCATGGTTTTATTGCAGTGAGAAAGAAAGTTGTTTTCCAGCCCAAAGGAAATTCCTCACCCAGTTGTAGCAGTTGTTCTGTCATTGATCGTTCCTCTTACCTTGCAGCACGGTGCATTTAATACCAATCTTACAGGATTCTCGCTCTGCAGGGGAGGGAGACCTACAGTCCACTTGCAGATATTTAACCCTGCCTCCTGAGTTTAGGAGGCCACTTACTTGGTCTTTCCCTGTACTCACACAGGACTTTCTTGTGGTGGTTGCGATCACAGTGGGAGAGTCTGATTTTCGTGTAGCTGGGGCTAATGTCCTGGAAACCTACATGTGGAATGGTGGTGGAGCAGTGGAGCAGGGGCTGTGAGGGTCTAGCAGTTCCCAGGAGCATACCACCGATGTCAGTACAGCAGCTGTGGTTTGGTCCTGTCTGGACATGCTTCTTACCTTTGCAGATAACGCTAATTTGCAGGCTCAGCAGAAGGAGAGCCATTTCCTATTACCATGTTCTTCTTGCATCTGGAATTTTAAGTGAACTACATAACAGAATCTTCTGCTTTCTTAAGCATTTTCTTCGCCTTTCTTTAATCATGCTGAGATTTCCTGTGAATACTGTGAGCTGTAATTATCATCTGAAGATCAGTGGGTATGCTAAGCTGGTTCTTAAAAGAATTTTTTTCTCTCTGTGAATTTCAGATGACCAAGAACAAAATTATAATCACCTGATACTAAACAGTGCCACCCAGACACCTACACATGGTAAGAGAAAACAAAGAGCAAAATTACACATGTTGTAACTTTCCTCTGCCAGCCAGTAATGTTTACTGGTATCAAAGTATGTTTAATGTTAATAGAAATGTTCCTATGGCAATGAAGCATGAATGATAGTTTCCATTAACATTAAACATAGGACCATATTTTTAAATAGTGTGCACAATGAAATATGGCCCAGTCTTCTATAATTTTACCTGTCAACCTTGTATTTCGCCATGTCTGATTGCTCCCTTCTCTCTTCCACATCAGCAAGGTGTCATCAGATTTAACTGGGCAAACCGGTAAAAATGATAACTAAAGTCCATCTTGTCAGCCAAGCCACTCAACTCATAGTGTTGCTTGTGCATATTTCCAAGATAGGTTAGGACAGTGACATGGGGCAAGGGTTCCTAAGCTGACGTGAGTTTAACATAACAAAATGTGTACGGAGTGTGATTTCACAGCTAAATCCAAGCTGGGATAACCTTCCAAAGCTCCTCCAAAGCTCCCCTGGGTTTGGTCTTTATACTCAAACAGCTTCGTATGTGTTACTACTCCTTCTGACAGTGCTCTTGCTGAGCTCTGAAAAGCTACAGTTTGAATTTGTCTTACCTCTGTACACAGCTCAGCACATATATTGGCACCTCTCTGTCCACCCCCCCTGACTTAATAAGCTTAGGGATGCCCCATGTCATACTTTAGCCAGTTCCAAAAGTTTAGATGCTATTCAAAGGTGCTCCTGTGCTTTCCTTTATTGTTTCCACCATCTCATCCCAGTCTGGAGATCTTTATTCACTTCCTCCATGACCAGAAACACTGTCACTCTCTGCTCAGTCCTGTCCCTCCTGCTCTTCTGCCTCCTCTGCCCCAGCTCCCTCCTCCTTTTGACTTCCTTCGTCCCAGACCAGCAGCTGAGAATGGGCAGCTTGTCCTTCCCTGCGCTATATCAACCACAGACCACCCAGTCAAATACCTGCATCTTTCTGGCTCCATCCCAATCCAGACCAGTCTCTGCCACCCAAATCAGCAGCTCCCCCGTCTCTGTGCAGTCAGTCCAACCTCTGAATGAAGCCCCAGGTCCTCTGTGTTTTCATCCCTCTGCTGCTGCTGCCTTGTCTTGCTCTTGCTCTGGCCCTTGCTCTTCCCTGTGCCCTGCACCCCTTGAATGTGTTATGTTCCTCCAGCGTTTGCAGCTGGAACGTCCCTTCTACTGGGGAAGACTCTACCAGTAGAGCAGGCTCAACTCTACCAGTAAGAGATGGGTAAATCTCATTTCAATATACACTTCTTGCAGCTCTGAATCTCTGTGTTTGTTACTCTTTTTGCTCTGGCCGTTACTAGTTCTGAAACTTCATCTCAATGACCATTCCGGAATTCATCTATTGTGAGTTGTGTGTTCCTGTAGAGAATTTTCCATGCTTCTTTGCTACGAAAAAAGGGTGGGAGAACAATTGCTAGTGAAAAGGTCACCTAAAACTTTTCGTGTTTCTCCCATGTAGAGGGTGGACCAGGCAGCTCCTCAGACTGCAAGTTACTTTCAGTTTTAAGACTACATTATTAGGGATTTTTTTTTTTTACTTTTTTTTTTTTTTTTTNCTGGGAGAAACAATGTCAGCTTTAAACCTGGCTGTAACACAGGAGTAGTTACTGAACCTGAATTGACAGCCTCAAATGCTCTTCAAACCACCTAGAAAACAAGAAGGAAAAGATGGAGTAATAGGGTTGAGGTTGTATTGTCTTCTCTCTGGTCTTACACTAATTTTCTTTAGATCGAGCACACGCTGGGGTCTGAGATCTGCCCCAGCAAAGCCAGATGAGTCGTGTTTACCTGTGTCTGCCCAGAAGTTCTAACGTAGCTCCATCATCAGGTCCCTGTTGCATTCAATAACTCAAAGTAACAATATGTGCTACAACTTCCCTCTGGCTCTGACAGATGCTTTTCTGTTTTATGCACTTGAGAGGCAAAAATCAAAGCAGATAGGCTCATCATCTTGGATTAGAAACTTACAATTTTTTCTCCACTCATTTCTTGTGTTTACTGTGTTTCAATACTTTAGTTGCACAAAGTGACTTGAATGATCTGACTACAAATAACTGCATGATTCAGTTATATTTTATTCCTAAGTTATCCATATGACCATGGACACTTCTGTTCATGATATTCCTGTGTACTGCTGCTGCTGAACCACTGCTTGGTAAGACTAAAAAGATATTTGGACCTTTCAAATAAGGCATCAAAAGAGCTTGAAGAATTCATAACTACTGCTGAAATTCTGAGATAGCTCAGCAGCACCACAGGTTTAATTTAATTCCCTTCCTGGGTAGGAGATGGTGTGTATTTTCTGTGTGATTATCCAAATTTGTAGGGGGGTATGAGCTGTATTTCTGGACACCGTGTCCATGAGTTCTGTCCCTTGGCCTGTCTCTAGCACCCACCATGCAGTGACACCATCTGCAATGAACAGAAGAAAGAAGCCACTGTGAGGCTCAAGACATGCCCTGTTTTGCCCATGATCCAAGTTCAGTTTACCCTTAACTGAAGTAAAACAAGCAGAGAAACATTCTCAGGCTACTAGCACAGAGTAAGCAAGGCAACAACCCACCAAAAACCACCACTTCAGCCAGAAAATCCCTCCCATGCCTGGAGGTGCTCCCTGCAGCCTCCCAGGGGCTGACTAGCCCAGGAAGGATGCTCTCTACCTGGTAGATGTGAAAGGAAGCATGAGCTGTAGAAAACTGGAAGACTTGTCAGGATGAGAGCTCAGCTGCTGTGGGCTGGTGGTCCCTCTCCCATCTCCTACCACCATAGGAACTCCATGGGTTTCTTACCTTCTCCGATAATTCCCTTTGTAATGAGTCTCCAGAGTCATACAGCCCTGGGACTTAGCAGTGAACGGTTTTCCCAGCCCAGCTGTGGCAGACATGGGGCCCAGAGGTCTGCAGGAGACCTCCTCAGGGAGGAGGGATGAAAGCCAAGTCCCCTGTGCTCCTCTTTCCCCTTCCCATACTGGCCAGTCGTTTGCCAACATGGAGAAAATGACACCAACTCATTCATTCCCCCAAAGGTCTTGGGAATCTTACTGCAGGAGTGGCCCAGATGTGCAGGGGGGCAGCCGTGGCACCAACCAGCCTTCTGGGAACAACCCAGTGGGTGGTAAACATCTGGTCGCACAGGCTGATGCTGCCCACTTGCCTGTGTCCTGCTCCCTGCAGATGCCTCTGGGATAGACCTTCTGTGAACACACGTAATGTCTATCATCAGCACCACACTCCATCACACCCTTGTATTACTGTGGCAGGTTTTTTTACCTGCAAAGAATGAAATTATAGGGGATAAGGACAACTTTTGCTCACAGGGAGCAAGGAAAAAAGAAAAAAAAAAGCAGCAGTAGATTTGAGCTCAGCTCTCTGAGCTGTTCAGCTCCAACTGCTCCAACTGCAGATCCCCAGGGTTAAAAGCCCAAGCCCCCCTGGTTTAACCTGGCTTAGGAGGTGGCCACTCTGGGCATGCAGCTTCTCTGTGCAGAGGGTATAACCATCACAGTGGGTTGTGTGGCCCTGAGATCACTGATGTGACTACACTGAACTCTTCCCATGCAGGAAGGAAGAATTACTGATTAATGGTGGGATCACATATAATCTGTTCTGTCAGGCTGCTTTCATCCAATTAACACGGCGCAGTTCATAGCACAGTTAACACAGAGTGAGAAGAAAGCGTCCCTTTTCTCCCAGCCTGGCTGGCATAGAGGGTTCACAGAGGAGTGACATGTACATCTGTCCTCTTCTTGGAACATTAGATGTGTAGGGGAAGACAATTTCCGATGGAGATCTGGAGAGATGACCACAGGCAAGTGAGGCTGTCAGCCCACGGTCTGCAACACCAAGATTTAATTCTTGCTGTTGCTGAGGGCTCTGAATAACCCAGTGCGACTTTAAGTATCCCACATTGGAGAGAAGTCTGTTGATTTTCCCCCCATGTCGGTCTATTCATGAACTTGATTAATTTCTAGGACACTGAATGTCCCATTAGAGAGGTATCTACACCCCATAGAAACTTCAGCATAAATCCTGCTTTCAGTGGTGGACTTCAGACCACAGTTCCACTGAAATCAGAAGTTTGATGTGGGTTTTCTCAGCTCTAGACTTTAGTTTTACATCAGCTGCAGATTTTAGCTGCAAGTGAAGAACTCTACAGCAGTTTTTGGAAATTGTTTTGTGTGAAAGGTGAGTATGGGTGCTCGAGTACTGGTTTCTAAGCACAAAGTTGTTTTGCATATGAAATGCAGGTAAATATTTCGATACATTATTTTATCTTGCTTAGCTATTAATCTTTATGCAAAATAAGTAAATACAATTATTTGACTATAAAAACATTAAAATGTGGAAAAATAAAGAGGCTGGGGCACAAAACAGAGCTGAAGCACTGTAGCATTAGCTATGACAGAAACGTATGTTGAGCACTGGGGCTCAGTTTCTGTAAAGATTATTACTTTATTTTTTACTGCTACTGAAATTTAATCTCATTATATTTAGTGCGTATTTAATTATGCTAACCAAAAAAGTCTTGTATAAACATTTTTACATCTATATAAATAACAAGCACTTTGCTAAATAATATAGTTAGTAGAAAGTTCATATCATAATTTTTATGTCAGTTCATTGCATTTGATAATCAGCCCAAAAAATACTTGGTAAACCACCAATAAGCAACAAATGGCTTTGCTTCAGTTTTTTACTTTGGCCAAGTATTGTTCCAGAGATGATGTCTGGGTTTGCTCTGATGGAGGGAAATTTCATTTTATAGCAGTATATTCCTTTATACATATGCATGTATGTGTGTATGCTTTTTAAATTAATTCCTTCCTCCCTTCCTTCCTTCCTCCTTTCCTTCCTTCCTTCCTTCCTTTTTGTCCTTCCTTCTTTCTTCCTGTCTTTCTTTCCTTCCTTCTTTCTCTTTCTTTTCCTTCTTTTCTTTCTTTTCTTTCCTTCTTCCTTCTTTCTCTTTACTTCATTTCAAAAATCCAGAGCATCTTCCTTCCCACACAGTAATAGGGCTTTGGGGGATATATTGCTGGAATAATTCTTGCATCAATTTTCTAACATCAGACCAGAAGCTTCAATTTGGGACAATCCCAACAGATATGAAAATGATTCCCTGTCCTGTCACATCTCCTCCAGCAATTTGTTGAGAGTTTTGTGTCTATTGTGTTTAAGACACTGTTTACAAAATCAGAACAATTAGGGACTGTTTAAATTAGATTTATCCCCAGTAGAAATATATGTGAGGAAATTAGAAGATAATAAGTTCTCTAGAATATAACCTACAGAACAAACAGACACATTACGTGCACCACTCCTTCTGCAGAGCAGCAAGGCTTTAATGAGAGAGGGAAGAGGAATTAACCAGGTCATCGGACAGGACTGGAGAACATGGTGCCAGCGTTTTGGTGCACACAAGGTGTCATTTGTGGTGGAGATACCTGCCAGTGACTGGGCTTGCTTTGCACACCCCCTTTGCAAAGCAAAGAAGACAGGTTGTTGTGTTGTAGCAAGCTCCACTCCCAGAGCAGATTGGAGCAACGTCATCAGTGGGTCAGGATCACCGTTTTCCTGTCTTGATCTAAGAATTTGTACCGAACCAACTTCTGTGCATGGGGTGCATTGCTTTGTTGGGGCCATGGTTGGACTTCAGAGGTGCGAATTACCCCCTGATGCCACGTGTGCTGACCTTCCTTTAGCCAGGGCTGCAGAGGGGACACAGTGGCACTGTGGCTGGGAACAGGTGAAGGACTTCAATGGCCAAATGAAGGACTTCAATGGCACATCAGCACTGAAGCGTCTGGTCTTTGCTTTTTAGACTAAATACGTTTTATGTTTGGACAAAGAAATCACTCTTTTCATGGTCATAGTATGGCAGGGCTAAAACAGGCTCCCAGCTCAAGGTGCAACCCATCTGCCAAGTATGGAGGCTTTAACTTGCAGATAAATATTGATATGCCACCCATGTCATGGCCCACATTCCACCCAGAAAGTGACTTTTGTAAATAAAGCACTGAGGCTCATGGAGTAAAACTCAGCTGTGCAACTGTGTCTCCAGCTTCATCTGTGGGAGGAACCTGAGGAGCTCCTCTCTGTGACAATGCAGTGGTTATGCAAAGGGTCGACATGAGCTGAATAGCTCTGACACTGGCCCAAGGTTCCTCTTACAGAAGCAGAAGATCTCAAACCATAAGCAAGGGGAAGCAGCGTCTTTACTCCTAGTGAATATGAGACTGGTGAAAAAGACCAGAAAGTTCTGGAGGCAAAATCACAGTATCATAAAAATCTGAGCACGTAAAACTGCTGAGACAAAGGGATTTTGCTATTTTCATTGCTAGAAGTGGAGCTTTTCAGTGCTAGTGTGGAGCTCACTATGACTCTACCAGAAGGTTATGGTGGTTCCTGCACCACCTTCAGCCTATCTGGGGGCTTGTGCCTCCCCATGGTCCCAAAGGGCTGGAAGGAGACAGGCACACGTTGCCCATCCAGGATGGATGATTTGTTCCTCTCAGCAGCCAGAGCTAGTTTTGCCTTGCTCACCTTGCTTGTCTGTGGGGACCAAACATGCTGATGCATCTTCCTTTTTGGAGCAGCTTCTCCTCCATGCAATGACAAGCTTCAGATCTGACACACCGGCAGAGGTGGAAGGAGTTAACAAGATGACAGTTCTCAGTAGCATGGTCTCAAATTCAGCAAGAATGAGTCCCAGTCTCAGTTCTGCACAGCTCTACATGCTGGCTGTTTTCATGCCAGAGCCATGTGTTTTCTGCATCTCTGTGAAAAAAGCAGCAAACTCAAGAAGACATGAACGTATCTTTTGCTGGGATTGCTAAGTGTAATTCACTTTGCTGTAGTTTTTCCTTTGATTTTAACTGGTAACATTATTCCTCCCAGCCTGTGTTGTAGCATGCAACTGTGCTATGTTCAGTTAAGCACTCTGCGTACTCAGAAGGATCTTCATGTTAATAGCCCTGGGTGATACGAGTCAGGTGTATTGTTATACTGTCTGTATATATATTGCAGCATTTAAGGGCATCATCTCTCAATGTGCTGCTATACCTCACCCTTTTCACATCTTATCCCTTCAGATTGCTGCTCAGTTCTCAGCCATGAGCCCTGAAGGATGCAATCCTAGCACCATCCTGATATGCAGAGGGTTTTTTATCACTGACTGAATTTAAAATCCCACATCTCCAGCTCGTATAAATGAGGGCAGCTATTCACTGGAGAGCTGCTGGTTTACACCATGGAGGATCTGACCTGGAAATGCATAAACCTCTTTGAGATTCTTCATCATAAGGTTATTAATAACAGTATTTATAACATAAAAACAGAAGTGTGAAAACACATCTAGTTCCCCCCACAAAGGCTGAAGATATAAGTTATAAATTTTAATTTGAGTCTGTGAACATCAGTTCTTTGCCTGTTATGGCATTATGTCACTTCCAGGATGGCTCAGGAGGTGCTAAGTCTTGGCACAGGCAGTTACCAAACGCCATCAGCTACTACCAGATTTTCCCAAGGAGTGCGGCCCTTTGTGAGAGCTTGCGTCAGAATCGGAGAAGACTTTGTGTCTGAGCCTTCAAAGGGCCGAGCAGAAGGCAGTGCTGGGGAAGCAGTGTGTGCTTTGACAGAGGACTGAAGCTATGCTGAGCTGAAGCTGAGCAGCAGAAGGCTTCGTTGTATCAGCTTCTCCTAGGTGACATTGTTTGCTTTCTCTGGGTGAATGTTTTAAAAAGCATCTGTTGAAATGTCTTGCAAAATTCACACAACATATGTGCAGACTCATATGCAAATATGGAGCACATCCCTTTTGCCACTTGAGCTTTGTTTAAAACTTTGCCATAAATTAACTTTTTTTTTTTCCTTTTGGTCTTGGGTATCATCTGCTCCTGTCCTCATACATGAAAGGTTCTGCACCGCATATAAACATGCTTTGAAAGGCAAACTGTCTTTCAGGAACAGAGGCAGAGCAAGACACTTCAAGAAGACTTGAGGTCTAATTTCTACAACACAAGTCTGCAGTGTTAGAAATCCTCAAACAGCTTCTGAGCCCTGTGCTTGCAGAAAGTTTGCAAAGCCCTGACAGCAAATGAGGCTCTTGCTTGACTTAGAGTGACTTCCTTTCATTCTCATGTGACTGACATGCCAACCACAGACCATATATCCTTTTTAGGACATGGGATGCAGCAGGAACCACCTTCCTCTGGCACTCCATGCGTACAGACAGTGCTTGTGGTCCCTTGGGTGCAGAGACTGCTCCAGGGCAGCACCTTCCCAATATTTGATTCAAGAGCCTGGTCCAAATGGAACAGGGTAGCCCTTCTGAGCCTGGCCCTTGAGTCCACCAGTTCTCAGGGAAATACATCACGGTCTGGACTGGCCCAACAGTTCTGGGTCACAAAGCAGAAGAAATGCACAGTCCTTGCTTGGTAGGTGTCCAAGAAGAGAGATTAGAGCTGCAGAGGAAGAGTCTTTCTCCACTGAGATGACTGCTCCATTCCTGAGCTTATCATGCCAGCATTGTGCAGCCTCATGAGCTTTTGGCAGTGATGAGCCATCCAACCAGCCCTGTCAGTGGCTGGAGCGGCACGGTCAGAGAACCCTGAGACCACTGATGCTCAGGAGATGAGGAAATGCTGCAGAGCTGAGCCCTCTCCTGCTGAATTAATCAAAGAGACACTGGCAGAATTTTAAGATGTTGCATTGGCTGCAAAAAGGTGTGATTGCTTCAACACTGCAGCAAAGATAATTCAGAACCTGAGAGATGACACTGCTGGATGATGCTCCCATCTCTGTTGCATGTGCTGTGCACGGGGTGAGTTTCATTTCCTCCACGTTCCTCTGCAAATTTGCAGCTTTGCAACTTGTGCCCAGAATGTAGGATGTGTCAGAGAGGCATAAAATGGAATGTGGCTATAGGATGGTGGTGAGGAAAATGTGCACTAATACTGACCTTCAAAGACAATCCCAGTAACCACGGGACATTGTCACTTCCCATTGTCCAGAATGCAGAGCTGGACTGGAATGAGTAGGAATGTTGGGGAGCAGAGCAACGTACAACCTCAGCTGCCTTGCAGGGGATAAGGAAACCTTCTTATTTCCGTTCTGTTAATTAATTCTCCTGCATCTTCCGCAGGAGCCAACAAACACCAGGAACAAAAAAGAGAGAGACTAGAGAAAAGCAGGACTCAAATATAATGCGGGAGTGGAAAAACTACTAAGAAATTTCCACTGAAATGGTCCCAGAATATAAATTGTACAAGATAATTCTCCTTACTAGAGTCTCTCAGTTCTCTGATCTTGCCCTCAAACTACATTATGCAAAAGACATCTGAAATTATCTTTGGTCATTTCAGTTTATCCCTTATTTTGCTGAATGTCAGGTAGTGGATTTCAAGGTGACTTCTCATTTGCCAAAATCATTATGGTTAGTTTCTGAGTGACTGGACGGAAAAAGCATGAGCCCATCTGGATAAATGTGTGGCACTTAATTTCACACACCTCATGCAAGCAGTCAATTAATGCTCCTGCTTTGGCACTGAACACAAATTCCATATATATGACAGGGTTTATTTCAGCATGTCCAAACCTCCATGCAAAATGGAGATTAGATACAGGTTTTGGCTGAGAAATGAGATGTTACCCCAGGGTCTTTGCCACACAAGCACAAATAGGAGTGGTGACATAGTTTCAGTGCTGATACAGTCTCTGTTTACTGGATAATATCTAATCAATTGTTTCCAGTGCCCTGATGAATATGATGCACTTCCTAATCCTGCAGTCAGTCTATTAGGCATGGATGGAAGTCATCAGCAAGAAAATAATGTTCTCAGAGAGATGACACATGAGCTATACACTCACTTGGGGCTATGTCCCTTTTGCCAGACAGTAACCCTGTTCTGAAAGTGCAGAGACATACATAAGAAGGAGGAAAGAAGAGTTTATCAACCAAGGTGGTTATTGTATTGTTAAGAGGAAATTTTCACAGGTGCTAAATTCTGTGAGAAGGCGCTTCATAATTTCTGAGAATTGGGAACAAAACGGTGCTCTGGCAGAGAGCTGGGCTGTTCCTTTGCTCTGGGGTGGCTGACACTGGCTCTCAGTTCTCGAGCCCAGAGGACAGCACACAGGTCTTGCTGAAATGTGCCAGACCCCTGTTGCTGCCAGAGAGGTTTCCTTCCCCGCACCTTGCTGTGCTGGCAGCGGTGGAGGATGGCACAAGATGGGGTATCCATGGTGGTGCCAGACTGGTGCTCTGACCATTCTATGATTCTATGAAAGCACAGCTTGCTCGGGTGAAGGTAGGTGATGCTGCCTGAGCTCATGCAGGCTGCGGTAGGGCAAGTCCACAGCACTGTGACAGCCTCCACGGTAACTGAGGGGACTCATAGTTAACCAGACTCTCTGTCCCCCTGTCAGGAGGGCTGGTTGGTCTATGCACTTTCCAGGCAGCATTTTGCTTCTCTCTGTAATCACTGTGGACAAGGAAACATCACCACAGGAACCATTTTTGACTGGTCTGACAGCACCAGTTTGAAGTATGTCCAATGGCCTGTCACTGAGGCTGGATCAGATACAGCTCTTCTCCCTGGTGGAGTCTGGGGGAATGGCTTGCCTCTCTACTTGTTTTGTGCACACTGTAAACATAACTTTCTTTGTTTTTGTTATTTTTTTTCCAGACAAGCCACGAATGAACAACATCCTCACTTCTGCTACTGAACCCTATGATCTGTCCTTCTCCCGGTCCTTCCAGAACCTCTCTCACCTCCCACCATCCTATGAGTCTGCTGTCAAGACAAACCCAAGTAAATATTCTTCTCTGAAGAGACTAAGTAGGTGTCCGCTCATTTCATTTCTTTTGTATCTCATTGGCTTATAAGCCACAATGGGCACAATGTTAAGGCAATAATCTTCTCTCTGTTGTGTTGCCCAAGTTGGTGTCTCTGGGAATGATTCTTTTGGCTGCCTCTTCCCATCAAGGAAGAGCACAGAGAAAGAGTCACTTCATTACTGTGAGAGCACATGTGACTACTTGCCTACTGATGTCTTTGCTGTGCAGCCTCCCACAGCTCCACCTTGTATCTGCTCCTGATAGAGCCACCGGAGAATCCTTTTTCTTTCTGCTGGATCCAAGATGAGCCAGACTGGCTGCCTCAGACCAGCTGAGCTCACCTTGGCATACTCAGGGCAGATATCTCACCATCTGTGGGGGTAGCTGGAACTAGACAACAAACTCAGGCCAACAGAATGCTGCTGAAATGGTTGGGAGCATCTGTTTCAGTAGGAGAACATCTGGCTGCCTTGAGCAGTGCTGCGATCTGCTGTGTTTCATGGTGTATGTGTCTGGATCTGGTTCTGCCCCGTGCCCCGCACTGATCCATGGCGTGTCTCTGATATTACAGAATGTTGGTCACTGGCCTGTTCATGCTGGTTAGTGTCTGTTCTGGGTGATGTATTGTATTCTTTTGCCAACTTCCCTGTAATGCTCCTGTCCGCCACCTTTACTCTTCAGTTTCGGTGGGATTATGAAATAAGTGGTATTTGTGCAGGCAGATGCTCTCTCCAGACACATGCACTACAGTTGTAGTGTGAGCGTTTTCTGGATGCAGCCACATATTCACATTGTCTAATTTAGAGAAATAACTTAGGTGTTTGGATTCACAATGGCTTCCTTGAAGATGGGTGAGGAGGAGGAAAATATCCTACTTCCTTAGTCTGTATAAAATCTGCACTCCCAGTTTAGCCAGCTAAGTGAGACACACCAAATCAGGTGGCAGGAATGCCCTCGGACTGTCCATAACAAATCTCTGTGTGGAAGTTTTCCCAGAAGAGAGAAAGGAATGGAAAAGTAGCACATAACAAATCTCAGCCTACTCCCTGGCACTTCAGTGTGGGACTTATGCACATATTTAACATTAAGGCAAATGCATTTGGTGTGCTTAAAATCAAGTATGTGCTTAACTGTGTTGGAGAGCGGCGATGAGGCATTTTGTGATTGGAGCCTGGCATCTTCGCTCTTCAGTGCGCCACACACACAGCTCTGCTTCTGCCACGAGCTCTGCTCCCTGGTAGCATTTGGATCTCACACTCCCAACCATAAGCATTTTTCCCTCACTGCAGCCCAGTGAAGAACTGCCCTTGTTCTTGAGCAGCTTTGATGATATTATCTACTACTGGAAAACCCTTGAAATCATGGCATTGCAATGTCACTGCTTTAAGCTATCCCCATTTTGAGGTGATGATTTGTTTTCATTTCTCAACTGGAATGACAACTTCTCAGGACAAAAATTATGCCCCCTGGGGAGCCCCAAAAACTGCTGCTTCATTTCTTATTGATTTGCAGTGCCTGGGATACATACTTCCCATTCAGATTCTGGGGTATATCTGTCCTGGCATTGTTGAGAACTGGTTAGAGAAGTGCTCACCATTAACAACAACAATGGATGCTCCTGTGGCAACGCAGAGGATGGTCAAGACCTATTCCAGTCTGTGGTTCATCAGTGCTCAGTGAAATCTCCTTAATCTCTATGTTAAAGTTACAGATGTATCTCATTGGAACATTAAAGAAACACAAATGAATGCTAACTGAAACTCCCACCCCTTCCACAGCCAACATCTGGAGATATATGTCAGATTTGAACGCTATCCTCTACCTACACCTACAATGCTGCCTTGATTCACACTGAGCATAAATGTATTCACACCAAGCAATGCCATCCCTGCACTGAGCAATACCTTACTAAGTGGTTTCTTAGTGTTCTGACCCATTGCGTGCAGAAAATTTTGCTCAGCATTTGAAGGAAGGTCAGGATCCTACCTGTCCAACCTGCCCCTCAGGAGATCCGCAGCAGAAGGGAATAAGTACTGAACTCTAGCACTGTATTTCTTAGATATTTGTCAAAAAAGACAAAAATAGGCTTGTGTTGAGGTGCCAAGCTTAAATGTCGTCAAGAACGTGCTGAGCATAACCAGTCTCCCTCTTTTCACCTTTTCCTGACCCTCCAGACAGTGTCCCTGTCCCCATTCAGAGGATACCTGGCACTTCACCTGAGTCTAAAAACAGGAGGGCTAGTCTTTGGCCATTGGCCTGAGTGGGGGTCATTCACTCCCTGAATTTTTCAGCAGCATTGTCCCTAGGAAGGAATCTCCACACACTGCAGTGGAAGTACCAGATACTTATCCATTGATGGCAGGTCTGGATACAGTTCAGTCATCTTTGCAAGGCACCAGCTCTTGCAAAAGCACTTGACAAATGCTAAACCAACTGCCTCACCCTCTATGTTTGAGTAAGTAAATAAGCAGTTTCAGCTCTGAAAGTGCTAAGCACTCCATGGTCCCACTGCGCTTGCATATGCTCAGCACCTCTAAAATCACTGAATCATTCTCTTATGCCTGGTCTTCTCTGGAGCCAAAGGAAAATAGGCACCCAGCTCCTAGACCTTTCCTTGTAAAGTACCAGCAATATAATTTTCATATGAAGGATCTAAAGGCAACACAAAATCTGGGAAAAGTAGTATCTGAATGCCGGCTTTGCAAATGAATTATGGAGGGGGGTTATTTTTGAGATTTAAAATTAGTTGTTCCTAGTGAATTCCTTGCCATGATTAAAAAAAGCGAATGTTCTGAAGAGCTCATTAACAAGCATAGTATTTCTATTCCAGTAAAACAAAAGGCATTAGATACTTTTTAACTCTGTGTTTCAGCTATTTGCCTGGCTTTCTTCAGGCTTGCCAGACACCTAAAGGTCACTTGTTTTCCCACAGTTAACAGAGACAAATAGTGAAAGACAGTTTCTGCCCAAGAACATCTAAATTGAACAATCAAGGCACTTCCAGGAAGAAAGAATGTTTAATACCCAGAGTATCCAGAGATGAGGAAACAGAGCTCAGCAAGGGTATGGTCTGATCCACCTCACCCTACTTCAGCCATCCAGCAATCAGGCCTCTTTTGCCTTTGTTTGATGCAGGCACCTCTGTAATCAGGAGGACAGTCATCTCCACATTATGAGAAACTCTGAAGGTCCCAGTCTCACTGACACCAGAGTTGCTCGGGCAAGCTCTTTGCTGGATAACAAGCCTAACTTTTGATGCCTAGAGTGTATTGAAGTACATCCGACCTTAGGAGGCTCATCTAAGTGATTTGGGCAGGAAGGATGAGATGAGCTGTACCTGCTGCCTTTCCCCTTGTGTTCCTGGGGAATGTACAGCTTGGGGACCTCACCACTAGATTTGCAAGGCAGGCATTCACTTCTGCTGGCATTTGACATAGGAAGCAGCACCGTGGTTTCTTCTCCTTCCAGAATGAGGGCTTGGAGATATCCAGATCTTTCATGGAGCAGTAGGAAACAGGTTGTAGGCTGCGCAGAAGTCACTCACAAACATACAAGCAGTTGAGCTTTCTGCTTCCGTGGCTGTTTCCCTCCCCAGCTCTTACTTCAGGGCACAGCCCACAGGAAATCCATGGGACAGGAGGAGCTCTGAGGAGCAGGAAGCCCTCTCCATGGGAAGCCGTGCAGGCTGGAGTATGGGGAGGGGAACAGCTGTATTCACCCTGTCCTGCCCAGTGCTCCAGGGAACTGCTGTTTCCAGCTAAGTGAGAAAGGTCAGTCAGGAAAAAACTAATATTTTCAGGCATATTAAACCACTTGGTATTGGCTAAAGAATCTTCACAAATGACTAGACTGCTTGAAAATGTTAAAGGCAATTAAAACAGGAGAGACAAGCCCAAAGAGGCAACACTGCAGAGAAAGAAAAGCAATTACTATGATGGCATTACAAACATGCATACATACATGTTTTAATCATGTTAACGTACAACCATAGCAAGAAAAAATACCCTTGGCTTTTCCACACTCTCTTCCCAGAAGACCACATATGTACCTCATTTTTCTAATCAGAAGAGCCGTACTCTGCCTTTCTCCGATGGCTTCTTAGACGTGTTGAGGTGAGATGTGCCAGTAGGAGCACTCATTTGAGGATCTCCCTTCAAATGAGAGGGGGAAAAAAGCTGCCTGAGGACAAAACAACCTTCCTGAAGCCAAGTCAGATGAAGGACTCAAACACTCACAAAGTTTGGTGAGACCAGCCCTGATCAACATTCCAGAAACTGCCAAAAGAGAAAAGAAAGTGGGGCAGAGAAAAAAATATATATAAAACCTGAACGGAAATACCTACAGAAATTGTGCAGAAAATATGATTTCCAGTAATTCTACTTCCACATGTTTGAAAAAGATTAACAAAGCCCCAGAAGTATGAGATAGGCTTTAAAAACAGAGCAATCTCTGTCAATCAATAGACCGGTGATTTCTTTCTGACAGCTCATCAATTATGGCCTTTTAGAATCCACTTAGGACACATTTTTGAATTTTGAAGCACATCCATGAGGGAGAAACCTGTTTGAATGTAATTTCATTTTTTGGCTAAAATCACAAATGTCAGATTTCACATGAGCGTCACTGAGAAGATAAGGGGTGGCAGTATCACTGTCCCAGGGAACTGGTTGCTGCAGTGGGGAGGAGATGAATCAGACTGGACGGCTGCAGGTCCTGGAGACCTTTTGATTCTAGCAAACTGCGCAACCAGATGTCTACAGTTCCCAACCCCACTCACGGGGTGAAGCACCCAATGCCTCCACTCCCAAAAGCCTGGGAGTAGTTTTACTACTTTCCCAGGATGCAGAAAAGCTGTGCTGAGCTTCTCCCTTGTCATGAAGACACGAGTGTGATACAGCACGCCTGGCCTCTCCTCCAGTGATGTTCTCCATGGCTGGTCCAGCAGCACTCATGAACTGACACCACCTTTCAGATGCAGCAGGCCGCTAAATGTCTGTCTGGTGGCTGTTGTTCATGGGAAACTGCCCTTTTGGCTTTGATTCCTTTGAGATGGAGATGCGAAGTTTGTCTACATCTGAAAATATTCCCAGAATAGCTGTGCCAACATCTAAATGAGACTGGAGGAGGCGACCTGCCCCAGCTGAGAAACGTCTTTGAAATGAAATCAGTTCCCTGAACGGTTTAGCCACTGCCAGCAAAAGGCCAATGCAGACTTCTAGACTGCTTACATGGGTGGAAGAGGGAAGAAAAGGATATTTTTAATGCTCCTAATTGGCAAAACTTTTAAAGTGTAGAACATGCTGCAATTTTATCCAAATTAGCAAGGAACAACTTCAAACCACTTTTAATCATCTCACTCTGCCACCTCACCAGCAGACTCAGACCACTGTAAACCTCACATAAGCTGGTTTAGCTCCTTCTGGCAATTACCACAGCCAGGTGTGAGCATCCAAGCACATCTCCATTTGGGATGTTCTCTGCTTTAATTACATCTATTTAGAGTCACTTGGGCAAATCCAGTGGAACTGCTTTTCTCCAGAGCAGAGGCCAAGTGCCAGAGTACTAATTGCTTAGCTCCAATTCTGCGCCCAGCCTCAAGCACCATTATCAAGCCTCTGCACATGAACTGTGTACAAGTCTACCTATGACCAATAAAAATGTCTAAAATTGTTCTTGGTCTGTGGAATTTCCCCAGTCCTTCTCAGCCTTCCTAGCAGGTGATTTTAAAGGCACAATAATTTGAGGCCTGGGGAGCTGCTGTCTGACATTTGCAATTACATACTCTTCCAAGAAGGTTTTGATTAAAAACAAAACAAAACAAAACAAAACAAAACAAAACAAAACAAAAACAAAAAACTAATTCCTAAAATATGGAAGAGAGAGCAAATCCCACCAGCAGCAAGCCCTCACGCCTTGGTGGTGTGTAGGCTATAAAGAGCTTGGCAGCAACAGCAGGCCATGGATTTCAGCACAAATGCTCTCACCTTGTATTTTTGGATGCTGAGACATGGAGATCCACCATCCTTCTCACGAGTCTGTGGACTGTTTGCTCTCACCTTGTATTTTTGGATGCTGAGACATGGAGATCCACCATCCTTCTCACGAGTCTGTGGACTGTTTGCAGGACCACGTAGAGCAGGGTCCTGGGGGCATTGCTGAATGTGTGGGAGAGGAGATGAGGAAATTTGTGGGTGAGATTATCCATCACGGGATACTTACAGCACTTCAGGGGTTGGCTGAAGATCTTAAGGCACCAATGTTTAACTCTTGTCTTGTGAGCGAACTCCTGGGGTGTTGTCAGTACCGATTATGTATCATAAGGCATTGACATTTCTTCTGAAAGCACACTGCCTCATGGGACAGCCATGAGGCAGTCAATTGTCTTCATTTCTCAGCCAATATGGTACATAAAACCTATAGATTTATGGTTATATCAGAGGAAACAGGGAATTTCCACACCATATTTAACCTCTAGCTCTGCTGAATGCCTACAGAGACTCTAAGCACCCAAAGCTGGACCATGCCTCTCACCCACCTCATGAATACTCATACTTCCTGCAGCAGAGCTTTGCCCTCACTCAGACATCCTCAGAAACTCCACACATCTGAAATTTTCCTCTTCCACCCTCTGATACTTTCCTAACTGTCAACACTTACTGCTGAACTAAATACCACAGCTGAGAAAAATCAGTGGTGTTCCTCTTTCTTACCGCTGCCACAAATCTTTATCGTACCTGTCTTATAAGCAAGAGGGATTTTATGAGAGGTCCCAGAAGCTGGCCAGGATATATAGGAGATGATGTCTTTGCCCATCAACACTTGGTTCAAGATTGGTAGGGAGAGGATTTCTTGGGTCACGGGTGTGTGTTCCCAGCTCTGTAGTCTCTATGCCTGGTTGCTCCCATGAGGTTACTTTGCAAGAGACCTTGTTTCCTCTGGAAGGTGGAGAAACTTGCTTTATCTTTGCATGAGGAAATCCCTTCCTGCATACCAGTGGATGTTGTGCTGCCTTCTCCAAGGAGAGGATGGCTGCCTGCCAGGTGTTTGGGACGAGTCTCACTCTGGGGTCTTCTGAAGTCACTGATGAGTCAGAAAGAATGGGACACTTTTGGACACAGCAAGAAAACATCTCAAACAAAAGCAATGAGGAGGAGGAGGGCCCATACAGATGATCAGAGTTGAGTATTGAACGTGCCTCCATCCAACATTATGTTCTTCCACTTAAGACAATAGACTTCTGGTAAGGGACTAATGGTCCATGATTTACACCTCTGCAGCCACAGGTACATCATGACAGTTTACAAGCTGCACTGGGCTTGAAGCCCAATGAGAAGGAGGAATACTCATCCTCCTTCCAGATAGGTAATCACAGCAGCCCAATTTAAGGCATGAACAACATCAGAGGGGGTTACCAGAAAGTTTTTGTGTTTCTGTTGTTGTCTTCTTTCTTTTTTTTTTTTTTTTTAATTTTTTTTTTACCTGAAATAATTCTTCAAATTACAAGTTGGTTGAACCAGATCATTCCACCTGCTGCGGGATTAAAGTGATTTATCAGGGTATGCCTGCAGCATCCAACATCCTCTCTGAGTCTGAGGCATTTATCTGGAAGTGAAGAAGAGGAGGGTGGGTATGTGTATGTTTGTGCTGAGTTCCTGTGCAACAAAGAGAACATTTAAGACATAGAAACAGAAAACTGAGAAAGAAATGTTCCGTGGGATAAATTATATCATAACAACCAAGGCGTCACAAAAAAAAAAATGGAAAAGGAACCCTAAAGCATATGATTCAGTGTCTCAGGGAGAGCATCCCATGCCCACCAAAACTGCCTTGTGATCACATTTACAAATACTCAAAAATAGTAATTAAAAATGTGATGAGAGGACTCATGGATTCCAGAGCATATCCATATCTAAGGTCAGAAACGAGGTATGAGTTTCCTCAAAATAGGAACTTGCCTGCCTCAGCCCACCTTCCCTGGGCTTTCTTTATGAATGCTTTGTGAAGGTGACATTTGATAACTTCTCCATAACTCGCCGTTTGTGTAACTCATGCAAACCATGGTCTGGACTCAACAACATATGGAGTCTGTTGTGTCATGGTACGAGAAGGTGTGATGCATTGCAGATGGACTGCATGCAATTGTAACTGTCTCTGCCATAAGCCCATGGTGACACAACCCACACAAGGCTGGGGCCTCTCTGACAAGCAGCAGCCTGATGTGGATGTCCATGCCCAGGTCCAGCTGTCCCTTGGGTCTCACCAGGAGGCTGCTCTGAGGCTGTGTGCTGTACCCAGCTTCTTTTCACCCTGTTGGACAATGCTCTGACACATCTAACTGTTCCCTTTCCTTTCTCACAGCTGACAAAGAGGCTGATGAATACTACATGAGGAGGAGACACCTGCCCGACCTGGCAGCCCGGGGCACGCTCCCCATCAACGTCATCAAAATGTCTCAACAGACCAACCACAGGGACAGGCCTCGCCGTCCCATCAGGGCCATGTCCCAGGATAGAGTGCTGTCTCCTGAGAGGATCATGCCTGAGGAGTTTAGCATGTCCTATGAACGGATCCTCTCAGATGAGCAGCTTCTTTCCGCGGAGCGCCTCCACTCCCAAGACCCCCTGCTCTCCCCAGAGCGGTCGGGGTACCCCGAGCAGTCTATGTCGCGGGCATTGTCACACACAGACGTCTTTGTATCAACACCCGTCTTGGATCGCTACAGGATGACAAAAATGCACTCCCATCCCAGTGCCTCAAATAACTTGTACAATACCTTAAGTATGAACCCAACCTCCGCCAAGCGCCAAGCCTTCGCCTCCCGACGAACACACACGGTAGAACAACTGCATTATATTCCAGGACACCACCACCACTACCGCACAGCGAGCAAAACAGAGGTGACTGTTTGACATGACCTCGTGCATTGTAGATACTCATTAAGGACTGGGGTGGCCACAGCACCCCATACTGCAGTGGCCTTATAGGCCAAGATAACCTCTAATAACTCAGTGTCTGAAGAGACTTCTCTGACAGTCCCATCCACGTTGTTTTTAAAGCCACCCCTTCATCGGTGACATAAGAAGAACCCAAGCAAGCAAACAGATGACAGTGAGGGATAATAGAAGAAATTTCCTGACGTGTATCAGTTTCTGTCAAAGAAAGCCATAGTAGTAGATGGCTCCTTCCAAGGGCTCACCTGCATCATCTCATTGTTTTTGTGAATTCAGGACTTTTCAGTTGCTACAAGTAGAAGCAGTCTCAAGCAGCCCAAGACAGGGAGGAGGAAATGCAGCACCCTATCCTGGTAGGAAGGGGTCCTGTTCTCACTCCTCATGCCAGTCCTCACGTTTGGCCTTTCTGTGGCAAGTATGTAAGCTTCTTGCTGCTGGAGATCACCTCCAGACTGCTCGAGTATCAGCCAGCACCCATACATCTGTTCTTCCTCACCCTTGGAGCAAATTCAAGGGCAGACTTTCCTAGGGGACTGGCAGATCTAGGGACAAGAATAGCCTGGCTGAGAAATAAAGTTTTAGTTTATATTAAATATACTCATAAGATAAAAATATACTAGTGCCTACAAATCGCCTGCTCTCTCAGTGTAGGAAGTAGTGGGGTTGATGTGTTCAATAAGCACAAATATGCTGAAATGCTTGTTAGACCCTTTTCTCCACTCATTCTAGTATCTTGGTGTCTCCAGCATGTAAATAGGAAGGAGGAATAGGGTTTCTCTTCCTCCAGCTTCTTCCCACTGCTGAACCTAAAGCACCAGAACCCCTTCAGCTTCACACCGCTGACCTGTGCTGGGGGAAGTCTTGCCTCCACTGAGACCTCTGCAAGGCAAGGCTGCCACATGTTTCGTCGAGCCTGGATTTCTCCCTAGAAGTTTATTTTCCTGACAGCACTTTCCACTGGCCCAGTTCCCCTGTTTCTGAACATATTTTCTTCTCTCAGTTACAACCTCGACCTCCGTATGTAGCAAATCTTTTTCTAGCCCTTAGCAGAAGCACAAAGCTGAGGGTGTCTGTCTACCGAAAAGCAGGTCGGTAACTTTCCATGATTTTCTCTCCGTGTAATGGCCCCCCAAGAAAACCTTCCAAATTCCAATTCCACTGAGTACCAATCCTAACCATGAAGACAGTTACATTTCATGCATATAAAATATATATCCAGCATAATTATAATAAATGGGCATGTTGTATATCTGATATTATGCTAATTAGATACTGTATATTTGTAAAATCTTTAAAATGTAGACTCGTGGGTCCAGAATTTGTGAGGGTTTTACCTTTGGCTTTCTAGCCAGATTGGGCTCTGCTTTGTTATTTTGTTGGTTTTGGTTTTGTTAGGTTTTTTTCCTTGTATTTTTGTTCCTATCAAATTCTGTAGAACTCACACTAGAACATACTTCTGTGGCCAGGAAAAGGTCTCAGAGGTTCTGAAGGCCAACCAAGACCCGGTGCTGGATACTGTCCAGCGCTCACCACCCATGGTGTGCACTCAAAGCCCTGCCACATGCACACGCCCATGGTGCCAATCCAAACAGTGGGCATGCTCCCTTCTCTGGGTGAAACGATGACTGACTTCAGGTCATAAACTCATTCCCATACAGTACTGCCCTCTTCGTGTCCTACATTCCCACACTGAGTCTTTTCCTACATGGCTCTTCACTAAACTTCATTTAAATTAGCTCTGCCCCTTCTCTTTCCCCTCAAATACCTCCCACCTCCTGGCCTTAATGATGTTCCCAGATCAACACGTTGGTCCTGTAGCATAAAATGATTGTAGGTTGTTTTGAGCTTGAGTCTTGTGTGGAGGCCTATGATGCAGCACCAGGTTTGCCTGATGCAGGGTAGGCAGGAGGAGCATGCCATCTTCCCCTGGTGGGATTTAGAGGTAGGACCTCAGTGAGGTGGCCACGTAGTCTTTCTCTTTCCCACACTGTCCTGGGACTGCTGGCCCTAGTTCACAAGCTTTCTTCTGCTCCACCTGATGGAGACTGTGTGCAGGAAGGACTCCACCTGTGACAAGTACTGGGGCTTTGTTTGATGGAAACTGAGCTGAGAAGGAATAAATAAGAGTCTCCATGGTTCAGATGGTTGTTACCATGCAGCCTTGAGCAAAATCATTCTGGGCAACAGAACTGTCCATGGATTAGGGTGTCAGTTCCTGACATGGTGGGGCGGGGAGGAGGGGGGATGAGAGAGAAAAGGCTCACACCTCATCTCCTGACCCCTTCCCTTGATGGACACTTCTCTCCCCTGACTACCTCCAAGCTCCTCAGCTCAGTCACTGGATATTTCTTCACAGAAGTCAATCCCTGTGAAAATGTTGCCCTTTCTGACCTTACCACAGACTGAAGTTCGTGACTCTTGTGAAGAGCAGAGAAACGCACATGGCTGATGGGGAGGCAGACCCTGCTAAGGTTCTGGGGCTCTTCCATTCTCTCTTGGCCCAAGCAAAGCCAGGATCTTCCCCTCTGCAAGCAGGGAGATGTGAACACTGTGGGAGAGGACAGTCCACCCCAGAGTCTCCAGGAGCTGAGGTGGCAGAGCCAGAGGAACAGAGGTGACCGTGTGAGACCATGGGTAGGTGAACACTCCTCTCTTTCCATTTCCATAGCTATGTGTCTCAACCTCTAGTCTTCGTCTAAATGTTCCATTCGTGAACTAAGGAACTACTGGACCAGATGCCAATACGGAAATTTTTCACTCCAGTAGCCCCTGCAGATGCTGTGCTCTGCTCCAGGCCATTTGACCTCAGAGCTGGCTCTTGTTCTGACTGACAAATATCACAGGCCCTCTGCTAACTTGTCCTACCTGGGCAATGATCCTCCAAAGAAATCTTAGCCCCATTTCGTCGTCTTTTGCACCTTTTCCTCCCACTCAACTGTTTCAAGCAGATGTGTCCAGCAAGAACCATCAAAAAGCCTTTTTAGGCCAAAACTCTTCAGGGACTCTGCCACCATCACTGAAAATTTTCAGCAAATTTCTGTGGGAAGGCACCATGCCCTGGATGACCACAATTTGTTCCTGGGCACCATGTGTTCTCATGGCTTGCTTTGTGTGCTGGAATGGGCTGGTAGCGAAAGCAGTGGCATTTCAGCACGCACAGGTGTTCTTATGTCATTTTTTCCCTTGTTCCTCATTCTGAGTGTTTGTCATGGAAAGGACACTTGGTCCAAGACGGTGTCATGATCCACAGCCTGGTCCCCAGCATTTTGGTTCCCTGTGGCCAACATGGTGGTGGTAATGGTATCACTCTCCTATTCTGCAGAGGCATTATGAGAGTTCATACCGTAATGTCTATGAAGTACTTTGATACCCTCTCACAACAGACACTGTGGAACAGCAAAGCATTTTTATTAGTATTGTTCGTCACCGTTGTCTTGCCACATCGTGCCCGATGTGTTGCAATCCAGTGTCTGTCCAGAAGGAAAGTGCCAGGGTGGGGGGATGCAGTCCCGCAGGTTTCCCGTCGCTCTCCTTCTGGTCAGGGTCCCTCACAGGTAACAGCTCTAAAGGGATGCTGTTACCTGCACTTTGACCTTTCTGCTTTCTTCTCCTCATGTCTGAGTCACCACAGCATTCTGCACTAAGGAGAAAAGCAGGAAGCAGTCACATTCCTATGTACAGTAAAATATAACCTGCCTTGATAATCTAATATACTCTGAAGAATTGATCTGTCTTTTTCTCCAACCCACAGGTGGAAACACATATCTGTGGAGCATCCAGTTCCCAGAGTGCATGTGCAGGGACTGGGGGAGGGTGATGTAGAAAAGTTTGTATTATTTCCTACAACCTGTATTATTTCCTACAACCTGATAATTATTTGCATTCCCAAGCAGCAACACGTACTAGTAAGCTGCACTGGATTTTATACAACTCTCTCATTAGAACAGATATATGTATGTGCATATATATACACACACAAATATATATATATATATGCATACATACTGTAAAATGCAACCATTAAGTTCTGACTGACCCTGTACCAATCCAAGCTTCCAAAATATATCAAATCACTCTTTGAAATGTGGAAAACTATTTTTAACGAACCACAGAGATCACCACATGGAACAGAAATTTTGTCATAAAATTCTTCTAAACAGTGAATCGTGTTTTAAGGAAAAAATTAAATATTTTTCAATGTTTTAATGTTCCTTTTATAAATGATGATCTGTTACTTGGGGGTGGCGTGGGGGTGGGTGGGAAGAAACAGGGACAGTTGCCCAGGAGTAAGCCCTCCTTTCCTGGCCTAGATTTAATTTTTGTCTACTCTTCTGCTAGCCTGGCTGGCTGCAGTGCTACTGCCTTGAACCCGGGCTTCCTGCATGCATATTTTGTTCTTGTGTCTATCAATCAGAAGCATTCCCACCAGGAATCCGCACGAATAAACCACGAAGAATGGCATCCAGTTTTTGTAAGAGATGGGTGGTTCCTGGTGGCTGGGAAGATGTCTTTGGCTTCTTCTACCACAACTGACAAAATCATCATGAAACAGGGTAGCTTTAATTGTGTTTGAAGTAAGTGTTCTAAATTGTGATCGATTTGCCGTCTTCTGTTCATGTGATGGAGAAACAGCTCGTCTTAGTTTTGTTTCAGATTTAGTGCTTAATCTGGAAGGAGGGACTCTGCTGAAATATATTTAACACATGCAGCCTTCGTGTTCAAGTATATTTCAGACGAGTGAAAAGCTCGTAGGGGAAATAGGTGAGAAAGGGGATTAAATATTTTCATAAAAAGTGTTGTTAGCAATAAGCCTGTGTTTGGGCTGCTTCTTAGAGAACAGCCCTTCTGTGTTGTATGTCTGTGGGTGGATGGTAGAAGGTTCCGAATGTTCCCAGCCTCTCTGAGCTGGTTCTTGGCTTTCAAGGAAGTACCCTCACTGAGCCAAAACCCAGCTGGGAAAACCAACCTTCGCCTCACCCGCTGGCAGCCCGGGGGAAGTAGAGTCGGACGATCCCATTTGAGCACAGTCATGCCAATGTGAAAGAGATCTCAGCCCTCAGCAACAAGAGAGGCGGCGTCCTATGACTCTGCCACGACTCTCCACACGATGTCTGGGAGGTCTCCATCCCCACTGCCTCCCCCGCGGGGAGAGGTGCGTCCCACCACCCTCACCCCTCTGCCCATCTGCTTCGTAACGGCTCCTGACCTTCTGTCCGCAAACCCGTTAGACATCTTTTGTAGCAAGAATTTCTTGGCTCTGAGAAAGACACTTCTTACTGTAATATTTTTAGTTCGGGGGACAATATTTCCTAAGAGGGGTTAAGTGGATATTTTTGTGCTTTAGCCCAGTTTATGGATTCCATGTTTATTATACAGTAGTACTGAAGAGGAAGTACATTTGTATCTGTAACTTTGCACAGACTCTTGGTTAACCATTAAACAAGCTTCAAGATGAGCAGTATTTGACTGTTTTTCTCTGTATTATTCTTGTTGTTATACTTACCTGTAAAAGCACATTCTGTATGTACTGTAAACAAAAATATTATCAGTTTAGTAAAATTTAGAGTCTTAAGGATTTTTCCACTTTTGTCAGTAACAAATATTTATGGATTAAAAAATAAAGGCAATTTCAACATATAAACTGTTTCTTTTTTTGATATCTGATGGGGGGAAAAAAAAAAAAAAGAGGCCATTTTCTTGGCCGCCTTCCCAATCTTTGTAACCAGCGTTTGAAAGGTAGATATCTATATTTCTGTGTGTAGTTAAATAGCATCTATTAAAATGAATGCTACAAGGTCTGGAAGAGTCATTATTTTTATGTATTTATTTACTGCATTTCATCATCATGCCAGAAAATAGCAGGGGGAGAAGAGAGACATTACTATTTGCTGTAAAAATCTGTCATGCAAGCCTGTAAGGTTTTATTTTAAAGCTGCCCCTTCTTTAATTTTGCATTCATAAGCCATGATTCCTTCTCCAGCTAGAAACCCTTGTAGTGCAAAGCCAGAACTTGTGAAATGTCCCACAGCGCTGGAGGCTTCAACAGGGGCTTCGCTTTTGCTATTCGCACCGTGGCGCACACAGTAGTTTCCCCATCATTCTTTCAAGGTTTTAGGGGGGCCAGGGAGGCCAGAGCGTGTCCCTCACTAAAGAGCCCCCACTGCTCCCGAGGGTGAAGCTGCATTTTCATTTCTACCAGCTCTGAGTCTGAGGTTTCTTACTCCTACGTCTGACTGGGAAAAAAATGGCCAGGGTTTTTCTCTTGCTTTTTGCAGAGGAAATGTCAAAATTTTTATCTCCATTTTCCTATTAATTTGCCTTCAGCATTATGAAAATTTGCTTACATTAAAGATGCGGTGGCCAATAATCATAGAATCATAGAATGATTAGAGTTGGAAGGAACCTTAGAGATCATCCAGTTCCAACCTCCCTGCCCTGGGCAGGGACACCCCCCACCAGACCAGGTTGCTCCAGGCCCCATCCAGCCTGGCCTTGAACCCCTCCAGGGATGGGATGACTTCTCTGGGCAACCTGGGCCAGGGTCTCACCACCCTCACACCAAAGAAGTTCTTCCTAATATCTCATCTAAATATACCCTCTTTCCATTTAAAACCATTATCCCTTTTCATTTGCTACACTCCCTGGCAAAGAGTCCCTCTCCAGCTCTCCTGGAGCTCCCTTCACATCCTGGAAGACTGCTCAAAGATCTCCCTGGAGCCTTCTCTTCTCCAGGCTGAAAAATCCCAGCTCCCCCAGCCTGTCCTCATTGCAGAGGTGCTCTAGCCCTCTGATCATCTTCATGGCCCTCCACTGGACCTGTTCCTACAATTCTGTGTCCTTTCTATGTTTGGGAAGGGTTGCTGGAAATCAAAATTGCTGTGGCACCAGCACCCTTTCTCAGCACAGCCCTGGAAGTGGATGGAGGAGGTCAGGCATTAAGGGCGCTGCTGCCCTCCCAGCGTGGAGCTGCTCCAACCCATCCCTGTGCTGCAAGGCTCTGGGATAATCTCTGCTCATCCAGTTGTCCCACATCCCTGTCCCTGTTCCTTCTCTGCCAACTTGCAGCTCTGGCACTGAGCCCCAGAGTGCTGCTGAGATACCATCACAGGGCTAACGTCCCAGGGATCCTTCCCCACCACCTCCTTTGTGTGCTGCAGAGGTCATCACATCCCCATTTCTCACCTACCAAGCCCCAAGCTCTCCTCTTCAGCTTTTCCTCAGGCACAGCTTTCTGTTACTTTGCATAAATAATTAAACAAGCTTTGAGGAGTAACACTCCACTACCACCAAGAGAAGACAATCATCTTCCAGGGTAGGTCCAGGGGGAAGACAAGACCCTTTTGTAGCCCTTTGACCAGCACAGTGCTCAGGTTCTCCTATCTCCATAGCAGCAGAGCTCAGGGTCAGCAAGGCATAAGCAGCGCGTCCTTAGGAACACAGGAACCCAGCAGAGCTAATTAAAATGCATTTTTAAGGCAGAAGTTTCAGTTTGCCTGGCAGTTCTATTCATAATTACCCAGTCCTTTGTAGCACAAATAAGTGGGGAGGGAGCAATGGGGAATTAGCTCATTTCTCCACTTCCCATAAAAGGTATTGAAGAGAACAGCAGGATTTGTGGTGTTGAGAGCCAGTGATGACTGAGATGAAGCCAATTCTTACCTCAAAGGACAATAAATCCCACTGTTTCCAATTCCTGTAATAAGTGATTTCAATACATTGGTGAAGAGCTTACTCTCTGTTAGCCAGCCTTCATTCAAGCCATGTTCACTGGCCCTAATAAATGATTTCTGCAGGATCTCTGGTGGTAGCCTGGAGAGGTTTATCCCAGTGAGCTGGGCACTACTCCAGATGAGGTCCCTGCCAACCAGTCCCTGCAATGCAGGGTATGACTTTGCACGTGCAACTGGAGGGACACTTTGCTGGGTGTCATGGAAGAGGGTGAGCACCTGGTCTGGCCAGCAAAGCCTGGTCAAAGCCAGTGGTCCTGTTCCTGGGTAACACATCTCCCCAGGCTCCATGGTCCCTGAAGTGGTCCCTGCCATCCAACAGCAGGCAGCTGGCCAGACCATGGTACAGTTCATTGCCACATTGTCTGGGGAAGGTATGGGGATGAAGGTCTCGCCTCACCTTGCTGGGCAATGGTGCATGGTGCAGAGCTGCTCTGGCAGATCTGCCTGGTGGGATAGGCACAGGCCGAGCGGGTCCCCATGACCCAGCAGATATCCTCATTGAGGACCCAGAGGCAACAGAGCACAGAAAGGACAAGGCCAGCTGTTGGCAGGGGCTCTGTCAAATGAAAAACCTTTGTCTGGAAGCACTTGGGGATGGGAATGATGTGTGGGGTTACCTGAGGAGCAATACGGGGCTGGATATTGCCAGCCATTTCTTCTCCTTAATGGAGGGAGATTGGTTAAGGTCACTCCTACAGCAGGGTTCTGGTGTTACCTCCTCACACCAGTGTTGGAACAGAGTAGAGCCAGAACTGCAGGAGGGCAAACATTCCTTTAGCAAAGCAGCAATCCCTCTGTCTGGGAAGGCTAAGATCCCCATACATGAATAAAAGACAGAACTGTGTCCACTCCTTGAAAGGCAAAATCCAGAAACACTCCTGGGAAACCCCAAAGATGCTGTTGAAGTCTGAAGAAGGACAGAAGTCCAAGCGGGAGGGGTGACCATTCCATCAGTCACATCTTCCCAGCAGCTCTCTTGTCCCTCGTCTCCAGCACAACATTTGAGGATGTTTCCCAAACCTAAGGATCAGCACTGTTCCAGTGCCTTGGAAAGGTGTTGAAAAATGATGAAGAATTAAAGGACTTCAGGATAATTAACACCTGTCAGCATGGGTTTAAGAAAAGCAGATCTTGTCAAACAAACTTGAATGAATTCTCTGATGTTCTCACAATTTGGGCTGCAAGGATGATGTGTAGGAGCAATACATTTAGTCTTTTCTTCTGGATCTTGCACTGCTTGACAATTTGATGGAGATTTTTATCACTGCACATCATTGAGAAAGCTGATGTGAAAGGGGTGCCACAGAGGGGAACCAAAGAGTGGGTTTCATTGGGTTTTTCCCTCTGTTGCAAATGGCATTTGGCAGAACTTAACACAAGACCACACACTTTTCAACACTGACATCATCAATCCAGAAGTAAAGATGAAACTTCAGGAGACACAGAGGGTTTGGGATGCAATGAGCAACGTAAGAGGAAAGTTCTGAGTCAAGGATGGGCTGGGTCCTTCGAACAAGAAAGTGCCCTAATGCTGCAGATGAAATCAGACCTGTAGGAACTGGAGTGGGGTTTCTGGGATGGATATAGATACGTCAGTGGAGAAGCAGTTCCACTTAAAACTGAGATGGGGAAATGCTTTTCAGAGAAGTTTTTATGAAGCTCCATGTTTTAGTTCATAGTGAGAGGCTGAGAGGTGACTTGATCACTAATTATAAGCATTTTGAGGGGCTTAAAAGTGTAGGGTATTAAAGAGCTCTTTAATCAGAAGAACAAGCTGATGAAAGATAAAGCCAGATAGACCATCAATGGAACATACTGACAAGGAGAGACTAGACGGGTGATATTTCTTGCTGTAGTAAATGCAATGTGGCTTCTAAGTCTAAGTCTTAATGCCACAATGATTCTTTGAACAGGATACCACCTTTCTCTCAGCTATTTTCATAGACAAAATCCACAACTCAGTGATTTGAAGCTCACTTCCAACCTGGAAGTGTTTTTTGCCCTCAAAGGAGGGTTCTGTTTCCACAAGGCATTTCCTCTCAGGCAGTAACACTCTTAAAAGCATTTAATAATTAATGAAGCTTTGCAAGAGCCTTCAGGAACATTACCATTCCCTGCAGAGCAGAGAAGACATTAGAAGGAGAGACCTTCGGAAGTGACTCACCCCAGCCACAGAGTGAGTCAGGAGCAGACTGGGAATACAGCACAGTCCCCCATCTCCTTCCTTGCTGAAATGCCAGGTAAGAGCTCCTTTCCTCTGCTTCTAGGTTTAGGAAGCACTTTTTTGCTTATTTTCATTTGAACTTGGGGCTGCTGATAAAGCTCAGCCTCTGCCAAAAGAGCTGCGTGCTTCAGGTCTGCTGTAACGAGAGAGGGTTGCTGTGGGAGAGGGAGATCTAGTGGAGGGCAGAGGACAAATCAGCACGTTGCCATTTCACTATCCAAGCATATCTGGGAAAGTTTTTTCCTCACCTTTCTGTTTATCATCTTATGCTTGACACAAGACTGCACCAGGTCAGAAATCAACTCAGGGCTGACTCAATGGTCTTTCAGAGGATTTAGTGCCAAACAGCTGCCTCAGAACTCTAAGGAGCTGGATCTTCTCAGGGATTTTGTAGGGCTATATGTTGGACTGAGGTGTCTGCAGTGATCAAAATTCTGCTTGGCTGCAACAAAGAGCAGGAAGAACCTCAGTTCTCCCAGGCCAGGATTCATCTGTCCCAGCAGCTGAAAGTGAGATGTCTCAGTGCAAACTGCAATAGGTGACTAAAACCAGTTGTACTCTGGGGAGGTCCATAGAGGGGTCTAGGGCACCTAATTCTGATATATTTAAAATGTGAATGACAACTTCACTGTTCAGGGTTCCACCAGAAAAGTCTCCCAGGCACCACACTTCCTCTCTAGCTGGATGTGATTACCCAGGCCCTCTAGACCTCAAAGATTTCCCCAGCAAGGAGTGGTTCTCCCACTTCAGCCATCAAGTCTGCTCCATCAAGCTGCCCTCAAAACACCACCTCTTGGGTTACCTAGCCCTGACCCTTCTTCTATGTTAATGACAGCAGCAGGAGACTGAAGGAGCCTGGGAGAAGACTCGATGTGAAAACAGCATAGATTTTTATGGCCACCCTTGGTCACCACAAGCAATGATCGAGCACTAGAATTGGCCAGACCTTTGGGATTTGTAGACCCATCACTGGAAAGTCAGGTCTGTGCCACTGCAGGATCTGTGCTGCAGTCTGATCTGCCAGGACCTGATCTACATAGCACCATTTCATTCAGACAGTCCTCCAAAGAGAGTGAAATATTACACAGAGGTTTCTATTCCAACCTGTAGTGGGAAATGGAAGAATAACTGGGGCATGTTTTCAGGACAGTGAGGGTTGGATCTGCCCACACTAACATCCAAAAGCACTTGAAAGATTCTTTGACCCCTTCAACCACCCTGCTGCTCCTGTGCTGACTCCTGGCTGATGTGCACTGAGTGCACCTCTATCACAGACTCAGCCAGATAGTCATCTTCTTTGACTGATTAAGTCCAACATTCAGGTTTTTCCACCTTGTTATTGGCCTTAAAAATAATAAAGGACTGCTCTGGTCCATGCGGCTTTCTAGGTCAGCAGGAGGTGTGTCGCCTGCTGAGCTGCGTGACTCAGACACTTTCACAAAGCTCACAAGGCTGGCAGCCAGTCGCTGGCAAAGCTGCCACCAGGAAAGTCAAGTGGCAAGTGCAGTATGAGAGACAGTCACTGCATTGAACTGTGAAAAGGAAAGATGTTCCAGGCTTCCCATCTTGGAATAATCAAGGGGTGCTGGCTGCTGCGCAGATCAACAGACTGTAGAACCACCATGTGCTCCTTTGGTGGTTACTTCGAAGCAGCAGAAAGACCCTGTTTGGGATCTGGGAATTCACAGGATGGCTCCTGGAGAGCAAAGGCATCCCACATATGAATGAGGGGCTGGCAACAATTCTTCATCTTCAGGCATGCAGCTTGGTTAACACAGTTGAAAATTCAGAAATAGCTCCAAGAGAAGATAATCATGTCATCAGCGTGTTAGACCAAGGTGGAGACATCTCTGATGACAACAGCACTGCTCCGAGCAGCATCCTGTACACTGTAGGTGTTCATTGCTCATGCCATGGGCTGCAGAGGCTGGATGGGCTACAGCCATTTCATCATATCTCAGCTCCATAGCCCCCATGACTTGCCCTGTGTAGCTGGCCCAGCAGTGGGCATTTATTTTGAGATACTGTTGCTGCTGCACAGGAGACACAGTGAGCATTGTACTGGCTGGAAGAGCTCAGATCTGAATCAGTCCCATCCACAATGCTGGAGATGAACTTTCAGCCAGGGATGCTGGCAGCCATGTGCTTCCTGATGATGGTATGACCATGTTCCTCGGGAGCTACAGACTTTGATAAATCAAAACACTTGAGGAAAGGGTGCAAAGAGCTAAGAGGAGCTGCTTGCAGCACTCTTCTAAATCATCTTTTGTGTCCACATTTTGCTACTCACATAAATTGAGACTGACTTTCCCCATCAGGGAGATCATGTAGAACATGCAAGCAGGGAACTACCCTATGGTGTTTGCTGAAGTTTGCTGTGAGGGCTGGGAGAGAGGGAAGGAACCTGTCTCTGCAGGTCAAGGCCATTGCTGGTCAGATAAACAGGGCAGGTGCAGGGAGGAAGTGTGCAGCCAACAGCCCAGCATCCATGCAGAGACACAGCAAACAGCCATGATGGAGCAATAAAAAGCATTAAGGCAAGACACTACCTGAGAGGAAAAAAAAATCCTTTATCTTTTCCTTTTCTGCATCAAAAAGTACATAAAGTTAGTTGTGCAGAGAAAGTATGCTTCTTTTTTTTGCCATGAAAGAAAGAAGCATACTTTCTGTTGACAGACCCCTGTCAACGTGAAAGAAAGCTCCATTCAGAGAGTCTGAAGCTTCCACTATTGGCTAGAAACCCTTGTGATACCAGTGCCTGAGCTGCCCCTCTCACCCTGGGGAGTGCAATGCCACGTCTACTGGTCAGAGGCACATCCCATAACCTAATTCTGCTGATGGTGACACTCTTTATCTACAATGGTAAGTGCTTGTGTCTTCTGAGGAGGGGTCTCTGGGCTGATACTCTTGCTGGCTTTGAAGCCCTGGGAAAGAAAACCTGTGTTCTCACCACTACCTTACTCCTCAGCTCATAGTGCCCAGGCCCTGTGCCATTTACTTTCATGGTCAGCCTGAATGGTGCTCCCTGGTGGAGCAAACGCCATCCATTATTTTCCCCTCCTTGCTTGCTGATCACTCTGGTGCTCACAGCAGGTGAGAGACAAATTCCTAGCCCCGGTTCCAACAGGGGATACTTTTTTCACTACCCAAGTTTCACACCCTCTGCTGGAAAAGGAATGACTCATTTCCAGGACTCCTTTCCGTGGCATTCATCACCAGTGTGGATGAGGTTGTATAAAGGTAAGTTTATCTCCAGACACCCAGATGAAGGGCCAGTGTTATCCTCATTGTATGGAAAAGTAATTGAGGCTTGGGAAGGGAAGAGTAAATGCGTTGGTGCATTCTGAGAGTTGAAATCATAAAAGGAGCCGATTTTTGGAAGATTTACCATCATCCAGCACCTTTGGGGCTTAAAGGAAAAGTCTTTCCTGCAATTCCTGCAAATCAGGTGCCATCATCTTGATCAGAAAATGAGGCACAGTCAGCACTGGTTTTGGCAGTGATTATCCAGGCAGCACAGACACTGAAATTCCAGGCAGCATTCTGCCTGTGACCTCATTCAACCTCAGCCCGGAGTTTTTCCCTGATCCGTGCCCAAAAGTACTTCTGAATTTGAGGTAAGGCTCTAGAGGCAACAACATCCTTTCAGTGCTCAGCCCTGGCTCATTCCTAGAGAAGGGCTAGTTTGTGCAGTGAATGAGATGGGACCACCAGAAAAGTTATCTGCCATCACATAACGGATCCTTGGGCTGCACAGCTGCTTCTCTGGTGGTATTTCCTAATTTTGGAGCTATGTGTAATCCTGTGGAATCACTTCAGTTTCATTCTTTTTAATAAACACTCAGTAAAATGCAATCCCAGCTTCATCTTCCAATCCTCCTCTATTTTTTTCTATGCCAGCTCCCAGCTTAGATACTGATCAGCTCCCAGCTGCTTTGCCCAGTTCAGCCCAGTTCCTCTCCTATCCCACTCTGACCAGACTTTTCATCAACTCCCAGCAAGCCAAGTTTTAGGCGATGTGGATGCAAAGCTGACCTTTCCCCCTCTGTGCTCTGCAGGCTCTGCAGTGGCTCCATGGAAGCACAAGACACTAATTTCTGGTTTCATTAATCCATCCAACCTGGTGGGAGGAGGAGAGGGAAAGCAGATGGTGCTGGGTTGACCCATGTGTCAGGAGGCAGCGAGGGCAGGCTGGGCAACAGTAAACTATAGTTATTATATTAAGGCTTATAAAGTCACCTGAATGTGGGTGAATTTTCCTAAACACAATCTGTGGCACTGGAGCTGTTGCTTGGCCAAACCTCTCCTGTGCCCACCAGCTCCCACCCCCAAAATTCGCACTTCTGAACTTTTTCAGATAGGTTTTGGTCAAATTTTGTCCAGAAATTTTTCAGCTCGATACAAAATCTTTCCTGAAAATTGTCATCCTGAGTAAAGTTTGGGAAAATTATAACCAGCTGGAGAGAGGGTCTCTGCACTCAGGATGCACTGAGCAGCCAGGACCAGGTGTCTCACATCAGCGCCAACTGCCGTGACAACACACACATTTACACAGGAGGACAACACAAACAAAGCAACCTTCTAAATGAACAGAGGTAGCGTCAAGTTCTGAGAGATCTCTGCTCTAAAACATAATCTAATTAGTTACAAAACCCCCACAGTACTTACCCAGAAGTCATCCTTCTATCAAGAAGCCACAGCTCTGTTCCAATTACTCTGCTGTCAATTTTGGTCTCCTCTGCAAGGAGCCCTCCTGTTTTGCCAGCCACCTTTGATGTGTGGCTGCTCTGCTCAAAACTCCTTTGGAGACCATTATAAATATTAAAATTAATTTGGGATTCTTTGGATCCCTGGCTGTAATTCTCTAATAGAAGTTTCAGGCAGGAGGGCTGGTGCCAACCTGTTATGTTGTGCTCAGGTCTGACTTTGGGTCAGGGCCGGAGGCAAATTCATTCCTGGCTTCGCACTCCAGGAAAACTAAGCACTTCAGGAAAAGAGAAATGCAATTCTGACAAAGTTCTAATTGCACCTTTTTTTTGTGTGTAGAGGGAGGTAGAAAAAGCAGTCCAAGCAGCAGGCTAACCAGAGCAATCAGTTTGCTCTGTGAATAAGGCTGCATGAAGCTTTATATCACATGTTGTGATATGAGAAAGGATAGCAGTTTGGGGGACAGCTCCAGCTTCTTGATTATTTATAAGTCTTTGTTTCAATATTTTGGGTAGCTTCTGGACCAACGAATAACCTTTTTTATGGGTGGAGCTGTGCTTTAGACCAGCTGAAGATCAGAGAGGAAATACCTCTGAAACACATCCCATGTATGGCTAGAAGCCCTGTTCAGCTCATCCCTGAACTCCCTAGAAGTTCTGAAGCCACCCCATTCCCCTTGCCTTGAACAAGAGGATGCCCATCTGGATGTGCAAAGTGACCAGGGAGAGCTCCTCAAATACCGTCCAGGAACCTCTAGGCTTTACAGGGATTTGTCCAAATCCTGTGCTTTTGGGCTGCAGAGACTGGGAAGCTGTTTGAGCCTGGCTGCAGATCTACCCCAGAGACCTGCTCTCAGTGCTGCCTAGTTGGCCAGAGGCAGGTAGAGTCATCACGTAGCCCGCAGGCCACCTGCAGCCACAGCTCTCAGCAGTGTCTGCCTCCGTCCCCTTGCCCACATGGTGGGGTACCATGTACTGGCTCCATCCCACTGTCACAGGAGAGAAACACTCCTGACCATGAGCCTCAGTCACCTTGCTTTCCATCACCAGGTCCTGCCTCATCCTCAGTCAAGAGGAGAATTCACAGCCAGAAATTTTGCCTTTGTGAGTGGAAAGGGGCCTCAGTATTCCTTGCCTCTGATCTCAGCGGGAACAGTTTGCCCACACTGCCCCTCTGGAGAACCAGGTGCCCCACAGAAATGTTCTTTTTTTGTTACATGGTGCTGATGAACACCTGAAGGAGGAGAGCAACACCTTCTTGGGGAACACCATCTCTGACTGTCTATGGACATTATCATCTACCATGAAGGCAACAGCTGCCAGCACAGGGTCCCAAACTGTCACCCCACTGTATGGCAGCCTGCAGCAAGTACCTCCCATCACTGGTGCTGCATGATAAGGTTGAGCTGGCAACATACTCTTGCAACCCAGAAACCACCCACACCCTGGGCTGCATCCCCAGCAGCATGGCCACCAGGGCAAGGCGTAAGGCGGGGGAAAGGGTGGATTCTGCCCCTCTCCTCCACTCTGGGGAGACACCCCCCNAGGGCAGGGGGTTGTCCCTTCCAACCTGAATCATTCTATGATCCTATGATAAAGGGGAGCCCGTTCACCTGAGGCAAGAAACTCAGTGTCCCCACACCATGTTTCCCGTTGCTGTGTTGGGTTAAACCATTGACCGACCTCTTCCTACGCGCATGGTGGCCTTGTCACAGCGTTCATCACCAGCGGCGTGGCACAGGCTGTTCCCTGGTTACCCAAGTTTTCTGTATGCAACCAGTGAGTCCAGAGTAATTGCTATGAGTGATAGCAGGAGAGTGTGTTAGTGCTCATTAGAGACAAATTGAGCCGCCTGCTGCGAGCGAAATAAAGAGGCATTTACCCAGGCTTTCTCAGTGGCTGTGTTTACACAGAAACATCCCCCTGTCTATAGGACTAAAGGGCTGCTTTTACCTGAGTTTTCAAGGGCTGGGTGGGTGGACGAGGTCTGCCTGGGAACTTGGATGAGGATAGTGGGGTGTCTCTGTTCTGGACATGTTTGAGGGAGCTCAGCCTTGGGTCATGCACAGCTGGCTTTAAATATAAAGAATCAACAAACCGTGATGGAAAAACTTTACCACCAGGGGAATCTGGCAGCTGGCTTGGACTTTGGTTTAATCTCTTCCACTAACTCAGCCCCCTCAGGCTGTTTACAGGCTTGAATCAGTTTACTGCATCGAGGTCACCCATCAGCTCTTTGTCCCTCCAGGCTGAGCTGTTTACCACAAAGCGCAGTCAGCTTGGTGCCACCTTTATTTGCAAGTGAGTAGGTAGGAAAACAGCACATTTTTGTGTGTGGAGGAGAGGAAGAGGAACCAAAGCGACCCAGTACCTGCCTGAGTCCAGCTGCCCATGAGACTGGCTGGTTTCCCATCTCTGCTCCCAGGACAGGCTGTTGCTGCAGCCGTTGCAAGGCAGAGGCTGGACCCAGTTGGGGTGGGGGGTTCTTGGTTTGCTGTTTTCTGCACTGCACTCCAGCAGAGATCTTGTCCCTGAAGCAGCCTGTGTAGTCAGTCCCACCCCAGCAACCCCTCTGCCAGAGACCCCAGCATTGTTCCTGGTACTCAAGTGACTTTGCTGTGAGGGATTCCAGCCTGACTCATTGGAGCATCCTTCCTCCTGCATCTCCTCTCACAGCAACAAAGAGCAGCTTTTAACCCAGGTGAAACAATGATGTGAGATGTTTCCCTGTCAGTCATGGGGCAATACAGGCTGAAATAACCTCCGTTGGTGAGGCACTGGAACAGGTTGCCCAGAGAAGCTGTGGCTGCCCCATCCCTGGAGGGATTCAAGGCCAGGCCAGGCTGCAACCTGCTCTGGTGGGAGGTGTCCCTGCCCAGGGCAGGGGCGTTGGAACTCGATGATGCCCAGGGTCCCTTCCAACTCTAACCATTCTACGATTCTATGATTCTATGAAACAGATGAAGGAGACAAGTGTCTGGGGCCCCAGCTGGCCAGAGGGTGCTGGTCATACATTTGGCTGCAGAGGCAGAGCTCTCTGGCTGGACTGCAGGTCCAGGAGCCCCGCAGGGTACTGGCAGCACACAGCCTGGCTCTGTCCCCAGAGAGGTCTCACCACAGGATCTCAGTTCAGTCACAGAATCAGAAAGCATGTCCTCCCTTCGGTGTCATGTCATGGACCCATTATTTCATGGAGTCATAGAATAGTCTGGGTTGAAAGGAACCTTAAAGACCATCCAATTCCAACCCCCCTGCCATGGGCAGGGACATCTCCCACCAGACCAGGTTGCTCAAAGCCCCATCCAGCCTGGCCTTGAACACATTCAGGGATGGAGCATGCACAATTGTTTGTCACTGGAGATGTGAGTGTGCTCAGGATGTCCCTGTCTCCAGGAAACACAGCTTTGTGCAGGGCTCCAGCACCTGTAAAGGGCTCATTTTGCCTTCCCATTGGGACAACCCAGGCTGTAGGTAGTCTTCATCCATATCCCTGCTCCCAGGCTCCTCCATGACTTTGCCGGGAATGAATTCACTCCAGATAAGATAGTTTGATTGTATTTGCTCATTCCATGTGTGCATGGGAAATCCTCATACTTAAGGACTGTTTCAAGACTGTGAAGATTTGGGTGTTCCCTGGAGCCCACAGATGCTGGCTGGGATATGGCACCACTAGACCAACTGTCAGGAACAGCACCTGCCCATCCTCTAGTTATGCCAGGCTGCCTTGGACCTGCTGCCTCCTCTTATTGGCCCAGCTGTGAGTGCTTGGGGTGCTTATTCGTGATTTTTACCCATCCCTGTTGTAGCTTGAAGATATTTTTCCAAGGCAGCCTGGTAGCAGGTAATTGGACAGATCAAAGAGCTCAAGAAATGGATTTAGTCAAATGGTGGATTATGTGATTAATCTGCCTTGCACATCACGTCTTTTTCCCAAGGTAAATTCAAATTAGCACCTGTTGGAGAGCCTATTAGTCAATGTCTGGGCTGGGGTGCATTGGAATTCAAAGGCTTCCTGTGTAACACAAGACAATTTCTCATTGTCTCAGATGCTGGCAGCCACATTCTTGGTTTGTAATTAATAAAACCACAACACATAACCACCTCTTCCAGATTTGTCCCCCCCAGCCTGTACAGCCTGCCATGCTCTGTGGGACATGATGGCTGAATCTACCTATCAGCCACATCCATGGTCCAAATAATTGGATCTCAGAGTAGGCGTTGCCCCCACAGAAGGGTTGTGTCCAACCAAGTAGCCCTAAACTAAACATGGAGATTTAGGGGATACCCAGGCAATTCTGATGGTTGTTGGGTACGGTTGTATCACCTTGTGGTATCTCAGGCTGTTAATCATAGAACCAAAGAATGGACAGGGCACAGAAGCCAGGCTGCTCTCCCAAAAGAAAGGAAAATTCTCCAGGTCTGTGATTATGGGAGCTCCAGCATCTATGTGGTTGCATTTGGAGAAGGAGGTCTTTAAGGGAGATGACTTCACAGGACATACTCAGTCCTGGATGTACAGAAAGCTGAAAAAATGACCTGGATACAATTCCTTCACTGTCTCTAAATAGGTCTACAGAGCATTTGGTCTTCCTTGATTCAGGGTGAGAGATCCTTCCTGCCAGGAAAACCTACTTAAAGACTTGCTGCTCAGTTTTGGAAGATGAGTCAGTAGCATCTTCATCTCCACGAGCACAAAGGCCGCAAGAATGCAGAAGGGTACGTGTGCTGCGGGATGGGATGTGAGTATGGCAGGGCCTGCTGATAACCAAGGTAGGACAAAGCTATGGGAAAGCCACCTTCTTTCCTCCTTCCAGGCTGCACCCCCCCCACACACACTCTCCTTGCAGAAAAAAGTAGGCCAGGGAAGAACAGCCCACCCTGTCCCCTGTGTCTTCTTCTTGGCCCCTGCCACCACAGCATACCTGCTGCCTTTGGCTGGAGATGAGCAGATCCTTTTATGTTCACATTCTGCGAGGAGAAGGTGACGAGGCATTTTGAGGCTAGAGGGCTGTAGCAAAGGCTGTTTGGGGCCACCTGTCCCTCTGCAGAAGCGATGACACTCTGCAGGGTGGTCTGGTGACGGTGACCTCTCTGTCCCCACTCAGCTCCTCCCGGCTGAGATGCGTCCCCTGTTTAGCTGCAGGACACTCTGCAAAGCAGAAGGGTAGCAGGAGGCTGGAGCAAAACCAGAGCAATTGCTTTTAAATTGAGGAGCACTTGCAAGTTTTTCTTAGTTTCTTTTTTTGTTTTGTTTGTTTTTTAAGTCACACTTCCCAGTGTTATTGCAGAGAGGTGGAGGGATGGCTTCACAGATGATGCAGCCATGACCAAAGCTGATCCCAAAAACACCAACACACACCTGGATACAGGGGATCCAGAGCAGCACAGCAACTCAACGTGACTCAGTAGCAAGACATCTCACGCTGCTCTCAGATGTACCAAGCCAGAAGAAGGACCAGGGCAGGGAGGTGACTTTAACCCCTGGGGATGACTGTGCTGAGGCCAGCAGCACACACTAAAGGGATGATAGAAAGTGAAGTGAGGGCAAAAAAGGACCATAAAAATTATTTGAGGGCAGGAGAAGACACTTTGAAGGGAAGGATTTAAAAGCTTGATCTGTTTACCTAATTGAGGAGACACCTGAAAGGCAACGTGCTCACAATAGGTAAGTAACTTACTGTGGGAAATCAAATTCTGAAGGGCTCTTCAATAAACTGGGAAAAATAATAAGAGGACTGGTGTTTGGGAGCTGAGGCCAGGCATGTTCAGATTGGAGAAAAAGGTGCAGATCTTTACCAGGAAGGATAATACAGGAACAAGCACCTACAGAACTAAGGAACTCTCCTTTTCTTAATTATTTCAAGGTATCCCTTTTGAATGAGGTGTGTCCTTGGTCTGATCTGGTTTCACCCAATACCCTGCCCTCTGAAGTAGTCCCAGCTGCAGCCTGCAATGGCCCCCACAGCACTGCCAGAGCTAGATTCTATGGAATCTAAAAGAACTCGGCAACCAAGTGTTTATCCAACAATGACCCGGGGAAGCAATAAAAACCTCTTTAGGGGTCTCCACATGGTTTTCATCTACTTGCTGGCCACTCTGCATCCCCACGAGATTCTTTTGGTGAACAGGATCTTCCTTCTGGATCTCCCAGCCAACACGTCTTGCTTCTTTCTGGTACAAATGGGTGCTTGGAAGATATCTCTGTGGACTACCCTTTTCTTAGCATCTTGCTGAAGCATATCCCTGAAATCCATGTTGTTTTGCTGCAGATTTAACCAAGAAAACAATTTTGCAGTAAGACTGAAAGCATTTGCTTGTTGGCTTGTTTGAAGATGGATATAGGCAATGGACTGCCTCAGGCAGCTCTGCTCTGCCAGCAAAGAACTGGATGCATCTTAATTTCCCACTACAACCCTTTCGGCTGCCATGATGCCTTAGAAATCGTACATTATTAAAATAATTATAAATAATTATTATGTATATGTCATGTGTATAACACAATGGAGAGCTGGAAGAGTTTAGCATAGATTTCAGGATTTCAGGCCACAAGGAATGTTTGGAGGAACCCTCACTACTTGTCATATCATGATCAGCTCATCATAAGCCCATGGATGGATGAACGAGCGTAGGTGGGTGATATGCGATGGCCAGGGTGGAGAGGAAGCTCTCTAGATATGTCTCACTTATCTGCAGTCCTGGCCTATTCTTTAGACACAAATTTAACCTTAAACCCGACAACTCACTGTGCGCACATGGAGACTAAGCAGGAAGAGATGGCCCCTGACAGAGCACTTCACTCTCATCCCTTGTCAGTGTTAATAGAAATGTTTTATTGCTATCTGCATCAACTCATACCAATTATTCTATTCTTCTGCCTACTGGCACTGCTCCCAGATGCAGAGGTCATGTGAAGTCGAGTATATCCCAGCTGGCAATCAAATGTCTCATTAATTTGCAGAGATGCCTCCCATTCCTTTTCCCACACATCATCATCTGTGCAGTGAGCCTGACACTTCACTCCAGAAGTTCTCGAACTCCAAGTTCCCATTTATCCTGTTCCACCAACCTGGCCTGGGTCGACACCAGATGCTATCATTGACTCAGCCCAGATGTTCCTAAACCAAACAAGCCAGGGACAAATGACTCTTGAGAGCCAACAGATTAAGGAATCCAGCCTGCCTGACACAGACAAAGAGAGGGCTGGGTCACAGACCTGTGGGCAGGCAAAGCAAACAGCTGTCCTACAAGACAGGAGGTGGTGCTGGCTCCACTGTGATTTCCAAGTGTAGCTTCCACCAAACATCATGCAGTACTACAAATACTCTGATTTTTCCAAGGCAGCATTTTCAACCATGAGATCAGGGCACCTGAAATAGCCCTCCCCAGGAGCTGGAGGGTTGCAGACACCAGAGCTATCACAGCATGTGGCTCCCTCTATTCCAGCTCCTTGGAAACTCTTGGAAACATTGATCCAAGATACTGAACGCAGGCTTGGGGTTTTGCCTCATGGCTTTTGGCACTAATCAAATTAAATTGTCCTAAAAGTGAGCCTCAAAGTTTGCACATGGGCAAGTAGACTTCAAAACCTTTGGACAATGTATTTCTGGCCCCAAGCAATTCTTCTGCACCAACAGACACACCAGCACACAAATCAGAAGGGGTGGTTACAACTCACTGAACGCGTTCTACAGTCTAAGAGTTTTTTAAATGAGGTTCATGACCACTAACAAGGTAAATATATTTGTCGATTTGTCTGGGCAATTACAGTCATTTAAAAAACAATGCATAATAACGGGCACGAATCTAATAAGCCATTGCTAATTAAATGTACTAATGCCACTTTATAAAATGAATGCATCTAGCTGATAGGTCTACAGCCAGTTTTGTTTTGTAAATAATTGAGCAGTGATACATGGAGAATTTGCATCACTGGGCATCTCCAGTCCCCAAAAATAATTGTAAAAAATTTGCCCCAATGGAACCCATCTATTGACTCTCATCCAGGTTCTGCTCCTACATGTCCAGTCTACGTTGTCCCTTGCTCTGTGAGGAAACAGCTGCAGGAGAATGGAGCTGGATAACCCCAAAACATGGGACATCACTGCAAAGCATTTGTGAAGACTTTACTTTGAAATGTGCTTTTCTGTCAATTATGATTTGCAGCAAGTACAACATTCCCAGGCTGTGGAAAAGCCATTTCTCTCTCCTGGGAGAGTTCATTCCGTTTTAGTTGATATTAAGTGCTCAATAGCACCATTTCCCTTCTTTTACTTTCATCCCTTTGGAAAATGTCACCAGTCTGGAATTAACTAATTGAGCAGAGAACCTTTTGAGGATCCAGGCCCAAAGCAGCCCCATGGGGTGTTGGTGAAGATACAGAGAAAGGTTGAGAGTTAGTCGGGGTCACCCTGGACAGCCTCTGCCTGGCCTTGCGTGTGCAGTCATAGGGAGCACGACCTGGCTGAGCTTCTGGGAGAGGGCAAAAGGGAAGGACACCCAAGTGTAAGACACATACCTCCTGATCCCAGTGCGACCCAGTGGCTCCAGGGCTCCACGTGCAGTGGACGAAGAGACCCAGGACATTTGGGCAGAGCCTCATCTCCCCGTCAGATCACTGAGATGGGGCGGGTGAATCATTTGCTACTTGCGCTCCTTTCTTTCTGCTGGCCACAAAGTATGCCCAGGGACTAGCTCAAACGATGGCACTTTCCTTTGCAGGGCCTCAAATCAGGCAATGTCACGCTGAAGTTCTGTCAAGGAATGACCCAAGGAATGACTTTGCATTCAAAGCTCTCTGCTGATGGAAAAGGGGCAAAGCTGGGATGGATGGTGCAAATGAAAAGGACTAATTTTTGATCTTATTTTCCCTCGGCAAAAATTGAAATGTGATTTCCCCAGACATACAATGTTTCTAGCAGTAACTCCTTTGCAGCTGCAAGATCCCGCTCTGTGCAGCTTCACACACACGTCTGTTGTCCCAGACAGCTGGAGATATGGAGGGCATTCACCTGGCTTTGCTCTGCAGGATGCAAGGTCCAAGCCCAAGCAAAATGCTGTTCCTCCAGGCTCTAACCTGCTGCAAGTCCTACAAAGACACGCAGATTCCTTCAGCTAGAAGCATGAGAAGCTGCCAGCCCCCAGCAAAAACACTGGCAGATGACTTGGAAGACGAACAACCTGAGCCCTCAACCCCTCAACCTCACCATGGCTGGCTCACTGCATGGTTCCTGCTGGCACTCAGCCCTCTGCCAAAGGTTAGAGGACCCCTTTCCTAGATGTTTATGAGGTGCTCACCCTCATTAATTCTTTCGTGGGTGCTCAGGGAAGACACGAGCAACAGCAAGCACAGCCTGGCCGGTGGGGAGTGATAAAATGTGAGAGAGATCACCTTGGTCTGAAAGAAAAGGCATTTTGAAAAAAATGTGACCACTTTTTGCATAAGGAACCCCAACTTCTCACTCTCTCCAGCCTCCAGCTAAATCCCATGTCCTCCAAGCAATGATTCCGTAATTGGAGGATGGTGTGTGAACATCAGAGAACTGATGGTCACAGGAGTCCTCCGACTTCAGGAGCAAAACTCTTCCTTGGTTCAGAAACACGTACCTGCTTTTACTCATGTTGTGGCTACTGTTGGGTTTTCAGGAGAAGGAAGGGCTGGGCTTGCTGAAAGGCTTGGGGAATCAGATAATCACACAAAATCACAGACTGGCAAGGGTTGGCAGGGACCTCTGGAGATCATCCAGTCCAACCTCCTCACCCAGATCAGGTTGCACAAAAAACATGTCCAAGTAGGTCTGAATACCTCCAGAGACGGAGACTCCACACCCTCTCTAGGCAGCCTCTTCCAGGGCTCTACCACCCTCAAAGTGAAGAAGATTTTCCTCGTGTTGCGATGGAATTTCCTGCATTCCGGTTTGTGCCCACTACCCCTGGTGTCACCAGGCACCACTAAGAACAGTCTGGTCACATCCTCCTGACACCCACCCCATGGGTATTTGCAGGCATCGGTAAGATCAAATGAAGTGAGTGTTGAAGGTGGGATGAAGGAGAAGGTTTAGGACAGAAGGTGCCGTAGGGCAGGACAGCAGCCTCAGGGCTGGGCCCGGAGACTGGTCTCATGAGACTTATTCCAGTGATGGAAAATCACTTCACAGGTCTCCAGCTTTTGGGGAAAATGAGCAACCACATGGGTCTCTCCTGCCATAATGCTCTAAACGGTCTGACTGCTGCAGCTGCTGGCCTTGAATATTGCCCAAAGTGCTGTGGCTCCACCAAACCTGGAGTCTCAGCGTGGGGCTGCGTTGGCTTTGGGGACAGGGCTCTTCACTGCTCAGAACTTTCCAGTCAAACAAAGAGTGGGACGGAAGGTGTGCACTGGACATGCCAAGCAGGCAGCTATCTCCCAGTGCTCTTGAATAGAAAAATACTCACCTTTGACTAATGCATCGCTCCTAATGAATAGCTGGACCAGCTGTATTTAATTGCCTGGTTTAGGCAGATATGGCTGGAAAATCTCACGCCTGTCAGATTTTTTATTCCTCTAAAGCATCAAATTATCCACTATCCTCTTGTAGTGTTTTGCAGCCAACTCTTTCCTGTGATGATTTTCAAAGGATGAAGAATGGGCACCCTGGTGACATTTCTAGTATCTATAAATATCTCCCCACTACCCTGCCTGCCCAACTGGTGAATTATGCAGGAAGATATATATAATAAAACAATCGGATCCATTTTGTTGTCAACATCCCATTCTTCTTCAGCTGGCAAAAGAACAGCCCAGGCTTCTGCTCTGGACAAAGCAAGCAGCACCTGGAGAATGACTGAATGTGTCCTTTCCTGAAGGTACGGGGGCATGTTGGAGGGCAACACTGAGGAAAGAGAGGCCCTAGAATGCTGAAAAAAAAGGAAGATGCATCTTAAAAGTGAAGAAGTATGACACTTAGGACAGTAACAGTCTCCAGAGGGGCAGGAAATGCCACATATGAAGCTCTGAAAAGCTTTTGGCAAAAGAAGTGTTGAAGAAATCCCGAAGAAAGATGAACCCAGGAAACGTTCTCCAGAGCACACTGCACTTACTACCCATCCTGGTTCTGCTTTTGTGTGTTTAATTCAGTAGTGCTCTGTTTATGTAACTAAGTCTCTTGCCTGGTGAAATGCATAGAGAATTTAATACATCCAACTTTGCAAAGCTGGGGAAAGCCACCAGTTTATATCACGTATCTAACTGGCGGGTTTTCATTTAAATTGGCAGGGATTTAATTTAATAGCACAGCTTGCCCTAGCCAACAGACCTCTTCTAGCCAGACACTCATTAGGTGAGGTAATCTACAGAATCTGTTACCTCATTTATGGGTTGAGGCATTTTAAAATAGGAAGCTTAAGATGCCTCTCTCCCTCGCATTAGATATTTGTAGATGTCTTTCGTTAAGCCATAACTAGCTTCTTCATCATTAATTTTGGGGGGCTGTGCCTTGAAGGCACTGCCTGGCAATTAAACAAAGTTCTTACCAGAAAGTTTTTTCACCTTACCTTGGTCCAGAAGGTCATTGGCCTGCAGGACTGCAAAGAAAAGGATTTTGCATCTCCTCATTTCTGCAGGGAGGCAGCTGTTGTGTTCCTCAGACCACAGAGCAGTCCAAGGAACAGACCCAAGTTACTGTGGAACTCCTGCAAAGCCGGGGGACTTCACCCTCCTGCATCACTCTGCATTACACAGAAGACAATCCACTGTGGAAAGCTGGTCTAGTTGACAGGTGATCATGTCCCCATCAGTGTGTGCTGAGGCCATCTATAAAGCTGTTCAGTTTGACAGGAGGCTGAGAAACCGAACACTGCCCACAGAAGCTGTGGTGGTTGGCAGCCACGCACCACATCTCCACTTGCTTCCTCCCAGAGGGATGGGAGGGAGAGTCAGACGGGTAAAAGTGCTAGAACTGGTGGGGTCAGATAAAAACATTTCAACAGACAGAGCAAAAGCCATGCACACAAGTAAAGCAAAAGAAGGCATTCAGCCCATGCTGCCCACTGCAGGCAGGTTCAGCCATCCCAGGAAAGCCAGGCTCCATCAGCCTAGTGGTGACTTGGGAAGACCGACGCCATCCCTCTGGATGTGCTGCCTTACCTTCTTCTTAGAATCACAGAATCATCGAGGTTGGAAACAACCCTTGGGATCACCGAGTCCAATCATCTACCCTACTCTACAAAGTTCTCCCCTACACCATATCCCCCAACACCACATCTAAACAACCCTGAAACACATCCAGGGATGGTGACTCAACCACCTCCCTGGGCAGCCTATTCCAGGGTCTGACCACTCTTGCTGTGAAAAAATATTTCCTAATGTTCAGTCTAAACCTACGCTGTTTCAGCTTGAAGCCATTCCCTCTCATTCTATTACCAATTACCTGCGAGAAGAGACCAGCACCAACCTCTCTACAGTGTCCTTTCAAGAAGTTGTAGAGAGTGATGAGTTCTCTCCTCAGCCTCTTCTTCCTCAAACTAAAAAATCCCAGCTTTTATTCCTGAGCCCGACATCCTGCAGTATGCAATATCCCCTTGGTCTGCTGGGGTTCAGATCGGCAGTTCTCACCCACTGCACTCCCTATGGTAACTGCAACTCTCCCAACGGCTGCGTCTGTCCCACCTCACCCTGCACTTTCCATGCAGTGAGTAAACATCAGTACAGGCCTCCAGGCAATTTTTTTAGAGATTAGTCAAGGAATAAAGATTTTTATTAGTAAATTTCCATCATTATGAAATATTCTTCTTAAATAATCCATGTGCTGTATTTTTACTGACTATATTAAGACCACTGGATATTAAAACTATTTTTACTGTTTATAGAATTTATAGGAATACTAGCAAGAAACAGTTCACAGAGGCAACACCTGCTGATCCCCCAACTTTTGACATTACACATAGGACAAAGAAACACTCAGGTACAGAAAAGAACCAGGTCTAAAGAATTTCACAGGTCACTGAACTATTGGAGCGACTATTGGATATTGGGGAAGGTCACTGACTTTGAGACTACCTTGAATCACAAAAGAGAAATAAACATTCCGTTCAGATTTCAGTTCAGCACTCTCCAAGTGTGGAAGATCTGGCCACGGGTTGGGATCTTCCAGTGTCACGGTGTAGGAATTACAGGACACTGATTTGCAGCTGCCAAGAATCTGGTCCCTCCACTCCTCTCTCACCTCCTTGCAGGCTCTATCTACTCTAAGTGCTCTGTACTCAGAGAGATGGAGCTTGGCTTCACTCTCTGGATATTATGTTTTCAGTTGTCTAAGAAAGACATCATTAGGTGTTTGTAAACGAGGTGCTGCTCTGCTGGTGAACCTAGACCTGCAGCAGCAATGCCACACCAGCGAGCACCCACTTGGAAGGATTTTCTCTAGTTTTGAGGTTAAAAGTCCACACGTAAGTTGGCCCCCTTTGGCGTGTTTTGTACACAGGACACGGGTACGTACTACGGGTGTCTTGTTTGTCAGCAGGAATGGCTTTGATGAAAATGACGGGCATGGCCGGGGTTAGCTCCTTGAGCCTGGCATCTGTGATTATCCCGGTCTGCAAAGGAAAGAAGACAAAGTGTTAGTGATGTTTCCGAGATATCCATCAGCTGTGCCCCAATACACGTGGGCCTGTGTAATGTTTACACAGGCCGGACTCATGGGGCAAGTGAAGCATCTTTCAAGGAGGCAGATAAGTCTGTCTGAGGTGAGGATCTGGATCAAACACTATTGTCTTTCATCAGAAGCTTCCCTTAAGTGTAGCTTATTCCAAAGGGTGTGCAGAGATGTGCTCTCACCAAGGATGCCCGAACACACTTGAGCTGGAATTTGCAGAAGAACAATGTTCTGGCTATGTCCAGCCACATCATCCTTGTGCTGCTCTAAGCCAAGGTTTTGCCAGAGCAGAACCACCCTGTGGGTAGTCTGCTTGTGCCAGGACCAACTGTGGACACCTGAAAGAGTTCTCTGGACGGAGAACAATGCTCACTTGGGAAGAGTCTAAAAGGCACCAATTAAAGTCTCCAACCACACCACCACAATTTGAGCATGACCTGGGATACACTTGTCTGTGCAACACTTTGTGGGCACCAAAAGGCACCACAGGCTTCTTTCCACTCCTACGGGTGCTCACGCCATCCAGGGGGGTTTAGAAAGACTCTTCCTTAGGGACTATTATCATTAAATAACAAGTCCACATTCTTCTCTCCAAAGGAGACCTTGCTCTCAGCAGGTTGCCTAACCCCAGAGAAGGATGAAAGTTGTCAGGGCAGGAAACCAGCGGCTCGTTTCTCTCATTTGAGTCTCTCTGGCAGCTTCTCTTCCTCTTTCTGACAGTAAGATGCCCTACACATCCATCAATTTCCAGGAAAGCTGGTAAAATTGCTTAATGGAAGCTAGAGAGGACAATGAAAACAAATACAGAAATGGAAATAAAAACTTCTCAGTGCTAAAGAAACTGCCTCTCGCTGCAGCTTGGCTTCACGTATCATCATTATTTCAAATGCTCTTAGATGAGACTTGCGGGATGAGATTCAAGCTCTCTAGTAGTTTATTTAGTTCTGCAAATGAGTGAAGAAAAATAATCCCTCCGGCGACACACCTCGGCTTAATTGTACTAATGCCATCTGTTATACTGAGCTGTGATAAATCCAACTGTGATTTAGAATTTTATATTTCCAATGTCCTGAACAAACATTAAATAATTCTGGTAATACCTTGCAAAGAAGCTATTTATCAAGCATTATTATGCACTCTTTCTAAATCCACATCTTTCATGTCTGAGGCTGGATTTTTTTACTGCTGACAATTCTTCAAATCAAACTGTCAAGATATATTCTACCTATTTCTGGGTTAACAAGAGTTGAAATCTTCCCGAGGTATCATCTCTGAGGAACACATCATCATGTTACGTCTGGGCTGATTTGCATTTGCGTTTTTTATCGCTCTCATCATCAGAGATTAATTCTACTCCGAAAGCAATTTTCACTAACGATAGGCACAGCGCACCTGGTAAAAAGCCACCGTTCTGTTTTAAGAGAGCTCAGGCCTCAAGTACTGGAGAAGTCTTCACTTCTGCTTGTCCTGCCTTCTCAACAGGCAATTTGAAGACTGGATGTATTTCACTGCCATGTATGGATAGGTGAGAAGACACAAAGCAGCTCTCACAAGCCAGGGATGGTAATCAATGGGCCCAAATACACAAGCAGTAAAGGAGCATTTCCTCCCACCCAACTGCCTGTTGAGATGTTACAGCAGCAGAGCATCTGCACCATGGCTAATTCAGGGTCAGCTGGCTTAAAGACCTTCACCATGGCTTGGCTGTCTCATGACAGTTGCCTCTGTTCGCAGGGAAGGGGAGCTGGTGATCTGACCAGTGGTGTAGCCAGCATGGACCGTGGCTCCAAAGTGGTCCAGAGATGGCTGAGGTTAGTGGTTTCAACAGGATATGGGGACCAAGAAAAAGAGCCATCCATGGAGCACACAGTGAAGAAGACCTAATGATGTGCTGTGCAGCGATGCCAAATGAGAGGAATTTTTCTCACTGAGTAGTTTAGGAATCGAGATACAGATGGAAAAGGGTTTGCCAAGTTACTAATTTTTCAAAACTCTCATATATAAGAGGCTGGCTGTTCACAGGACAATTTGCAAGTCTCCCCTCCGTGGTTGCATTGTAAGTTTGTCACTGCAGACCTCACTCTGGCCACATCCTACTGTGGCTCTTCTAGCTCTTAAATACGTGGGCATTAATGACAGTTGACATCTGCAGGAAAAGGCTGCACATGGTATCTCAATACATCCCTCTGTGAAAAATTTCAGTCTCTGATGCATGAGATCTGATGTATCTGGTGTTTCTGAAGAAGAACGTGGCAACCTGTGCATTTGGAGCTGTAGTACCAGAACTGGGCTGTCCCACGGCTGGGTAACACACTGATGTTTTTCATCCGCTGCTGGGAGCATCTCAGACAAAAATGGGTGGTAAGTGTCCCCAAAGGTACTGAGCTACCTGAACCATCAAATAAATGTGACTGCTCCTTGCCACACAGACTTGCCCTTCTCAGCCTCCCTGCTGGTCTAAGATTGGTGTTTTACACAGCTTGATGGTTGGTCTAGATGATCTCAGAGGTCCCTTCCAACCTGGACAATTCTATGATTCTATGACTAGCTTTAAATGTCAGTAGCTGGTGTGGCTGGAAGAAGATACAATACTCTTGGTGTTCAGCCACTGCTCAGCAGGTTGGGCACTGTGTGTCTCTTCCAAAGAAAAGGTGATGTGTCATCTACCCCTGGCAAACCTTCCTGCAGGGCAAAACCTACCTCTCTCCCCTGTCCCAGCCCTCTCCAGTGCCCATGTGAGCAGCTGGGCACATGCTTGGCATCAACCTCTCCACTGCTGGGAGCAAGAAAGCCAGGAACCAGCCAGAAATCTCCCATGGCTTGAGATACAACATCTCGCGGTGTCACTGGACAAACTATTTCTCACCGAGTCCCATCCACTCTAAGTCCTACAGCAACAGATCATTTGGACCCCAAATAACCTGTTTGGTTTCATTTCATCTAATAGCTGCCTGCTGTTTTGTAAGGAATGTTTTATAAATTTAAGACACCCAAGGGCAAACATAAATGTTTAAATAAATAGAAAAATGGAAGTAGAAGAACATAGAGGGGCTATTTCCTTTTTTTGGAGGCACAATCTAAATGTGAAATAATCTTTTAAAAGTGGAGGTGTTCCCCAGAGGAGTTCTCTAAACATGACCTGCCATTCTTAACAGGGCATTAATTTGGAAGGAGTATACAACCCAAAAGAACCAGGCACCTATTTTAAAAATTGCTGCATCCATTAATATACACCAGTGCTGCCTGGCTTACGGGTAAAATGAATAGTTCCACTAGATGGAAACGATATTTCTGTGTGAGCAGCAACATATGAAAATATTCTTTTCCTTTCTGAAATAAATTGAAGCATGATAGCCAGAGATTATGAATGGTTCTATAAATGTAATTGCTTAGTATCTTTCAATGATATGGAAAATGAAACCAGAAAACCACATCTACTGAAGTCTGGATGGTTTCTGAAGACAAACCTCATTGCTGAATGCAATCACCCACACAAGCTACCAGAGGGAGGCTGAGGGAAGAAGCCAGGGGTTTCCCAAAACATTTCTGGCTTTGCCCCACAAAAACTTCTCACCCTTCACCCCCACGATCACTTAGGGATGGGTAAAACTAACAGTGAACTCAGCCATTTTGACCATTATATTTGTTGGGAATGAGGGCAAACGAAGACACAACAGCAGCCACTGGAATCTCTTTTTACCAGAGTATTTGATATTCAACATCAAGAATTTTTTTAAACTTTCCGTGCACTGCTGTGGCCAGGTGACTGTATCAGCTTAAAAAGTCCTGTTTTGAGGGCAACTGAGATTCAGTGCTCCTGGTGGTAAGGGACTGTGATGTCCAAGAGCTGCAGGGGGTTCCGTACAGCAGCCACCTCAAAGGCTTGGAGATGGGAATAGGTGGGGAACTGTAGGGATCAGGACTTGGGAAATGGACTGGGCTGGTCTCTCTTCTCCTGCTGTGACTTCTGCTATTAGCAGAGCCAAAAAGAGTGAGGCAGGAGACCTGACCTTATACCCACCTGAGAACTTTACTGCAACCTTCTGACAGAGCCTTTGCCAATGTTCCTGACCCAAGGTACACAGCAACCCATTTCCTGAGAGAAAATGGAGCCTTGGCCTTGCCAAAGATTTGAGATAAAATGCACTGGATGCAATGTCAGTAAGTTCAAAACTTTGCCTAATTTCCTACCCTTGATGGAAAACTGTATCAGAGAGGGAGCTGAAAACTTAGCAGAGAGTATTAGATCTGCATTGATTGCAAGGTCAGGTTGGGATACAGGCATGGCCTCTCTCCCCAGCATCCTACCACCAAGGCCCACAACAGATCAAGGAGGATCCTCAAGGTTAAGACTCTAAAGAGCTGCTTCTGAATTAAAAGTCTCTTCCTGCAAAGGGGTAAACTTGAGACAGACAAGGGACTCCTCTCCTTTCTCACTGCTGCTAAAGAGGTGACAGAGCAATGACAATGCAAACATCTACCATGTCCCTTCTGGAGGCAGCAGCAAAATCACAGCCATGCGAAGGTGCAAGGGCAACACAGCCCTGAGAAGACCCCATGCTTTCTGTCTGTAGAAGCACCATGGCCACAGCCTAGTCAATGTACACTGAGGCTGAGATTCTCCTCAGAAAAATGGAAAAAATTCTTTCCAGAAAGAGTGGTCAGACCCTGGAATAGGCTGCCCAGGGAGGTGGTTGAGTCACCATCCCTGAATGTGCTTCAGAGTCGTTTAGATGTGGTGTTGGGGAATATGGTGTAGGGGAGAACTTTGTAGAGTGGCATTGATGGCTGGACTCGATGATCCCAAGGGTCTTTCCAACCTGAATGATCCTATGATTCTATGAATGATATATCAGTCCAGTTTGGCCACCCTGAACTTCCTTGAAGCAGAAGCCATGAAACAGACCGCTCCAAGGGGCGATTCATCTGTCCATCATAGATACCCATTCCAGGCTGCAGAGGAGGGGCCCATCTTCTCCATTCCTGAAGAGACAACTTTTATGACTACTTTAGATGAGCACCCACCTGAGAAGTTCCCCAGAGTACAGTATAAAGCAGTAAGATGAGCTCACCTGTGCATCCCAGCGCGCACCCTCCAGGAACAAACCATGGACATATGCCCCTTCCCGAGGAGGACTGGTGAAGTCTTCCCTGGTCTTTTTTGTCACATCACACTGCAAGGTCATCTTGTCCAAAGGCCACTCATTCTTCCGGGCTGTGGACTGCATGATGGCTGTCAGGAAAGACTGGGGATTGAAGAACCCAGCAAGCCACACTGCTGAGGGTAAGGAAAAGTCTCCTGTCCAGGCCTCCAGTTCCTTGATGCGAGCGAGGAGGTCAGCAAACCATGTGCCCAGGCTGGCTGTGGAAGGGTAAGCCCTCCTTATCCAGGACTCAGGCACCGCGTCCAAGAAGAGGGCATTCTGCAAGTTCTCCATGTCACTCGTCATGGTCAGTTCTCCCTGAGTGAGAAAGGGCAATAATTAGCACTGACGACTGTTTTGCCTGAACAAAGCCTGCCTGAAAGCAGAGACTGCGCTAGGAAGTGTGGAAGGGCTTGACATCCTACACAGCCACAAACTATTCACACACTGGGGATTTATTCATGAGTTCTGGATTTTCACAAACACTTTCTGTTGCATATTCCTCCATCCTCATCTTCCCTACTGGAAAAATACTACTCGGAGAAAAGATGTATAAGAGAGTGACAGCGCGCATGAGCACCCCTCAGCTGTCCCAGCGTGGTTCCTCTTTTCTCTCACTGACCTTTATAGGGTAGATTTTTAGAGGTTGACAAAGCTGTTCTCACTCACACTGCCAGGGCAGGATACTGGAGTTTTTGATGGTCTACTCCAAAACTGTTCAAATATTTGTTATGTCAAATCCTATCCCCCTTCTCTCCTCCATTTCCCCTCACTCCCCTCCTCCTTTATTACTTTGCAGCGCACGTCTTTCTTTCCGACTTCACATGGTGCCTGCAAATGTAATCACAGTTTCTCTCACAGCAGGGAAACACACAACAAATTAAGATCTGATTCAGCCAAGTCAGATATGGAGAGAGGTTTGGCTTTTCCTATATCCAGTAATTAATTATTTTTAAAGCTTTTGGAAACCTGGATCAGTTTCACCCTGGCAGGAGAAGAGCCAGAACATCACTGCATGGCCCAAAAGGGCTTTTGCACAGCAATAACAGCATCCCTCTTGACCTTCTGGAGAGGGTCCCCAGTGTCTGCCTAAAATTAAGAAAATTCCTCCTTTATTTAGCTGAAATTACACGGGTAGTATCTTAATGGCTAAGAGAAGGCACACAGACAGGGCTCACAGCTCTGGTGAGAACAGCAGATGCTTGCTTAGCAATGGTGGTGACATGTCATGGGACATTCTCGCTGCCACCATCTAGAGGAACTGTCCCTGGCACAGCAGAAGCCTTAGCTTGGACCAAACTCCTGACGGATGTTGCCTTCATGCGTGGGACTCCAGGCAGTGCAGAGGAATAACCCCATGCACCAGTACACGCTGGGGACTAACTGCCTGGAAAGAAGTTGTAGGAAAGCGCCTGGAAGTCCTGGTAGAAAACAAGCTGCCCATCAGTCAGGAACGAGCCCCTGCAGCAAAGGTGGCCACCAGCAGCCTGGGCTGCTCTGGGAGCATTGCCAGCAGCTTACTGGCCACACTCAGCACTGGCCAGGCCACATCCCAGTGCTGGGATTGTCCAGCCTCTAGAAGACACAACTCACACAGAATCTTTTCAATGCCTATAAATATCTGATGGTAGAAAGTAAAGAAAATGCAACCAGACTTCTCAGTGGTGCCCAGTGACAGGACATGAGGCAACGGGAACAACTGAAAATACAGGCCATTCCGTTGACACACAAGTCCAAATTTTCTTACTGTGAGGGTGACTGAGTGCTGGGACAGATATCCCAGAGAAGCTCTGGAATCTCCATCCTTGAAAACGTTCAAAACCAGGTAGGTCACGGTCCTGGGCAACCTGCTTTGCCTGACCCTGCTTTGAGCATGGGGTTGGACTAGACCATCTCCAGAACACCTCATCTGTGGTTCTGTGAGATTTGGGCCAAGTACCCTGCAAAAACCAAAACTTGCAAGTGCAGGCTCAGCTGTTGCAGGCAGTGACGCCCTTCACAACTTAAATCCTTGCTGAGCTAGAGGGGTACAACACACCACAGCACTCTGGAGTCTTCTAGTTAATGTTGATCACTGGTTTTCATTATAAACACTTACATTTGTCCCCTTTTCATTTTGCCAAAATTTATCTGACTTACAATTTCTCTTTGCCTTCGGGTGAGTGTTTTTGGAAAGATTAACTGAAATCAGTTGAGCCGTCGCTGCGAACGAGGGCGAGGGAATTGGGTCAGTCTATTCACATTAAAAAATTCCAACTGTTCTTCCACAGGACACCAGTGCCTCCAGCTATGAGGTCAGCAGAGGTGCCCTTTACTGGGGCCAGAAAAATCTACGAAGCTTTAGCAAAAGTTGAAATCTGCTTAAAGCCACCCCAACATGCATTTAGCTTGTCAGAGACCAGCAGTTAGAAATTTTTGCAGCTGATTCCTATGGTGACCATGCCCCGCAGAGCTGTGATCCACAGGTGACACTGACAGGCTACAGGAGGACAAGATCACTGCTAGACACCCAATCCGACCATGAGAGAGCAGTGACAAGTGCCCTTGGTGATGGTCCATGCTGTATCTGGCACTAATGAGTGGGTGGAGAGAAACCTGGTGAAATTCAACAAGGGCCAGTGTAAGGTGCTACGCCTGGGGAGGAATAACCCCCTGCACCAGGACAGGTTTGGGGCTGACCTGCTGGAGAGCAACCCTGAGGAAAAAGACCTGGGAGTCCTGGTGGACAACAGGATGCCCATAAGCCAGCAATGTGCCCTTGTGGCCAAGAAGGCCAGTGGCATCCTGGAAGGCATCAAGAAGAGCATGGCCAGCATGAGGAGGGAGGTCATCCTCCCCCTCTGCTCTGCCTGGGTGAGGCTCAATCTGGAGTCCTGTGTCCAGTTCTGGGCTCCCCAGTTCCAGAAGGACAGGGAGCATGTTTGTTCTGGTCCCATGTCTGGAAGCCACTACAGCCCAGGGAGCCCCCAGAGACATATGGTTTCCCACGCAGAAATCCCCTCCCTGGGAAATGTTCATCTCTCAACAGGATGGACTGGTACAAGGACTTCTCCCAAGTCACAGGCGACGGGACAAGAGGAAATGGCCTCAAGTTGTGCCAGGAGAGGTTCAGATTGGAGACTAGGAAAAATTTTTACACTAAAAGCATTGGAATGGGCTGCCCAGGGAAATGGTTGAGGCACCATCCCTGGAGGTATTCAAAAGACAGGCTGACACAGTGCTTAGTGAAATGGTTCAGTGACGTTTTATATCAGAGTTAGGTTGATGGTCGGACTAGATGATCTCAAAGGTCCCTTCCAGCCTGGGCAATTGCATGATTCTATGATTCTATAAGGCATTCCAAAGATGATTCGTTGAAAATAATACACTTAAAGGCAGCATCTGAACGTGTTGGGTTTCCCCATGGAGAACAGATTTCTAGTGGACAAAAAAAAATCATTTGTACAAAGGTTTTCAGATGGTTTTTGGCTTAACACTCTTGAAGCTAAAAGTGACAAATGGGGTTGAATGAAAAGGTGGAAGCAGCACTATTTGCAATTAGTCCTAAAACATGAGGAACAACCGTAACCACCTTGCAAAATACAAATCACTTTCAGGCATTTTATGTGAGCAGGGTTCAAGTACGTCCATGTCAGTAAATCAGTTCATTATTTCTATTCAATGATTTTACATTTGTAGGGAATCTCAAAATGAAGGGTTACCTGGTAAAATGTCTTTAAAGTCCTGGGTAACTCCAAGCAGAAGGGTCAAACAGAAATTCAAGATTTCTTACTTTGGGTATTTGCCATCAAGTGACAAAGAAATACAAAGGCAGTGCATTTCCTCTTAGGCATCTGAGCTGTTTCACTTGAATTATAACACACTTTAAGACAATCTAGTGACCCATAATTAAAGCTCACACACAGAAAAGCACAGCCGTGTCTAATCAGAGGGTCTGGCAATGATAATTTGACCTCATCGGGGGGCAGTTGCCACGGTGGGTACATATCATCGTGTATCATGTGCATCATCATTCATATCACATCATGGGTCATCATCTCCCATCCCAGGAGAACACAGACCCTGAAGGGACCTGATCAAGAGGCCAGTCTCTGGGTAAAGCCATGGCAAGACCGTGGAGGAAAAAAAATACCGTAGTGGCCAAGCACTGCCCTGGTCACGGCAGGAGACTGAGAACCACAGGGATGTCTAACAGCAATGGGCAGTAATTTGCACCCCGGGAAAGCTTTTAAAGCAGGTAAAAATATTGTAAACCATGTGCAAGCAGTCACATTGATTTATACACATAACCCTCATGATCATATATCCTATCTAGTTTTACTTTCAGGAAACAAGTGAATTAGCAAATGTAATTCTCAGGAAGGCTTAAGAAAAGCAATTTTTAAAGCCAGCGCAGTCAAGCATATTTGTTGGAATCTCCTGTGAGGGTTCAAAGCACCAGAGCAGCTATCTCATATACTTGTCCAAACACAATTATGCATAAATTTGCATTTCAGATGCTGAATGCTAAAGTGCATCCGGAATTATTCCAGTTACTTTTTATTTTCCAAAATGTTGGGAGTAGTTTTCATTAAAGACACCCTTGAAGGAAATCCTAATCAGCCTGCACATATTCCCTCATGATGAGCAGACCATTGTCACAAATTGTTTTCTCAGTTAAGGTTATTTTCACTTGATACCCAAATGAAATACCCAGCTAGCCTTTAGGAAATTTGGTCTTACTCTATCCTTTCATAATATGTATTATCCTCATTTTGGAAGTTTATCCTTCACTGAAGTTGCAAAACAGAAAACCTTCTTGCAAGAACCACACTGGGCACAACATTAACATGCAAGAGTTCCAGCCCAGGCTCTGGTCTCACCGAAGTCATCCAGAACAAAGGGCTTTGAAATGCAACACACCAGTTATTTTTGATGGCTACCAGTCTATTGCAATTTCTCTTCCTCTTAATGGGATGTCTCCTATTTTTGGACCAAACAATCACTTTCCGCTACACAGACACAATGAATTATTCAAAAATTCAAATTAGGCATGACATTTCCAAATCGCTTTGTTTTAGCAGATAGTCAGTTAAAAACAATAAGACTTGCTTCCTCCCTGTTTGATTTATTCTCTTCGGAGATCTGCAGCTCCTGTTATGCAAACTCTTCTCCACTGAGTGCTGTCAGTTAAGATCCCCAATCCCAGAGATTAACGTGCATTAACAGCTCTCAGAGGAGCTGCTCTCAGAAGGAACAATGAAAGAATGATTTTTCCCCTGAACCGAGCCTGAGACCTGGCTGTCAAGGCAGGACAACAGCACTGCCTACAGAAACAGCCAACAGCATCCCCTGGCCTCTGGGGTCTCTGGTACCCAGGGCATGGGAAGGGCCCCTGGGGGATGATGGGTTTGTGCTGTGGGTCAGGCACAACCTCCAACTCAGCTCTGCAGGCACAGAACTGCCCACTGGTGGTCTCTCAGACCCTTCAAATTTGTCTCTTCAGCAAACACAAGACAAAGAAAAGCCAACGTAAATAGAGAACTGCTACTCATCCGCTCTCCAGTCATCCCTAAGTCCTGGCCCTGTGGTGTCTCTGAAACACGCTGCAGGTACCTAGGTTGGTGGGACTAATCTGTGTAGTCATTAGAGGTGCTTTTTCTGCAGGTAACATCTCCCTTCCCTGCCGTGATTTGTGATAGGGTTTGGGGGAGAAATTTGTACCCTCTATTATTGCCTGATTTCTGCTGTTTATTTTGTCTGTGGTTTATTTAAGCCCAGGCATCCGGGCACTGCCCCCACCAATATCAAATAGCTTATTCTTCTCCACATTAAATCTAATTGCTACACATTGTCTCAGTTACAATTACATCTTGTTTGGTGCTCCAGGATTGAGACATTAAATCATTTGTGTTTACCTGTCTCAGGAAAGAGCATTTTCAATTCCACTGCCTTATGCTAGAAAATAAAGGAAAACTGTTTATAATAATTGACTACATAAATATCAGCCTGTTTTAAAATGGACTGTACACATTGGGCCACCAGAAAGTGTGCATGATGTGTCTCTCTCTTTAATCAAGACAATAAGCATTAGCAGCGGATGCAATGCAGAATCCTCTGAGCCAGTGTGGACCCAAGTGGCTGAGTTCACAGTCAACAGCACAACATGGTTGGGATCTAGAAGCAGCCTCATCCTGTCCCTGTGGAGCCACAAGTACCTGACATCCCAAGGGCCAACACCAGCGCCACCACGTGCACCCTGTAGATATGTCCTTTGAAGATCTCTCTTCCATGCTGCCCTCAGGAGAGGGCTGGGACTGTCCTTCAGTCTCAGGACGGGTCCTCCTGCCTCACCTGTCAGCTCTTTCTGCTAATGGGGTCATAAAAAGTAGCTGCAGTTCCTTCAAGCACGATGGTTCCCATGCTTTGCAAAGTATGTTTTGTGAGCCGAGCTTCTTGGCAAAAGGGGGTGACAGCCTGGTGTTCAGAAACAGATGGAGCAGGGAATGCCCAGCGACTGACGTCCTTAATTGCTGCCTCACACCATAGAATAGAGTCATAGAATCATTGTGGTTGGAAGAGATCTTTAAGATCCTCAGGTGAAATCATCCAGGGAGCAACTTTCTGACTATAATGGAGGGAAGGCATCAGCACAGAGCTGAAGCCAACAGTTTGGTGCTTCAAGCTCCAGGTAGCACTCCTCTGACACGCTTTCTGAGGTCCAGGGTCAGGGTGAAGAGGCTTTGGGGACAACAAGGTGAAGGGGAAGTGCCCTAGAGGGGCAAAGACATCACCTTCTGGGAGCAGAGCCTAGTTTCTGACCAGGGTGGAGAAGCA
>VXBW01004606.1:0-62123 GCA_013400375.1 Thinocorus orbignyianus
CCTGGGTGCTGGCCCCGCCGGCGGCGGTAGTGGCGAGGCCGGGGATCGCGGTCTCCTTCCGCCTCTCCCCGGAGCCAGCAGCCGCAGGCTCCGCCTCTGCGCGCCCGGCCACCGGGATCGGTGAGGACGGAGGGGATGCGGGGCAGCCGCGGCGGTGGGGAAATGCGGGAGGCCGGAGGGGCTGGTTCCTTCCCGGGGTGGGCCGCGGGCGGGCCCCCGTGGGGCTGCGGTCTCCGGAGCAGCCGGCGGGCAGGGGCCTGCTGCGGGGAGGGTGAGGGCGGCCTGAGGCCTGGGAGCCGGGCGGGTAGTTAGCCACTCGCCTGGCGGGAGCTAATTAACATCAATTAGGCCTCCCGCGAGTGGCGGGGCCGAGCGCGCAATGGGATCCGCGGGCGCCCTTTTGGGCCCAAGTGTCATGTCTCCAGAGCTGCTCCCCCTTCCTCCTCCCCGGTCAGCTGTCAGCAGGAGTTTATTTACCGCCCTTCCCCGGGGAGTATGGCCGTGCAGGGATGCGGGGTGGGAAGATGGGAGCTCAGAGCTTCCAGGGTCGTGGTTTGGGGCAGGGGGACGCCCCAGGACCCTCTGTATAAGCTCTGAGGTGGAAGCCCAGGGTTTGTCAGTGATTTTTGCTTCGGCCTTTCAAGTCCATGCACTGGGGAGCCCGGCCTTGTGTGAGAGGGACCTCTGCAGTCGAGCGTTGCGGTTAGACTGACAGAGCTGTTTATATAACTAACGGGGGGGGGGGAAANAAGGAGGTACAGGCTGCTATTTCTGCTTTGGGTTGTGTGGGTAGTGGCGTTGGAAGAATTGCCTAGCTTATTCCATCTGCAAAAGCAGATGGAGATGTGAGAAAAAAGGCAAGGACCCCGTTGGCGCTGCTTTATCGACTTTCTTTGCGTGCTCTTGGTGAAATATGCTTGAAGTATGCTTCGGGTGCTCTTGGTATTGCTGAAAACCAGAGGCATCCGCTAGAACGTGAGCAGGCGTTCCCAGCACTGGATATGCTTCAGAAGCCCATAGGAATGCTGGAGGTTGTTTTCCTAGAAGTTGTTACAAGGTTGATTCAACTCTTTCTAGGAGCTCTGTGGTAATGTCAGGCCTTCCCCTGCTCTTAACTAGCCTCCTGGGATGACTTAGAACAAAACAAACCCAGCTCATCTTGACTCCTAGTAAATATTTTCCACCTCTTGCATATGAGAAAGATGGGAGTAAAATTTGTCTCTGACATCAAAAGCTCCTTAGCTGGGCTCTTATCACCTGATTCCCTTGAGTTAACCAGCCAGTGTCCCAAAACATTTAGATAGACAGACATTCCTGGCAGAGAAAACAGACTTGTGTTAATGATTACTTTTCTGTTACCATCCACAAAATTAAATCCTGTACTCCTGATAGCTGTGCCGGTATAAAAATTCCCCTGGGTCTCAAAGCAAAGCCTTAGCCAGTGTGCTGAGTGAGTTCTGAAAGGTGTTTATCAGGAGCCGTTAGTGCACTGTCTTTGTATGGCTCACGGCAGTCAGCGGCACCTCAGCGTTCAAGGATGAAGCCCTCTTTGTAGTTTAAGCTGAAACAGTATTTTTCTTTCAGGAAATAGTAGATTGTCTGATGTTTTGGCAAGAAAAAACATAGAGCATGCTTCGTATCGAGTCTGTTACAGGGTGTTTTTGTTTCCTCCTTTATAGTAGCTAAAACTGTTCCTCCAGGTTGTTGGTCTGCCAGGTATTTAGAGTAACTTTTTATTCTGTCACTTTGGTGTTGTTTTATATTTAAAGAACAAACGCTTTTTTGCTCTTCCTCCTTCCTACCAATCTTCAACAAAAAGAGTTGTAGATCAGTAAAATACTCTGATCTGCTAGAGGCTGTCCTTCCAACGGTGGCTTTTTAAAAGCTAGCAAGTTATTGCCCTGTGTGTTTTTGCAGGCAAGCGCGTTTGGGTAGTGATACCTATCATCAAATTTAAAATTAACCACGGCTCTGTAGTAAATCAAGACTTATACACAATGGCTCCATAGTTAAGAATGTTGTAGATAGCTGCTAAGCGGTTGCTAAGAAAGGATCAAAAGGAGTTGTTTGAAGGGACGTCTGTAACCTAATTATTTGGTCTTCCTGGGACAGTAAGACCTTACATGGATATCTAATCAGGATGTTTCTATAAACAATGCCAGTTTGGCAGTGAAAACTAAAGCCTGGGCATCCTTAACTGAACTGTCTTCATTATAATACTGAAACATGCAACCAGAGGTCAAGAAGACCCTTGCTCAGATGAAAAGGTACAGTGATTGATGAGAACAACACAGTAGGTATTATATTCCAATTACTAACCATTCATTGTAACTGGGACTGTACTACCTTGTAACATTTGTGTATAAATATAGTGAGGAAACTGACACAGGTGTGCTTGATATGTGGAAATCCACCAGGCACCCAAGCCTGCATAAAAAGCAGTCTCTCTCCTGTGTGTGAGAGTTGGTTCGTTGCACACCGGGTAATGGATCTGCTTTTCAGAGAACAGTAGTGGAATATTTTGACACCTGTTCCAAAAAATTGCACAAAACAGTGTTTCCCAGGTCTTTTGTTTGCCTGTTTTTTTGGTTTTGTTTTGTTTGGTGAGGAAAAATTATCAAAAGGGGGGCCCCTTTTGTTTGTGTAGTCATCTCTGATGGAGTAGTGGTGTGATGGTGAACCTGGCCAGGTGCTTGTTCCTCAGGCAGTCCTCCTTGCCAGGCATTTTGCCCATAATGGACCAGCTGGGCTGCTGCTTACTGTGACCTGAGCCATTGCCTGTGTCAATGCCACTTATGACTGTGGGTTGCAGATGAGGGAAGTGGCTTCTTAAATCCTGTATGTGCTGAGCTTGCTCGGTTTCATTTGCTGCAACCACGAGCAACATTATCAGTAGATTGGAGATAAGTGACTTTTTCATGGTGTTTGCCGTCTCTCCTGATCCTAATCAATGCAATAATCTCTTGACTTGGTGCTGAGCCTTTCTTCTCTTTGTTGATGACTAATAATCAACAAGAGGGCACAGGAGGGAGGTCAGTACTGATTTAAAAGAGGTCAGCAGGGAAGGCTGAAGACAGTAAAGAAAGAGTAAAGGGAGCAGAAGGCCAAGTAGGTGCCATTCAGCCCTCCTAATTCCTAGAGCAGCTCGTATTTTGCTAAGCCTGACTATGGGGACTTGAGAGAAACTGTAGAGCGTTCTGGTGACTCTTCAGAGGCGGGAAGAAAAAACAAAAAGGAAGAATGGTGAAAACACATGTGATGGCTGTTAGAATTGGGTAATTGCTGTTCTTTGCCTGTGTGAACTGATACTGGGCACTAATAAAGAGAAACTGTTGCTTCAAAGCGAGTTGGACTTCAAAACCTGCTGGGAGATCTTCTGATCTGTCATTAGTAGTCAGGGACATAGGAGACTGTCAGTATTATTGTTGGTATAAGTCTTTGTTACTTCATTAAAAGTAGCACTTGAAGCTTAATGACTGCTGTCCCTTCCAGGAGCTGTGAGAAATGCCAGCTCATACATAGAATGTGAGAAAGGATGAAGTCATCGAAGCAAAGGTTAAAAACAAAGTATGAAAGGGATTTATTAAAAATTTATGAAACGATCGTGTACATCCCAGGCAGATGCACAATTTCAATTTTTAGGTTTACATATACACCTTATCTTGGCCGCTTATGTTTCTGTCTCCCCTCTCATTGGTTGAGAAGTTAGAGCTCACATTCTTCCTGACCGCTTTGCCTATTAGAGATTGAATCTACACCTTTTTACCTTGTGAGGTCTTAACACGCCTACTACAAGAAGTCACTATCCTAAACACAGCTTTGATTAGTTGATTAGACTACAAGATATCTCACAGTTTTTTGCCCCCTTCTACTGTCCATTGTTAGTAATTACAAGCACTCTGGTGGTCACTTACTTCATCAGGTGGTCATATCTTCCTCTTCCTCAGTTTTTCTCAAGATGAACCTAGCCCACTTGGTAGCCTTCACAGCCCTCTTGATGATGTTATGTCTAATCCTGGTTGTCTTTGGCCTTGATGATACTCCCCTATTCTTTAAGTTCCTGTTTTGAAGGTTGCTCTTTCCCCCTTTGTTTCCTTTCCTCAGATCAGACTCCGCTGGACAAACATAGTATTCAATAGCACAAGGACATTGATGATTTATCGGGAAAAAACAGTCTATGAGACTCTACTATCTCTAGGCCCCTTTCAGTATACATATCCTGGATACAGATGCAAAGTAGCTGAAGCAAGACTTTAAACCCCTTTCTCAGAGCAAAGACCAGTAAGGAGCTCCTGCTTTTCCAGTGGATGTTGCACATCTCTCTGAAGAGATACACTGACGAGATTGCTGAAGTAAGTGATACTACCTTTTTTTGTTCGTTTATTTTTTTAAAAAATTGGCAACTGGCAATCATTGAAAAAAATGGAAAACTGGCAGCTTTTTTCTTATCTGTAGTCTGGTTTGTCCTGAAGCACCACAGGTAGCAGCATTGATACAACTGAAGGTGTAGAAATGAGTCTGTGGAAAATGTAAACTTCTCAACCTGTCTTTGCTACTCAAAGTATTTCTAAGCTGTACTTAATACTGTTACAGCCACAGTTTTTCCGAGGACTCTAGTACTTTCCCATTGCTGACAGGGAATGGGTTTTTTGCTTTTTCATGCATTTGATTGCTAGGCACCACTAGGATCTTTTTGACCAGAGAGTTGTTAGTGCTCAACGGCTTCGAAACCACAAAGGACAGTGAACACGTACACTGAAAAGCTGTAGGATTTTATAGATGGAAGAATTGCAAGGAAGATTGTTTAATGAGTGGAAGCATTGATTGAGTAACTTACAGTATGCAGTGACTTTCAAAAATCCATAGACATTATCACAGCTTTTTTTTGGTTTAGAATACTCTTGTGATATTGAAGCTAGTAGTGTGCCTTATTGCTGACTGGTATAAAATGCAAATATACTGGAAGACCTAGTATGTGCTGGTGAAAGATTACTATTATTCTCTGTAACTGAAATTCAATTAACTTCTAATTTTCACTTCAGTGAGTATTCCATACATGGCAAACTTTTCCCCAATTAGTAGTCATTAGCTGTTGAATGAATTAAGAGCAATACCTTTGAAAGCAGGGACAGCTACTGAAGTTGTAAGACAGTTCTTTTAATGTGCCTTAGAACTTGAAAAGTCTTCAGCTATTGAATTGTGTTTCATGGTTGCTCTGCATTTCACAGGGATTTCCACAAAGTGTGGTAAGTAGAGATCTGTAGCTGTAGCATGAAGCTGTAGGTATCTTCTGCCAAAAATGTCACTCCATCCAAGATAAAGGATCTTTGGATTCTGCTTTATCATTAGTTGATCTCTTCCATCATCAAAATACAACTTAAAAGCGTGAGTTACAAATGCATACTTGTAGGTATATGTTTCTATTATACACATGAACTGTGCTAAAGAGGCAAGGGTATTCTCATATAAAGGAGTCTAATACTGTTAGAAAAGTGAAGTTTTTCTAGTATTAGAAAAGCTTTCATCTGTAGGTTTCCGAATAGAGTATAGGATATGTTAATTTGTGTGATGAATTCAGTCCCTGTTGCTAATGCCTTTCTCCCTGCAAATCTTCTAATTTTGTGTTAAAAATTGCTCTCGTGCTTACAGCTATTAGTCAAAAGTGAACATAATTTTTCCCCTGAGGAATGTAAGCAATAAATGCTTGATTGATACCATCAAGCAGATAAAATCCTGAAGATTTCATCTTGTTCTCAACAATGACGTCTGTTTTGCTGATGTTGGTTTGCTGCTTGATATTTTGGAGAACTAGAATTTTAAAACTCCTTGTGAAGCACGGCTCTTCCAAATGCCTGGAGTCTCTGATGCCTGCGGAAAATTCACATTTTATCTTTCAGAATGATCTCTTTGAGCTTGGCTTAGATGCTGCTTATGACAAATTCAGATTTTTCTGTATCTAGCAGTTCTGATCGTTGATATGTAGCATGGTACTGGTCTGTGTTACCCTATTCCTGGTGAGAAGAACAGCCTCTTTCCTGCTGCCCTTCTGGCTGTGACCGCAACCCCTGTGGCTTGTGTGGCGCTGTTACTGGCTGTGATTGCTGCAGGGCTATGGATTGGTTTCATTGCCAAGTGTTATGGAGTGCTTTTTCCTTGTGTTTGGATTTTTATAGTAACAAACAGATTAATTTATTTACTGGCCCTTGGACCTCTTGTATACCCCCTGGTTTCTCCAGTTGCTGGCTGTGTGTGTAGCCCTGTGACCTGCAGCTCCTTTTCCAGTTGCTGGCACCCAAGCTACCTCTGTGTGCCAATCTCTCCAGCAGCTATCACTGAGACCTCCAAGCCCTGTGGTCTCTTCTCCAGGTGCTGGCACCCTGTTCTCTTCAGTTGCTGACCTTGAATGTACAAGTTATGAGCCCCTGGTCCTGACTGGACCTTGCTGATTTGTGGACAGCCTCTTTTATTCTCCCTCTCTACTTCTCTCTCATTGTTTTTATATGTTCTCCTTCCCCTAAGCATTCCATAAGTTTTTAATACTCCTGCAGCCCTGCCTCAAATATCCCTATTGAAACATAATTTCAGATTTATAACATGAATACTGAAATTACCACAACTGATAAGTCAATGGAAATGTGTGAGAAAACAGCAGAAGGAATAGCAGACCAAGACTTAAAAGAATGGACTGTGTTGGCAGTGAAGGATCACCATTTCCAGGATGGTGTTTCCAGCAATAAAGTTGTAAAATGTGATGAGTGTAAGAGTACGTAGAAGGTGGTGAGAGCATCTGCTTTATTAAGGTTGTCTGCTCAAGGAACTTTTCAGTGCACAAAGAGACAAGAAGGGGGAAGGAGTAAATCAAATGTTCAGAGACACAAACCTGATGGTCAGACAATACTGGGGATAACAAGAAGCAAACCTCCTCAGCTATGCTAATTGCTAGGAGGGTGTGAGATGTGAGAGTGTCTATTTCAGCAAAAACATCTGATCAAGGACCTTGCCAAATGGGATTACAGAGGAAAGAGGGAAGCCATAAAGAAAGCTTAGAAGTAAAACTGATAGGCAAATGTGACTGAGACAGAAGAAAGAAACTCTTGGTCAGTCGCACTAATTGATGGGCTGTTGAGAAACTGCAGGCAAACCTAGACTTTTAAACTGATTAGAGTACAAACCTAATCAGTCCCAGGTGTGAGGGGGAGGAAAAGAATGATGGAACTGTGCAGAGGGGGAGCAGGCAGAAGGAGCCAGTCATGTATAAACCATGGCTGTCAGGACGTTTTTCTGACTGATCCCTGCAGCCAGTCCTGTCTTCTGAAGTCCTTTCTTGACTGTCTGCATCATCTCACTCTTTATCCCCTGTGTGCAAATGCTGCAAGAACTATGTGCTGGCTACTGAGAAGACCAGCGTGAGTTGATAACTGGGCCAGTAAGTGGAATCAGACTGGAGGTGTACGTACCCCTGGGCAATGGGGCCAGCAACTGGAGTGAGAGAGTGTCTCAGCATCAGTAATTGGAAGGAACCTCGCTCATGGGAGCATCTACACAGGTCCCACAGGCTTTGTCTGGAGTGCCAGCTACTTACTGGGGGAACAGATGTGAGTGGATTTGATGCCAGCAACTGGAGTCAGACTGAGGGTCTGGGGACTACTGGCCTGCAGTTCCAGCAACTGGAGTGAGCGGGAGCCACGCCAGTGCAAGTAGAGTGAATGAGGGGCTCAGCACTGGTGACTGGGGCAGAACAGTGGGTCTCAACTGATCTGTCTCATGCTGGCTGTTGGTGAGAGTGTGTGGAGCATATCTTCCCCAAACTGGGTGTGTGGGGTTTGCCGGTATAATTTGCTTGTAGATTTCAAGGTGAACTAGGGGCCCTGAGTCCCGAAAAAGGTACTGGATGGGCAGATGGTCTGCACTGATATTTGAGGGAATCTACGAGTGTGAAGTGTTTATGAAACAAGCATGCGCATCTCTTTGCTAGTGAGACTCAGGCTGGACCAGCTGGCAAGTAGGAGATCCTTAGAAGTGTCTAAGAAGCCCTGGGGTCCATGGAGGGGTATTAGATGGGCAGTGGGGCCATAATGGTACTTGGGAGATCTGTGAGTGTGTGTGTTTGTGTGCATGTGTGACTACAGACCATGGTGGGTGTGGGTTTCAGAGAGATGTTCAGTCCTGATGAGCCAAAGAGGAAGAAAGGGACTTTTCTGTCTATACTTCTATTTATGAGTCACACATGTAGGTGCTGTTGAAGGCATCACCTTGTCTGAGGCTGTGAAAGTGTCCTGTTTGTCTTTCTAGGTCATCTGCTCAACCTTGCTACTAGTTGAACCTGCAAATAAGAAAGCTGCAGCAGCAGCTGTGTTCATGGACCTGCAAATGGAGGCATCTGGGTCTCCGGGCTGGGCTGCAGGGTCAGGGCAGGAGGAATCACCAGGCTGCTGGAGGTGGTTGCTTGTGGCACCTCTTGACAAGAATGAGGGCTATGAGATAATTTAAGAGGATAATTTTGGTTGGTTTATTTTAATGGCTGTTGCTTGAACTGAAAAATCTCTGTCATGTTTCTTCATCTGTTCTGAAAAGGTCCTGTTTGTTCTGAGTGCTCTTTCTGCTCTGTTAGATTTGGGCCCTGAGGACTTTGAGAATGAAGTGTGTTTGCTTTAAACCCCAAACTCAAAACTAACAGCTAACAATCTGACTGAGAAATACTGTTGGATAATACTGAATAAAGTTGCATTAAAAGTTCTGAGAGTGGAGGAGACAATGCTAAGAATAAAAAGGAAGCCTGGGAGGAAAGGTCTGATTCAACATGAGGTTCATGGGTGTGTGTGTGTGAGGGGAAACCAACCCAAAAAAACCCCAACAAAAACCAGGCGCATCCAATAGCCATTTTTGTAATGCTCCTCTGTAACAGCAAATGGCATTAGGACAGCAAAGCCAATAGGTGAAAGTAAGAAATACGCTGTTGGAAATGGTGGGATGGGAATCTGCAGAGAGCAGTGACTTGTCTTCATATGCTTAAAGTTACTATAAACGCCCTGTGATTGATTGTCAGTCTGAGATGTGGGTAATTTCTAACAGATTATCTCTTATGTAACTGCCAAGAATCCTTGTGGCAAGAAAATCTCTGTGTGCACTGCTGCTGCTGTGATATTTAAAATACAGTTATAAACTGGGGAGAATGAGAATTCTTGGTGTGTATGTGCTCGCTCTTTTGGGTGCATGTTTGGTTGATTCAGGCCGTCTTGTACGACAGGTACAGGCCTGCCAAGCTGCTCTAACCTTTCTATGATAGCTTATGTCAAACATTTAAGAGGAATTCAGTGTGCTGTCAGTTTGCTGAGGTTAGCTGCTAGAAGTCCAGAAGCAGAATCTGTGGAGTGAGATCACGATGGCCTGCAAATGAACTTTTGTTCTTTCAGTTCTTAGAAGCTTGTGTTTGCTGAACTCCATGTCCTGGAGAAGTGTGAAACAATCGAGATCCAAGTGGGTGGCATTGAATTATCTATGTTTGGAGTTTAGAGTTTTTGGTCCAATTCAAGGAAGCTTTTAATAACGAATAAGAATATTTTGTGACTGTTGTTAGTGCTTCAGTTACGCAGGAGGATTGACCACTTCAACAACCACAACCGAAGTTAGCGGCAAAAGTGGTTTTAGCGAAGTAAGATGTAAAAATGAAGCTTAAGAAAGTCTGATGGCAAGGTTCAATCTTACTGTATAGAGGGTATAATAAAAATTAAAAAATAGCAATGTTAGATCTTAATTCCCTATGATACATGGTTACATGTGATATTTGCCACTTACCAAAGATCTGCGTTGGCAAGGGATCTCTTATCATCAAGGAGTAACCTTGAGAGGCTTTCCAACTCAAGGGGGAGATCACCACTGTGCAGCCAGCTGCTTAGCAGGAGGAGCTTAAAAAGCACTCAGGCTGTCGTATTTGCAGAATAAACTGGTTGGCTACTGGTCAAATTGTGTGCAATAGAAAAGGTAAGCATGAGACTCCTTGTACCCACAACTTCATTTGTTCCTTGACAAATTAGTCTTGGAAGAACTATGGGCTATTCATGTGTTAATCGCATGGCTGGTGTTCTAGTTCCCCAGCTTGTACGCATCAAAGCTCACTGTGTCATCCTGTTCCTGTGTGGGTTTTCAAAGGACAGGTTGGAACTCACTGTGTTCTTGACCCGGTCATGGCCTAGGCCTTTACTTCCTTGGGATCCTGGGCCAAACTATCACTGGTTTGTTCAAGGAGTAGAATGCATCCATTGCTTTCAGTCAATCCGCTTTATTGACTCATAGTTAGTAGTAGGTAGTACAGTTACCTCTTGCCTCTGGCTCATAAATATGCAACATTGCAGGTCAGTGGTAAGAGTGCAATTATTTGGTGAGTCGCTTAATGTAAGCTTTGCAATTAATGCTAATTATATACCATTGTACATACAGAATCTGTTGATTGCGTAATTTGTTTCATTATTTGCCAAACTTTGATATACGGAATGATTAGAAGCAGTAAACACAAATTCAAAACTGATATAACTACAACTGGGTGTGACATCAAATTGGCATCAAATTGACACCTCCAGTTGCTGATGGTTACCACTCAAGATGATAAACATCCATAGCTGTTCCTGGTATGATGAGCACTGTCTCAGTGTGTTTGTCAGGGTGTGCTGAGAGAGGTCAGACTCCCTTAAGGGAACTAAGGCACGTATCGGAGGTTCCAGAGGAATTCCTTTTGCACGTGAGCCCCATCCTAGGTCAGGGATGCAAGCTACAATGTCTACCTATTGTCTTCCCTTATTTTTCCACTGGGTCTGTTGTTGATGATCCATGGGTTGGATCACAGATCAGTCAGAGATGATAGAGGATAGATTTGTTCAGTAGTAGCCTCTCCTGTAGTCCATACATAAGCAACAGCTAAGTTAGTGTTTGTAGAGAGCTACCAGACTTGCAGGTGTCATTTGGTGTCAGTGGCGTTACTCTTGACAAACTTTATGACAAACTGCTGTTGCAACTTGGACCGTTGGTTGAGCTTGAAAGCAGCTCATGAGGAAATGTTTGCTTGGGTTACCCCTAAAGGTTTAGCAGTAACATGAAATCACTGTATTTTGGACATTCCCATACAGGTAAAGTGTTCATAGTCAACTACTGTCCTAATTGCAATTTGAAGAATGATGACTGTAAGGGAAAGTGAAGATTTTTGAAATAAGGTAGTTATTGTGTGTAGTTTACTGGCTGGGGCTTCTGCATCCGTACTGTTGTGCACCACAAATAGCCTGTAAGCTCTCTGTGTGTTTATGTTCTACTGAGGTAGGGTACAGCTGTGGAGCCAGGCCAGCCATCCTTTACAAGTAGTAGGCGAGGAGAGGGGCGTACTGAGTTGAGTCTAGTTATATTGATTGGCAGTGTTAGCTCTGCCTGCTTTATGGACCCATCAGGATCCAAAAGTAGCTATTGCATAGGATTTTTCCAAGACGCATGTAGACCTGTTTGTCCAGAGGAGGGCCACAAAGAGGATTGGGGGCCTGGAACACCTCTCCTATGAAGACAGGCTGAGAGAGTTGGGGTTATTCAACCTGGAGAAGGCTCTGGGGAGACATTATAGCAGCATTGCCTATACCTAAAGGGGACCTATAGAAGAGAAGAGAAGGGACTCTTTGTCAGGGGCTGTAGCAGTAGGATGCGGTGGATTAAGGTGTGGTCTCCAATAGGGGGTGAATTGAAAACACTTTATTCCTACAATGGCTTGTTTATATAGTCTCTAATAGCAGTGCACGCGGTGATTAATAAAACTTTATTAGCTAGCTTGCAGTGTTCACATGCCTTTTCTTCTTACATGATTGGTCCACGGGCTTCTGGTTTGCATCTAAAAAGTCAGTTTCCCAAGCTTGTTGCTCTTTTTCTTCTTCTTATCTTGTCCTGCTTTTTTTACCACTGTCTTGTTACTCACTCCTGAGGAGCAGCTGGTCCACGCTGTGGTGATCTTCCCTTACTTAGGACACTGGGTGAGGATACTTTCCTGGGAATTGGGTGATAACTCTTAGGTTGATTATAAGGAATTTGGAATAGAAGGCTAGTTCTCAGTCACAGGGTGTAATTGTAACCTACTTGATTGAGTGCCCTGTCCCATTAAATCTCGCTTTGTGCCTCATAACCTTATTTCTTCAAGGGGTAGATTGCGGCAGAGGGTGTGACTATGACAGCACTATTTGAACTAATTTCTCCACACCAGTTTCTTTTTTTCACTCTCTGGAGGTATGTGTGGCTCCTAACCACACGCTTGCCATAATTTGTCATATACCTAACCAGTTATTTTGGACCTAGTTTACACATACCTTAATCACTGTGACAATCTAATAAATGTAGACGGACCTTTGAGAGCTGTCTCACCTTAGCCCACGCTGTTGGTGACTTGTGAATCTCAGTCACTCAACCCCCTCCTCCGAGTGGGTGGTGACACAGAGCAGCGCTTACACAGCATCAGGGCCTCCTCTTTCCCACTCTCTCCTTCTTGCGAGTGGGGTGAGAGTGAGCAAGAGGCAGGGAGAGGACACAGGCAGGACAGATGACCCAGGCAGACGGAAGGGGATATTCCATACAGTATAACCCCATACTCATCAATAAAAACAGGTGGAGGAAGAGGGAGGATTTGGCTTCTGAGGTGGCTGTTGCTCAGAGACTGGCGGGATGTCAGCCTGCCTGTGGAGGTGGTGACTGATTTCCTTTGTGTTGCTTGTTTCTACCCACAATCTCTCGTTTCCTTTACCTGTTAAACTCTCTTTATGTCAGCCCTTGCATTTTCTCACTTTTTGTTCTTCCAGTTTTCTCCCCTGTCCTGCTTTGGGGTGAGGAAGTGGCTGCATGAGTCCTTGGCTGCTGGCTGAAATCCATCTGCCACAAGCCCTGCTACAGTTAAATCAGAGGAGTCGAACTCCAGTGGACCTATCCTGATAGCTAACAGGGAGAAGGCCGGCGTTATGTTGTGTGTTATGATGGTGCATAAGAGGTTTTGCTGACCACAGTTCAAATCATGGTAGAGCGCTAGCTTCCTCCTTATCAGTGGGTCTGGATGAAGTAAACTTCAACACTTTTGAAAAGGACTAGGGTGGTGGCTGTTTCTCCAGAGTGATCAAAGGATCTTTCACAGAGTTGGCTTTAATGTGCTGACTTCGTATTACTGGTCTTCTGGTCCTAGTGTTACCTGGGTCACTTGATCTAATACTCCTTATTTGTCATCACTCCTTTCATCTCCTGTGGCTGGTTGCTTTCTCGTGGTACTTTTGGGTTACTGATGCCACTAATCTCCAGGTGAATATTGTTTACTTCTTCCCACTAGTCATACTTAAGGTCAGTCTGTTAGCAGGATCAAATGCATGCATTGTTACCTAGTGGAGGATAGAGACCACGATTATGAAAACATTACACTGATTTTTATTTTTATTTTTTATAGCCCAAGCTCTACAGTTTATTATTGCAATAAAAAAAATATGCACAAATACAGTAATGCATGGTTATGGGAAACTGTAGTAGTAAACTATTCTGCTAATGTAGTTTACTCAATTATATGTTCTTGATAAACTGCTTCAATTTTAACTGGCAGTCACTCAATTGTATCTCCAGAAGGAAAATTAGTAATGTAAGAAATAAACCACAAAACGGAACTTTTTAAAAATAAGGATCTACAGTCTGTGGAAGCCCCTCAGAGGTTTCCATGCTGGTAGCAAGGCATCCCATGAGTTTGCATGCACGCAGCTGAGGTGTGGGTCCCTACTTGTCGTACCCTGGGTACACTCTGGGCTCTTTACAGCATCTGATGGAGATGGTGTTCTGTCTGGCACAGGTAGAGGTTGTGATGGTGGCAAGATGACTTTTAGCAGTATTACTTAGAGTGATTTCCACTCCAGGGTGTTTTCCTCTTGTTAAAAATTTCACACTTCTTTTATACTTCCATTGAATCCTTTTCTTGTTCAAAAGTGTCTTTGAATTTCTCCAGTTACTGATTAATCCAGGTGATGATTGTATTCCTCCTTAACACCATCAGTAGGTGATTGGTTACCATCTTCTTTTTAGACTTGATCGATTTTGGACAGATGCCCTCCAGATAAACTAGTCTGTGTGCACACAGAGAATCCACACTTGCATTATGACCTTACCAGGTATAATTATCCAGCCTGTTTTTCAGGGGTTGACTATAGGAGCAACGGCAGAATAAGTTCTTCCGACCTGATATGGTCCACAGGATCCTTGTATTTGCCCTTAAGAGACCATGCTCAGAGCATCAGGGCTCCAGGAACACCTGTCCTTTTGTGTTGATATAGCCTGAAGAAGGATCTTTGTCTCCATAACTGTTGATTTTTCGGGTAGTGGTTACAGTTACATTGTTCAGTGAATGAAGTATTAAATCTTTGCTGGAATGTCTTCCCCAATCCAATAGGTCAAAAGCCTGTAACATTTTTTTTCTGTGTTTTAGGTTTGATTTATTTTCCTCTATGTACTTTTCTAGAGGAGGGCCTCAAAGGAAGAAGCAATCACAAAAGCAAACATTGCCAATAAAAATTGAGGTATTTCCTATGAGAAATTAATTTAGATTATTTGTGTAGTTTACAGCTATTGGAAAACTGAGGCAAATGTAGCTGCCCACTGTTTGGATGTATTTTTTGAATGTAAGGGAAAAGTAGATAGAAACCCATAACAGTTGTTACTGCTCTACGTAAACATGACCAAAATTCCCCTCAAATCTTTCTGTGAGGTGAACTTGAGGTGTCTCCAGAGGGTGATTCAGGAAAATTACATAAGACAGAGGCCAGAGACATGCCTAAAACTGCCTGATAGAGAAGTCCAGGTGTAGGTGTTTTAAACTAAGCATGACACATCTGTTGAAGACTTGTGCTGTTACCCCTGTGTTCAATAGGGGTATCTCTTCATTACCTTTCTGTGCACAATCAATGGAGAATTGGAATTTGCCTGGGTAAGAGTTGCTGGTAATTCCTGAGTCTTGTACTCAAGGTGAGGAAGAAGCAGGTGAAGGACTGAAGCAGGTGTACACGAGGAATAACCTACTCTTCCAGAGTCTCATACTGATACTGATCTTCTCAAACGTTCTTCCCAAGACAAGCACTGCCTGCTAAATATCACTTTTAAAGTTGCATATTTTGTTATATAAAAGTAATAAAAAATTTTATGGCTGTGATCACAGTTGCAAACCTAGTTTTCTTAATCCAGCTAATAATGATGATGAACTAAGGTAGTACTCCTCACTTCTATGGTCTTGACAGTGATAAGAATTGGACTGGCTAAGTTGTGTGTTGCATGTAAATAAAAGTTCTCCTCTGTTTAGCAAGGATTTTGTAATTACTACTAGTTGACATGTAAGTCATGTTTTCCTATCTCAGTCATGTTTCTGGAACATATAAATGTCTTAAATTTCTTCAGCAGTTATCTGATCCAAGGACATGATTGTTTTATCCCCTGATTATTTTTCAGGAAATACTTAGTGTACATTAACAGTCTGAAATCTCAAGCTTGGCTGCAAAGGCCTGTTTCCTCATTTAAGATTTCTGCATCACTAGGAGTATTGCCTTAATACTGTTGTTGATGAGTTTTTAATAATTTAATATGTGACTTCATTTCCTGTTTTCTTTGTTATTGGTGTCCTTTAAGAGTAGAGAAAGTAAAAGAGAGAGTGATGGAAGATAGAGCTATCTTTGAGAGTGAGGTGTTTGTTCTGCCCGAAGTGGGTTTGACCAATACTGAAGGAAACATACTGAGAAGCAGACAGCATTCATGCTTGTAGATTGTCACAGGTTTCTTGCACTTCTCCATTTCTGAAGACTGAAATAGTGCTTGACTTTGAAGATGTTGCCCCCAACAACTTTCTAGAGGTTTTTGAGAAGTAACATGCTCGCCCATTTGGGCTTGTTGGTAATCAGTGTGAATTCTGGAATATAAAACATGAAGAGATGTGTGACTTTGTACCTCCTGGAGGTGCACTTACTGCAACATCACAAGCAATGATGCCATCTCCATGCTTCATGCTGAGTAAGTTAATGCTATCAAACAGAACTAGGGGTGGTTTGCTTGTAGCTACGTGAGCTGTTAACTAGAGTCACAAACTTGTCTTTCTCAAAAAGTAGTAACTGCCCAGAGTGTCAGGGAAGAGCAAATGATGTGTAAAATAAAAACAAGTGGGCCACATTATTATAAGAGATCTTTTCTGAATCCAAATTTATTTTCCTCCTTCTTTCATTGTATTTTAATGTATAATTGAAAACCAGTCTTCTGATATGAAAACTCTGACATTTATTATGTTCTGTAGTTGCTTCTTATGCTCGGCTCTCAAGCATTGCGTATTGTATCACGTTACATAAATACACTGGGGTTTGGGTAAGGTTTTTATAGCAATCTGTCCTTAAAAAGTAGGATAACAGTAGAATTAGCAGAAAAATATGAGGATTTTGTTATTCATTAGACAGTCAATGGAATTGTTAGTTGCTGCTCTGTCTTTTTGTACAGTAGCTGTGTTCTGGGAAATAATTTGTGCAACTTGACATTGACAACATTGGTGTCTGTGGGATGTGCCAGTGGGGTTGCTTTTCTTCCTAGCAATTTAAGTTCAAGTGTTGTGTTCATAATGCATTCTAAATCACTTTGTGGTAAGTGAAATCAGTTTTGACCAAAAGATTAAAATTTGGTTTTATTTATTTTATTTATTTTATTTTTTTTTAGCATTTTTGTTTTTGGCTGAAGAAAAAGAAATCAAGAAAAGATGGACTGGAATGTAAACCCACCTCAGAATGCTGATGGAAAAAACAACCTGCAAAGTGAAGAAGCACATTACAGTCAGTTGTTCTCTAATGCACCTACTTTTCCTCAGCCAAATGGCTATTCCTCTAAAAGTACATGCACTTATGCTGGAAATAACCAAATGCCATATCTGCCAGCTAGCACTGTTGCCTTCCCTCTTGTAAATGCTGAAGGATTCAGAGCTTCAGATCAAGTGTTACCAGGAGCACCTGTAGCTAGTAATGACTTTTTTGTCTCGAAATATCCAATCGATAGGTATCCACCGCCTTACGTACCAATGGCTTCAAACCCTCCCAATCAGCCATCACGTTTGCGGGCAGAGATCGCTCAGACTTCTTGGTCAGTCTCTAATTCCTGCACATATTCCCGTAGAAAGTTACCTCCCCCATATTCTCAAGTGAGTGCTGAAAACAATGTGAGGAATACGCTTCGGGAGCCTCAGTATGGCACCACAAACAGTTACACTGTGCAGCCACAAATACCACAGCATAATTCTATGAGAACTACAATATTATGTCAAAGTAACATTAATTCCCAGAATAATTCTGTGTCTTTTGGTCAACATGTCCAAACCCAAATATATCACCCCAATCCTCAGTTTAAAGTTTTACACTCACTGAACCATAATACTGTATCAAATCTACAGCTGCTACACCATCGACCAGGTCAGGTGGGATCAGAAGCTCCTAGCGGATGTTCTGCACCATCTTTGTTGCCTGCCAACTGTGATTCAAGAGCTGCAGTGCAACCTTCAATAGGTGTACCACAGGCAGTTCAAAATGCGCCTAATGGATACACCCTTGGTCAACAGAGGCACCCATCAGATCCGAAAAATGCTTCTGGTTCGAACAGCATTCAGCCACACTGTCAGAAACAACAGTCTGGAGAAGTCAGTCAATCGGTTAGGAGTGCCTGTAATCCAAATGGCAATGTGTCAGCAAATCAGCCTTTTAATGAAATCTCTGTGCCATCCTCTGGTATTTCCAAAGAACTGTATGATATTTTGCAAGAAATGGAAACTCTTTCTCCGATGACTGCTTCAAAGCCACTGAGTGATCCTGCTTCAGTTCAAGAAAGCCAGACTAGTAGTTTAGTGAATAGACCAGTTAATGCTCCGATTTCTTCAGCAGCAGCAGATGGAAGAACAGTTACAAAGGATTCGCTAGCTTGGGAAGCTCAAAGGTTGCTCACTCTTAAAAGAAGATGTGTCCTGCTTGAAAGGATGTATCATTATAGAAGAAAACTCTTTGCAGCTTCCGAATGCAATAAAAGTACTCCCGCACTTCCTTCAAGCTGTCAAAGTACAGTTGCTAATTGTCTTCCATGGGTGCCCAACCAAAATGTATCATCTTTGCCATCTGAAACAGCCAGGAGAGAGAGTCAAATACTTAACTCTTCACCTGAAGAAAGAAATGCCCAGAACATCACCACTGCTGATAACAGAGGATTAGAGGTCACTCAAAGTAAGGCTCAGGTGGAGCAGGGAAACCCTTCATCAAGCTCTGCACCTGTTCCCTCTCAGAGCAAACTCTCAGCTCAACTAAATAATCCTGTGAGCACTCCCATCTCAGAACAAAGCAATGCAGATGCCTTGGCCTCTTCTCAAGAAACGGTGACATCCTTGAATAATGCTTCATGTTTTAATCAAGTGGATAGCTCTACTGCATCAAAGAATGTGCCGGCCAACCCCAAGCCATCGTCATTTCTTCGGTTTGTGTTGAGCAGCACAAATGTACTGAAAGAGAAGACAGCTGGTGCTACTGCTGATAAAATACTAACTAGTCTCCTGTGTAGTGAAAAACCGCTGGTAGATTCATCTGTCTTGGATGGAAGCTTGCTAGGAGACACTAGTAAGAAGGTAGAAAGTTCAAAAGATGAGCAGGCATTTACGGTTCACACAAACTCTCCTGTATCAGAAACAACCAAATCTCGTGAAGCTAAATTTCAGAGTGATGTAACTCAGAAAAAAACATCATTTGCTGAAAATACATCTCTTAAACAGAGCAATCAGAGTTACTCTGTGGAAGAGCTAAACGCATGCCTGGACTTGTGGAGAAAGCATCCATCAGAATCTGTGAGTGTGCAAAATAGCCAGTCAAATGAAAGCTCTACAGCAAATCAGATTTCATCTTGCAGCCAAACCACAAAAAGTAGAGAACAAAATAATGTTCAGATTAGTGCAGATGAAGCAATTTTGCCTGTAACAACTACTTCTGTAGGACAAAAACTTGATACCTTGAATTGCAATTTGATAAAAAGTTTTGAACTCCAAGTTGCAGTTGTCTCTCCTTTGGTACTTTCGGAACAGAGAACACAGAGTGAGCAGGAAGACAAATGTCCAACATCTGCAGATAAAACCTACGCAGTAATTGGTTCAAGAAGCACATGTAGCTTGCAAGAAAAGGGAAAAAATGGTTTAAGCATGATAAATACTGATAAAGGAACAATAGAAACTGTTCGATTGTCACCTGATGATTGTGTTCTGGTACAGAAATTGGACTCACAATCGCAACAGACCAAATTAGCTGATGGAAACAGAATAGTTAAAAACAGCATGGGTGCAAATAATTCATATGATGAAAACCAAAGGAAAGTTAGTCAATTTGCACAAGATGCCAGAGAAAATCTGCAGCTTGGATTACAAAATAAGCCTTCTCGTTCTGAATTGGACATAAAAAAAGAAGGTATAGGAGACCATAATGACAAACAAGGTGTGTTAGAGAGAGGAGGTACATCCACAGCTGTGTTGGGAGAGCAGATGTTCTGTATATCTAGTGTATGTTCTCTTGTTGAAGGTGATACAACTTATAATCCACAAATAGCAAGTATCTTCAGGTCAGTCCCTCAGGCACAGGCATTAAAAGGTACCTCATCAGAAGGAAATGCATCTGACCCAAGGCAAAAAGGGCAACATCTGGACTTGGATAAAAATGAACTAAGCAATAACACTCCCCGGAGAGACAGCTTGTTGCAAAATATGTTGGAAGAATCATCAAGCTGCATAAGTAAAACAGGAAAGATTTTGGATGGTATCACAACTCGTCATTTGGAGAAGGCAAACTGTGGCAATCCTCTTAAAACGATTTCTACCTCAGAACCAAAAATGCCATTTGATGCATCTTTCAAGCATCCTGAAAATGACTTGGAAATTCTTGCTAGTATAAACCAGGAGTTAGCTCAAAATTCTCTAGATTTCTCGATCAGTGTAACTGCTGAAACAAATGCTTTAGCTGTGACAAGAGACAAGAGTAAAGAAAATTGCATGTCCAGTAAAAACAGCACAGAAAAAGAGATAAACCTGTTTGGAACAGAACCTATTAAATACCTAAGCAGTCAGCTGTCTGAACTAATGGAAGAGTTTCCATATGGCATTGATGGTGCTGATATGCTAAAAAAAGAAGCAGTACAAAATAATGCTGTGGCTGAGCAGATGGAGGTTCAACCTCAAAAAGGAACTCAAATTTGTGATAAGAATTCTCATTTGAAGGACCCAGTAGATCAGATAAAAATTGTAGTGTTAAGGTCTGATCAGATGCAAGAACTGTTGTCTGAACACAACCAGTGTTCCACTGGTGACAGCAAGAGCACAGTAAGTCAACAGTCAGAAAAGGCTTCAACTGAGAAGGAGAACCTTGAAGGCAGTATTCAGCCTACCCAGAGTCTATGTGAGAATCAAAAAAACCCACAAAATGCCTCCAACCCTGGAAAAAACCTAAATAAAGATTGTTCTTTAATGGGTTGTTTGTCTGGAGCGTGTGTAATGCCACAGTACCCCTGTAAATCTGAAATGTCTGGTTCAGAGAAAAATGATGCTCAGCTTCCAAAAGCTGAAAATACGAATGTTGCAGAAATACAGGAAAACAGCGGCCAATCTGATGCTGTGATGAAGAACTGTGCGATGGAAAACCTGCCAGTTTCTGAAAAAATCCCGAACAGTGTTAGCAAAAATAATAAAGATAGTTGCAAATACACTTCTGTAATGAACAAAGATGCTAGACTGGAGGTGAATAATGAGCACAAACCACTTACAATACAACAGGAAAAAAAAGGACCACTGAATTCCTCTGAAAACAAGGATGTTGGTAAATCTCAAAGGAACAGCTGGAAGGAAGAGCTGCAAGTCAGCAGAGGAAGCCCATTGTTAGGCAAAGATTTTCATTCTGCCAAAAAGGAACATCAGACAGTCTCAGAAGAGTTGTCAGAGAAAGCTGGTCATACGGATGCAGACAATGTGGCAACATTGTCCAAAAAGAAGGAGAGAATTTTCAAAATGGAGTCCTCTTCAAAAGGTAAGACCAAAACAGGTTTGGCTGTGAAATCCAAAACAGGTGGTCGCAAATTTATGAAGTCAGGAACTGTTGAAATTAAGCATGTTAAAGTTGAGCAAGGACAGAAAACGAAAACTTGTGAAGAGAAGTCAGCTGAAGAACAGAACTGTAGGAAGCAAAAGGAGATATTTGAGCAAGATGTAGAAATTGGCATCAAAGAAAAAGCTGTATTATCAGCAGCAGTAGAAATTAAAAGGCTGCCTAATTATTGTGCTGAGGCTATAAAGTTCCCAAATTTGGGCACTGTAGACTTAAAGTCAAGAAACCACAAATATTCTCAACATAAATCTATGAAAGTTCATTCTTCACAGGAGCAGTTGTACAAACGGAAGAGGAAGGAAAATATGATGGGGAAGAGAGGCTCTAAGAGAATAAAGGTGGATGATGAAAGAGGGACACAATCTGAAGCAAAGAATTCCAAGCAGCTTTCGCATAACTGCATAATAAATACTGATAAAACTAAAAAATTTAATGTAGAAAATGGCTGGAAACCCAAGACTTCATTAGCAGAGCGCTCTGTGCTTAAACGGCAGAGAAAAAGAGCACAACCTTCTACTATCTCTAAAAACTACTTTTCTAACAAAGAGAGACGTCTCGACAGTCAAAACAAAGACAAGTGCTCTGAGAAAATGTTTCCTGATAAAAGCCTGCTATACTTAAATAGAAGAAATAACAGATTAAAATTGCACCTTCAAAAGGAACCGAAAAAGCACTACCTGAACAGAGTTGCATTCAAACGTACGGCACAGGAGCGCATATATCTGACAAAATTGGAGACATCACCTGTCAGACCTGTCTGGCATCTAAAGGCTAAAGTGTCACAGAACAGCCCAGATGTGAAAAGAGATGCTTCTGTCTTAGAAGCTGAGAAATCATGCAAACAGGAAGTACTTGAATTTAAGTTGTGTCCAGAGATACTGTTCAGAAATCCAGTGACTGACGAAAAAAGCTCAACTGCAGAGAATTCCCAGGAGAGAGAGAAAGCCATTGTGGCAGGTATGATGCTGTCTTGATTATTAATTTGTGAGCAAATTATTATATTTTTTTTTAATTCTTGTTAGACAAAACTACAGCCAGTAAGAATGTGGGACTCTAAAGGCTGAAATAGCTTAGCTAGCTTTCTGCTAGACTGTAGCTGTACGTTAAGATGAAAAATCCCAGGCACAAATATAGATTGGGCAGAGAATGGCTGGAGAGCAGCCCTGAGAGAAAGGACTTGAGAGTGATCGTGGATGAGAGGCTCAACATGAGCTGGCAGTGTGTGCTGGCAGCCCAGAAAGCCAACTCCATCCTGGGTTGCATCAAAAGAAGCGTGACCAGCAGATCATGGGAGGTGATTCTCCCCCTCTGCTCTGTGGTTGTGAGACCCCACCTGGAGTACTGTGTCCAGCTCTGGAGTCCTCAACAGAGAAAGGACATGGAACTGTTGGAACAGGTCCAGTGGAGGTTCCAGAGAAGTTGTGGATGCCCCATCCCTGGAAGTGTTCAAGGCCAGGCTGGATGGGGCTTTGAGCAACCTGGTCTAGTGGGAGGTGTCCTCCTGTTCTTCCCTGTCCCCAATCTTTTGACACTTTAGGTGGTATATTTTGAAGCATATTTGTGTCAGATGCTCTATTTGATTTTTAAATAAGACGAAGTCTTTACTTGTACATACTGCCCCTTGCAGTCATTTTCACACCTAAAGGAATTTTCCTTTTGCATGTTCTGGTATATGTGTTAAAATTTGATGCTAAATAGTGAAGAAAACTTGTGATACAAGAACCTGAAAAGCATTTTTAAAGTTTTCTCTTTAGGTGTCAAGAGTAAAAAAGAAGATTGGTTAAAATGTGATCCAGTGAAGCAGAAGAAGCTGGAAGAGATCTCTACAGGTGAAATGACTTCTGATTATCTGTTTTGAAATATAGGTTAAATACTCTTTGCTTGGATTTAAGTGTTCCTTTACAGTAGCAAATCTTACTAAGGTATTTTAACTTATTCTTTACTAGCTCTGTTGCTGAAATGGATACTGTAGAGTAAACATATGCTTTGCAGATATTTGTGGGGATTTTTATTGTCGTACGAATATGTTGTTGGAGATAGTTGGAATTTTCCTGCCTCTGTGCGTGCAGTTGAATCCAAATGTCGGTAGCACCGGTGACAAGATTCAAGTGTAGTTTTGAATGGTAGGTAAAGAGAAGTTAGCTCTTTCCCACTTTAAAATGGAGGAAGTGGCATTACAAAATCTAGTGTGAGACTACCAAAACAGAAAGTGTTGGGTTTGGGTTTTTTTTTTTTTTTTTTAATTTGTTTGGTTTTCACAGTAAGCTCATGCTGTCGGCGTATACACTGGTGATATTTTTCACTAAATTTAAAATTAACCATGGCTCTGTAGTTAACTATGGAGCCAGTGCATAAAGCTTGATTAAGGATGATTGTAGATAGTTGCTAAGGAGTTGCCCAAGGAGCAGATCAAAGGGAATTGTTTAAAGAAACATCTGTAGTGTAATTATTTGGCCTACCTGCTACATGAATACCTTAAATTAACATCTAATCAAGACGTTTCTACAAACAATGCCAATTTGGCAGTGAAAATGGAAGCCCAGGCAGCCTTAACTGAACTGTTTTCATTATAATACTAAAACATGCACCCACAGGTCAAGAAGACCCTTGCCCAGGTGAAGACCCTTCCCCTATGGAGGCGCAGTGATTATTGAAGGGAATGACCCAGCAGTTGTTATATTTAAATTACTAAGCATTCATTGTAACTGGGAGTGTACTACCTTGTAACATTTGTGTATAAATGTAACGAGGAAACTGGCATGGGGTATGCTTGATTTGTGAAAATCCACCAAGCATCCAGGACTGAATAAAAAGCAGTCTCTCTCCTGTGTGTGAGAATTGATTCATTGCACACCGGGCAATAAATCCACTTTTTGGACAGCACTGGGACCTGTAGTAGTCTGGGCAGGATTACATCTATGACACACAGAGGAAACATGATGCCACTACTACATCTTCCTTGTTTCTCTTGATTGGCAAATTACTTTTTGGATGGTCTTTTGTACCACTGAGGAGTCAACAGTTGCAATGGTAGCAATCTTTCATCTCAGGATCTTGGTTGTTTCATCCTTTGTAACTCTTGGGCAAGGTTGCTCTATGCTTTGTTTCTTTGCTTTTGACATCTTTCTAGCTATCATCTTAGCTATCATCTTGTTTTCCTGCTGGTCTAACAGAAAGCAAAATGGGGCATTCAGCATGCTATAACCTTGTTACCATCCTCCTCTTACCAGAGTGCAAGTTCTCTTCTGGCAAGTTGTCTGTGTTGTGCTCTTTATGCAGGCAATGTGTTTTGTAATGTTTACATCTTTTATTGCTGTTGAACGTGTCCTTGGCTACGGATGTCTGCCATTCATTTAGCCTGCTTGTTTCTTCTCTTACTTTAACAAATGTGCATTTTCATTCACACCTTTCTTAATATTCTTTAGAAATCTCTTTTACGAAGACAGCCAAATGACCATTTGGTGTTTAAAGGTGCATTGGAGGTTGATTTTAATCTGAGGTGTCTGGTGCTTTAGGAAGGAAGTTTGTCACATCCTTTTTGACAGTGAGTGGCCTTAAGTACCACAAGCTTAAGGAGTAGAATCATTTAAGACTCTTGGATTTTTGCTTTAACCTACTTCTCTGTCTTTCAGCTGAGGACAGTATTCCACTTGATACAGCTATACAGATCCTGGATGGAGATGGTGAGGCTCTTCACATTCCAATCAAAGACTCAAAAGAGATGTTTCGGACCTACAGGAAAATGTATCTGGAAAAAAAGATGCAAAAGTCTTGAGAGCACTTCTATATCGTAGGTCTTAATCAGTATCACTGGGAAAAAAATGCCAGCACTAAAATATTTTGTTTCTGTTTACTTTATAATTCTGAATAATGGATTAAAAAAAAAAAAGTTAGGGTGTTGGCAGCTTCCCCTCCATTTGCTTCATTTGTGAATGACTGAGATCTTTATTCTATATTGCACAAATCACAAATATGCTTTGGTGCTGAAAATGCCATTGTATTGTTTTTTTGACGTATTTGAATCTTTGAATCTTTTTTTTTTTTTTAAAGGTACAGGAGTTAGTTGAATCCTGACCAAAAAAACCTCAAGTTCATTTAAATTGTCACTGTCTGTTTTCTTTTCTCATCCTGGAAAACTTCTACTTGTGGTATTTTCCATTGCTGTCAGTAGAAAAGTATTCCTACTAGAAGGGAATTGCAGTGGATTTCCAAGCATTACACCTTTATTTTCTACTAATGCCAGTCTAATTGATGTGTTTCTGACAAGGTTGTCTATTTTTGTAGACTCTTTCTTTTTTTTCTTTTTTTTTTAAACTGGGAATACAAATATAAAATCCTCAAATATACTGAACAGGGGATACTGTGAAGTATTTCTGCTGCTGCCCAGTTTTCCTACATTTCTTTTTGTGGAATTTTGTACGTATTGAATTCTTACGTTCGTCATCTGAACATATCACTGAAAACTGATAGATGGCTGAAGACTTCTCTTTGCTTTCTTTACACCTGAAAGAAAAGTGTGATCGTTGAAGTGCAGGGAGTTTAAATTCGCTCTTGTCTGGATTATGTTGCTCACTTTAACCAGACTGTAATTAAGTTCTTTGTAAAGTGTTTGATAATGTTTGACTACACATTCTCTGTGACATAAGAGTTATATTTGTTGCTTAATGTCTTTTGTTTAAGTGCCTTTTCATTGTTCAGAACTTTGAATTGAATCCTATTTTTTCAGAAATTTGGGACTTTATTCTTTCTATCTGTTTAAACCTTTATACTGTAAGTAAAAACTATGTAGATATTTCACTGAACAGTTTTTGTACTTGAAATAAACTTTTAAAGGCTTTGCCTTGTCCTTTTTTGGTTTAAAAGTTGTAAATTTGTATTTATTGCAGTTAGTTAAATTGGCATTGAAGATATTCCTGTAAATAAGAAGCAGCTTTAAAATAAGTACCAGAACATCCTTCTTAGAAGGTTTCATAGTTGCAACTGGGAACTGGACTTGAGTTCAGGCTTTTCCTAAAGAACTCTTAACAGCATGTCCTTGTACTTCAGAAACACCCCAGGAATGTTTTTCTCTTCAGCATCTTTTTTTTTTTCTTCTTTTTTTCTTTTCTCTTTTTGCTTCCCGGCTCTGACTTGGAGTTGGGAGTTGATTGGCATGAGTGCTTAAAGAGCCTTCAGTACTATTCCATTTCTGAAGTTACATGCTTGTGAGCATCTTGGATATAATTACCTAGTGGAGCATAACATTATAATTTCCTAGCTCTATCTGCATGCTGAATTAAAAATTGGCTTTTTTGAGAGAAATAAGTCCTCCTCATTCATCACATATACATTTCTTCACTCAAACCAGGGCACTGTTTGGGAGGTTTTTAACTCCCTTCCTGTCTGGAACAGCTCTCTTAAGCATCCAGCAAGAAAAAAAAAAAAAATCTAACCAGGAGCTTGTGGGGAATGTTGCCATTGGGGAATTTTGTAATAACTCTGAGACGATTTTATTTTGCATTTTCTTGGTAGTTTAGCACCTTTATTATACTGCCTGTGTTAAGGAAGATTCATTGTAGCCTTAAGTGTACCGAGTACAAACAACACACAGTTCCTGTCAAGAATTTATTCTAGGTTTTGTTCTGCATAATGATGCATTAAGCTGACTTAAATGCTTGGGTGAATTCTTTTCAATAGGAAATTACTCAGTCCATTGACCCATGATGATATATTTTAAATATTTGGAGAAGTTTGCTTACTGACCCTGGCACCTGTTAAATGAGAATGGCAGTTTTGAGTCCCGGTGGATACAGCGACATCTTCTTTCTCTCATATACCAGTGAGTGAATCTTGGTTCTGTGCCCACGTATACGTGGTGACTTGTGTCTGCACTGCATTGGCAGGGCCAGGATCTTTGGGAAAGATTGGCTACATCCTTTCTGCTTGGTTCATGTGTTTGCTCAGCAGCAGCTATTTTAAAGCACTACAGTGCTTTGTACTTGTGCCTGGCCTCTAGTCTGTGCTACACCTAATGTATCTGCATACTAGGAGGTCTGTACCAGATGCTCTTACTTAGTTGCCATTTCTCCTGCTCCTTATGGTGCTGGCTGAAGCCATGATGCTCTAGCAAGCCCTTGACCTTGGATGGGTACTAATATTTGCCTCGATGTGGCTACTGTGAAAAAATGAGTGCTATGTTGCTTGAAGCAAATGTGAGCATGAGGGCACTCACCAGCACTGAAGGTACCCATTGTGGATGTTGTCTTCTGCCTGTTGTCTTGCATGTTGCCTGTACTTGAAGGAACTTGTAATGTGAATGTCACCAGTGGAGTTACTTTGTACGAACCTGTCATGGTTCTGAGGGCACCAATAGGTCTTCATGGTCCTGATCACCCGTGTCTGGGACCTCTATCCCCACCCCCCTGCTCGCAGGCCTGGGAACTCCATTTAAGTTCAAGCCAGGGCTTCAGTCCCCACCTGAGCTGTGTTCAAGCTTTACCTGTTGCAGCCATGGCTGTGCGCAGGCATGGAAATTGCCCATTTATCCAGACCCTGACTCATGCGTGGTCTTCTTGCCGGGACTCTGATTATGCTATTACTATGAAGCTCCTTGTCAGTCATGACTATGTCTGACCCTGGTGACCATCACTGCATCTGATCCTGGCCTGCAGATTGATTTCCCAGCTTTGCTTTGCATTGGTCCTTCTTCATCATTGTGACCTTGTGTGGTGATCTGGACTCTGGCTTAACCCTGGTTAGCATCCCCATCTGTCTTGCCTTGCTTGGGTGCTGTGGGGATGAGGCCTTGGCTGGTGAGGCTTCGGCCTTGCCAGTTGTGTTGACTCCCTTGACTTCTGGCCCCTGGCCCTTGGGGAGCTGTTGGTCTTTGCTGAGCACTGACAAATACAAAGCTGTAGGATGTGGGTGTGCAACATCCTTTTCTCTTGGTGTCTGTCTTCTCTTTTCCCGTTCCTTTCTAGGAAACTTCCTGTGTCAGTAGGAGGAGTTACCACTTCTGTCATTCTTGCCTTTGTGCCCTGAGAGTCATGGATGAGGTTCCTGATAAATGTAAAAAGCTAAATGTTATTTGCCACCCATTTTCAAAGACAAGAAGATGACCCACATAATTACAGGAGACAGGTCATCCAGCCTGATCTCTTTCTTTGGACAGATATAGAACAATCCATGAAGTCCTGACTACCCAAGCACAGTAAGGATGAGGTGATTTGGAACAGTCAGTGTGGATTTACAAAGGGTAATAAATCACCCCTGACCAACCTGATGACCTTTTATGATGAGATGATAGATTCTGTAGACAAGGGAAATGTAGAAAATGTTGTTTACCTTTAACAAGGCTCTTGATGTGGTTTCTCAATAGTATTCTGGTATCCAAATTGGAGAGGGATGGTTTGGATAAGTGACCTATGCAGTGGGTGGAAAATCAGCTGATCAGCTGGGTTTGGAGAGATACTGTCTGTGACCAGTGGTACCAGTGGTACCTATTGCATTCTTCATTAATTGATACTGAGGCTGTCATTGTTCACCATCTTCGTTAATGAATTGGAGAATGGGATGTAAGGAACCTTTACAGGATTGTGTGGAGAAATGGGGTCCTCAGGAAACTCAAGAGTAACATTTTGTAGAAGTTCAGGAAAGGTGCACAGTGTGTCTCCCCAAAACACTTGCTTCCTCTCGCTCACTTCCAACAGGTGAAACTAGAGAGACTCACAGGAGCTGGTTTCTAATGGTATGATGAGGCTGTGGCCCCAAAGGGTGGCCTGTCCAGCAGATGCCCATCTTCGGCTTCAGGCAGCAATGCCGATGTAGGAACTGGGCTCACATCTGCTCTAGGACCTGATAAAGGAGCCCCTGCCCCAACCATCTAGTGAAGTGACATTTGAGAAGGTCAGTAGGGTAGAAGTGTGTAACAGCAAGATGACAAATTTAGCATGGTTAGGAGCAAGACTGTTATTTTCTTTGACCAGATAGGAATACAGATGCCATAAATTCAGCAGCCATGTACTTCACATAATTGTCGTGATGTGTTGCAAATCACACCCACTGTCTTGCCATGTGTCCAGTCATATATACCTGGACTTTGTAAACTGAGAATAGAGCCAGTCATCAAGGAAAAAAATAAAGTAATGCCAGGAAACACGCATTAAAAAATGCTGGGCTTGTGAAAAATGTTATCACCACATTTGGTGGTGTTAGTAATTTCCTTCCCAGGTGTTGCATGTAATCTACTGATGCCTCATTAGCTGAGTGTTAGACAGGTGTGTGCTCTTTCCAATCAAGGGTGATTTTCTTGGTGGCAGAGGGGAGGGTTGCAGTCTTGAATGCAGTTTATTCTAGAAGCCCGATCATTTAAGTTAAGTCTTCCTTTTCACTTGGCTGTAGTGCCTACACTTCCTACCTTTCTAGATGTAAATATTTTGCCCTTATTTTTAAAAACCCTGCCTTCATCCTCACTTTATTGCCCTCCTGGGAATTCTTGTTGAATTTGCAATATTGCCATTGCAACTTTGTTTTTAAAAAACCTTTTCTCTCACCTTCTTGGTCTCCATTTTGCCTTTCTCTGCCTGCAGGCCTCCAGCCTGTTTTCACCCTAGCAAAGCTCCCAGTCTTCGAGCTTTTCCTGGGCTCTCACTCCACTGCTACCATCTGAACCACGCAAAGCCTACCTCATGTTTACACTTCTGCATTTAAGCCAGGTAGCTTTTTATTTTTATTTCATTTGCTGTCTGTTGATCACTGTTAAGACTACAAGAGGAAAATGGTTCACCACTTCCAACTCTTGTGCTCATTACTGTAACATCTTCTAGCTGACAAGAAAAGCAGCTGAGAATGTTTGCTTTCTCCCTGCAGTCTTGGGCTGCCCATGCTGGTGGGAGCTTTGGAGCAGGTAACCTTGAAGTTCAGCAAGTCCCCTTGGACATATACAGTCAGATTATCCAGGCTAGGATGCTCTGATTTTGTCTGCTTGCCCTTTTGTTTTTTTTAAGGGGTTAGTGAGTCTGGGGAAGGTCCAAAGGCACACAGCCACACCAGCAAACCATGGTCCTGGTTTCCAGCCTTTCATCATCAATAAAAAGATGCTGAACTTTCCCAGTGGAAGCAGCACAATTTTTTTTTCATAGAATCATAGAATGGTTAGAGTTGGAAGGGACCTTAAAGATCATCGAGTTCCAACTCCCCTGTCATGGGCAGGGACACCTCTCCCTATAGCAGGTTGCTCAAAGCCCCATCCAGCCTGGCCTTAAACACTTCCAGGGATGGGGCAGCCACAACTTCTCGGGGCAACTGAGCTATTTCTGAATAAACTTTGAAAATAACCTGAAGCTAAGTTCCCTACATATGGCATTTCAGATAAGGCGGTTAAAGTTTGGTACTCTGTGGTGAGTTGACCCCAGCCAGCAACTAAGTACCTACCAACCACTCATTGACACCCCACCTCACTCCCAGCAGGATAAGGGGGAGACTAGGAGGAACAAAAGCAAGAAAACTCATGGGTTGAGATACAGACAGTGTAATAAGTGGAAAAAAAAATAAATAATCCCTGACAAGTGAAGCAAAGGCAATCACTCATCAGTTTCCACCAGCAGAACAATGACCAGCCAGGCTCTTAAGTAACAGCTACAGGAAGACTATCCTCAGTGTTATTGCTAAGCATGATATTGTATGCTGTAAGATGTCCCTTTGGTCAGTTTGGGTCACCTGTGCTGACTGAGTCCCCTCCCAGCTTCTTGCACACCCTCAGCCCCCTCGCTCTGGGGCAGAGCTAACGGGAACAGAAAGCTTTGAGGCTGTGCAAGCACCACCCAGCAATTGCCAAAACGCTGGTGTAAAGAAAATTAACTCCATCCCAACCAGACGAGGCCCGTAGTCAAAGACGGACTGAGGTTTTGAGTCCAAAGCTATGACACCTGTCGTGGGAAAATGAAGCCATGTGGCTCTCTGTAAGCAGCTCAGTCCTAGTGCTGAGAGGACACCTTGTGGGGAGGACACCTTCTTATCATTAAGGCTTTCAAATGAATGCAGACCTTGCAGTCTTCATTGTGTGAGAAATGGGTTTGAAGTTTTGCTTCAGCTACTTGTATCCTTTGGTCAGAATATACATGCTGGAAGGGGCCTGGAGATAGTAGAGTCTCAGGGACTGGCCTTTCCTGGTAAATCACCAATATCATTGTGCTATTGAATACTATGTTTGGTCAGCAAAATGTTATCTGGACAAAGGAAACAAAGGGGAAAAAGCAACTAATCAAAGACATGTTTAGGATAGTGACTTCTTGGAGTGGAAGTGTTAAGACCATACAAGGTAAAAAGATGTAAATTCAGAGCTCTTAACTTCTCAACCAATGAGAGGGGAGACAGGAATGTAAGTGGCCAGGATGAAATGTATATAAACCTGAAAATGAAAAGAGAATTTGTGCATCTAGCCTGGAGATGCACCTGATTCAGTACTGTTTCATAAATTTTTAATAAACTGCTTTTTATACTTTGTTTTTAACCTTTGCCTTGATGACTTTGTCTTCTCTTACATTTTACATGTGAGCTGGCGTTTCTCTCAATTGTTAAAGGTAAAATTCACCTCGGTGTTTTTATTTAATGAAAAGAAGGAAGAGAAAGATTTCTACCTTTATGGTTATATCGTGACATAAAGTAAGAGATATTTGTACACTGTAATGATGGACTTTGCCAAGGTATCTGGTTTTTGTAATGTTGTTGTTTTCTATGGCTGCATGTGTAAGCATTTTGCAGTACTGATTAGTTGATATTGCTCCTTGATTTTTTCCATACAGTGCTAACTGATGAGCATGGCTTGTAATGCTCACTTAAATTATTCATAAAATTATTTCAGTCTTAAAAAGTAAAATTTTACATCTCAGTGTAAAATGGCAGAGGTTTCCTGCTTCTGCTTCACTTTCACATTGTGAAGCCATTGTGTAGCCTTCTCATGTTCCCTGGGGGACTATCCTCTTTCCTCCAATCATCAGTGCTATTAAAAAAAGTCATAAATAGCATTCTCCTTCAAAATAAAATTAAAAAATAAAATCCCTCTGCCAAAGCAGCACTTGTTCAATAGACTACAAGCTGAAAGTCAGAAACTATAATCTCTGCAACAAATTAATCCTGCAGTAAATAACCACAGAAGATGGTCTTCTGACCAAAATGTGGAGATTCAGCTAATAAGGAGTGAAAAAACACTCAGTATGTTAATTGGCCTATAGTGCCTTTTGCTTACACCCCATTAGATGTTTTTCAGAAAGAAATTAGCCTGCCACTGTGCTCTCACCCAGTAACTTTGGACTCTGTTGGCCAATATTAAGCAAAATCTGTAGAAGACAACATTGATGGCTGGTTTGAAATGAGAAAAATTATGAGTTCTTCTTTCCTGTAGCACTGCTGTAAATGCAAGGAGAACTCCAGCTTTGGAGTCCTCAGCACAGGAAGGACACGGACCTGTTGGAACAGGTCCAGAGGAGGGCCACAAAGATTATGGATGGAACACCTCTCCTATCAGGTCAGGCTGAGAGAGTTGGGGTTGTTCAGCCTGGAGAAGAGAAGACTCTGGGGACACCTTATAACAGCCTTCCAGTATCTGAAGGGTTACAGATACTGGATCTCTACAGGAGAGATGGAGAGGGACTGTTTGTCAGGGAATGTAGTGATAGGACAAGGAGTAATGGTTTTAAATTGGAAGACCGGTCATTTAGATTAGATACTAGAAAGAAATTCTTCAGTGTGAGGGTGGTGAGGCACTGGAACAGGCTGCCCAGAGAAGTTGTGGAAGCCCCATCCCTGGAAGTGTTCAAGGCCAGGCTGGATGGGGCTTTGAGCAACCTGGTCTGGTGGGAGGTGTCCCTGACCATGGCAGGGGAGTTGGAACTCGGTGATCTTGAAAGTCCCTTCCAACTCTAACCATTCTATGATTCTAACTCAGCCTGCTGGTTAGCCCACAAACAAGCATATGTGTAGTTCCCCACTAACCGCAAGAGATGCTGACTTGCAACCTACCAGGAAATGTTGTGGGATTCAGTTAGGGTGCTGTATTTGGGTGAGGGAAAATATGGGTTTGAAAAGGGAATATGGTAGAGAGGTGGCTGATGGCAGTGGTGGGAGAACACTTCTTTGGACATGTTGGATGCACTTTGTTAATCCCACTGCTTACAGCACCTCTCTACCTGTCTGGTTCTGTATTGATTTAACTATTGTGGGAATGTAAGGGAAGATCATCAACAAAGATTAAAAATACACTCAAATGACTTGCACCTGGGATGGCAGAAAACACATATATCACACTAATTTTGTTTAGTCTTATGTGCTTGACAAGTAGAACGTCTGCACTTAGATTATATCGGCCTGTGATGGACACAGAGACACCTTATAGACCTGAGATTCATGCCCATCTGTCAGAGAAGATCGAAGCACAGTGGAAAACTCTGCCTGCTTGAATCCCTGATATACAGGCAGGAAAAACAGGTTTGAAGTCTCTCTCTCCTTAACAAGAACTCTCTCTAGCAAGGACCAAGCTCTGTGGTGCCTGCATTCCCTCTTCTGTGCCTCTGCCCGGGTGCTGCTTTGGAGTCCCCCCAGTTCACAAGGTATTGAGATTAAATTTACTCTTAGTGTTTCGTCTGTGGTTTTGTGGTTGTTTCTACAAAACCTGTCTGTGATCTGTAGAAACCTCAGACAACTACACTGACTAAAAAAGTATGTCTCTTGTGCTTTAGAAGTTCAGGGACTGTCCTGAATCTCGGGCACTACAGAAACAAGATGTGGTGTTGCCAGCAGCACTAGAAGCCTAGCGAAGGACAACTTATTGCAGGATTCACCTTTAAACTGAACTAAAAAATTAAGTTTGGTGTAGAGGTACTTGCTCATGCTTGAAGACATAAGGAGCTAGAAATAGCAGTAGCAATACAGACATGAAAGTTGTTTAGTCCATAGTGGTATCGCAGGAGGACACTGAGGAAAAGACAAAACAGTATAGATTAGAAATAACAGACTATAAATACAGTGGATATAAAAGATGACTAATACACTACCTGTGCATGACATCATTCTGCAGGTAACAAGAAAAAAGACTACTCTTCTTAGACCCCAGCAGAAGAAAGATTGTGACCTGCTATGCAAATTCATCTTCTAGGACATTTGATTAGAAAAGTAAAAAAGATTTGATAGGTGTAATAGACATGTTCTGTAGGTGGATGGAAGTTTTACTAATACAAACCAGCAGGACCACGACAACAGCTGGTGGAACAGACATTTTCCTTTCCTTTAAAGAGTTATCTGCAGAATCCTAACTGGATCTAGCATTATACTTTACAAAAAAACTTCTGGAAAGCCGTCCATAAATATAATGCGTGAGAGATCTCTCTTCATTATCACAGCTAGCTTGCCAAGGCATACTGACAAAGGGAAAATTGTCTGATCTTATCAACAAGGAATAATTAGTTCAGTGGCAGTTATCCTCAGGGTATGTCAGGGACTGTTACACATTTGTAATTTGTCAAGCTCTGTAAGCAAATGTCCTTTAATGTAATTTGCAGTTTGGCTTCGTTGCTATTGTTTTAGACCCCTCTGTGCAGTTCCAGCCTCCACTGTATTAACTTCGCAGCGATTTTGCCAATACTGGAATCTCTTTGATAAATTACCATGACTGATAAATTGGCCTCTATCCATCCAGGCAGCTGCTCCAAGGAAAATGTCTGCAAGGAGCAGCGTTATGGCTACAAGGAGTACCTACAGGGAGCAGCATAAAAAGCCTGAAGACCATCTGCTCCTTAGAAGAAGCAGTCTGGATATGTGCAGAAATGTCGCGTGTTAACATCACACCCCGTATTGTGGTCGTGCTGGCTTGACACAGAGCTGCATAGCAGAGGACCAAACACAACTGTCTCTGGTACTGTCTGCTTCACCTGTGGGCATCTCCAGTGACTACAATATAAATGGGCAGCTTGGCAGAAGAGCCAAGAAAAGCTTTCCATAGGGAAACCTGATGTTGCTCCTCAACATTTCTGGTCTTCATCTCATGCAGCTAACTGTGGTTAAACCTCTTCTGGTGTACAAGTATATCCAAAGCAAATTTCTTCTCTGATGAGGTCTGAAATAGCTACAAACTTAAGCATGCTTGAGTCCCTAAACTTTACATTTTAAAATGCTATTATGACAAAAAGGAAGACTTTTATAGAAAGACTATGGGCAAGAGAGCTCGAATAAAGCACAAAATTACGACATGCTTTAATATTTGGAGGTGACTTTATATATATATAAGATTAGTTCTACAGGTTTAATGGCTCTGTAAACTTTGTTGATTTTAATGTGGTATTAATGTTGAAAGACTTCTTTATACTCTGCTATAACAGTATGTGTTCTAGGTAAGTCACTGCTGTTTCTCACACAGATGTATCTTTAAAGAGCTTCACCCTGATATAATGAGCAATATGAAAGAGATGTTCAGTAATGACTGTATCCTGAGGATACTTGTACTGGACTTATTTGTGAACACTCCTCCCAGAATGCTTTTGACTTGTATTAATTTGGCACTGAGATGATAAGTTTCCATGCCTGGTGTGAAAAAGGCTCCCAGGGAAACAAAACGGCGTAAGATGAGAAGTCCCACAGCTGTCTGGTGGGATGCACTCCTGTTGGGTTAGTCCAAGTGGCTTTCAGCTTCCCTGTACTCTTGGGATGTTTTGTTGCAAGGGAGATAAGAGACTGCAGAGAGTTGTTCTGCGATGTTTTGATGAGAACTTCGCTTACACCATTGGTCTGTGTGTTGGGAACAGGAGAAGGGTCAGGTGCATAGTCAGTGATGACTAGATGTATGGATGCTATAGCTGCAAGGGCTGTTTACTCTATGGACCTGATCAGAGGTCTTTCTGGGATTTCAGCAGAAGAAATTCCTGTTGTCTTTCTGTGGCTGTCTGCTATCTAACTCTTTCTTGATTGTTATACACATTCATGGTTAGTTCTGGTGTGGATACAATTTGCAGAAAGCACAAAGTAGGAGGAAAATGTGCCGTTTTACTTCTTGAAGCTTCTCTTTTGAAAGGTCAGCAGTGACTGAGAGGTCAACTGCTTGATGAATAAACTTGAAATAAGCAATTAAGTATGTTTTTGAAACATCCCATTGGTTCTGACTCTAGGCAATGTCTTAATGAGAGAGTCTGGGAAGAAATCTGGAGGGTAAAACATCAGAACAGCATGCTAGTGGTTTCTTATGTGATTAATAAGATGCACATGTGATTTTTTTTTTCCAATAGTAGGTATATAATCTTGTATTGTGTGTCAGTGTGTCGTGACCCGCTCAGAAAAGAGCTGGGGTAAGTGACTCAGATTCACAAATCCCCACTGGCACAGACAGAGGTGAGACAACTCTCAAGGTCCATATACAAACATTTATTAAATTCTCCATGATTAATGTATGTAGTAACTAGGTCCACAGTAATTAGTCAGGTATATAAAAAATTATGTTAAGCAGTACTTAGCAACAGATATATGGTGAATTATGGCGAGTGGCAAAGTGTGCCTTGTGTTACTTAACAACTTTAAAAGAAAAGAGAAAAGGAAGAGAAACAGAGGAATAGAGAATGGAAGAGAGAGACATCACTGGTCCTGGTTCCAGTGTTGATCCTGCCAACGTGGGGATAAAAGCAGTCTTCTGTGTATCCACCTCAGTGGCACTTATTTTCTGCTTTTATGTTCACTGTATCAGTGTGACCCACTCCACTGTTGGAAATAGGACGTCAGGACAGAGCTCAGAAATGGAACACATCAGAATTGAGAAAGAGATTGAGACTTCCCCCCCAGAATGAACTTAACCACAAGTAAGAAATTAAGTATATCCACTTGTCTTACTTGGGAGATTTGGTCTGTGTAGTCACGATAAGGGTACGGAAGGAGAATCTGCTCTGAAATAATTTTTTTCCTGGCCAGGATTCTGTTACTGCATTGGTTCTTTCAACAGGGACCGGTATCTAGTAAGAGCTTGGTGGTGGGCAGGTTGGCCATCATCTCCAAGAGACCCAACACCTGCGAATGAGGTCTAACACAGACTTAATTTCCAGCTTATTTTCTATCTATCTAGTACGTATACCAGTTTCTGAACTCCTTGTGTCCTTTGTGCTTCATGTCCTGCTTAATTTACTTATTATCATTAAGGTCGATCTAAATTCTTGAAAAATAGTTGCTGAAGAAAACAGGTTTATTTAGAGCAAGGTTTCAGCTATGTGTGTAACAATGGGTCTCTTTCCCAACTAGATCAATACCTTTGCCTCTGGAACAGGCTTTTTCTTTTTTCTTTTTTTTTTTTTTTTTTCGTGGCAGAGGGCCATTAAAATGGTTATTAAACTGGAGATTTATATTAAAAATAAACTTGGAGTGCACTCATGCAAAAGGTTTTTGATAGAGCCTCTGTTGTGAATGCAGAAGCACAGTTTTAAAGAAGAAAAGTTGGTGTGGACTATTAGCTTGTGGTTTATAAATTGTTAGACTAAACAATGGTTAAGTCTTGCTCCTCCTTTCTGTTGTATGTCAGTGGCCTCATATTTTTCCTTTACAACTTCTGACAAGTCCTTTTCCCTTCCCTCTCTGTTTTTGTAAGAGAAAAGCTGGAGCCAGTCGACGGTCACAGACCCTTGGTACAGAAAAGGGGCCATTGAGCTGAGGTGGGCCGATGACAAAATTGCCAAATCAGCCCAAACATATTTAGAATTTTTCTGAATGAGACAGAGACTGGCCAAATCACCAACTTTGTATGACTGTAAAGCGGTAATAGAATTGCTGGCCTGGCATTAATATATTTAGCTAATTGCTGATTTAATATCTGGTAGACTGTAGGGTTGATGTTGTGAAACGGTTGTGGTTAAAAACAGCTGCAGAGCGAGGGTGAAGTTGTTGGTTGTCTCTGGGTGAGCCTGGGGAGCTGACTCCTCAGGAAGGCAGCTGTGGGATGCGGATGGAGTGGTGGGGTTGCCTTTGGGGTAGATTCAGAGCTGACTCTCCAGGGATGATGAGCAGTCTGGCTGCATAGATGAGGAAGTGGAGAAGGTCACAGGTCGCCGAAACTGAGAGGATAAAAGGGAAAATCAAAGACCAAGAGGTAGGCTCAGCAGAATAGGATCAGCATTGAATATCCCACTGTCTGGGAATCCACAACTACGAAGGCTAACATCTTTTCCAGGCCACCTTGACACATGAAGTGGGACACCCCTGGACCCCAGGGACCAACACCTGCATCTTGCAGACCTTCCTGAACTGGGAGATCTCAGGATTTTGGGAATGCTTGTCATGCTAATAGCAGCGCTTTGCTAATATTTATCATACCCGCATACTGCGAAGTTTATCATAGGTACATACTTGTTAGGTTTAGGCAAACATAACTGGCATAACTGTATGTCATAATTTCCTTACCCTTGTAGTACTTGAATTTATTGAGCAATTTCTCAGAGTAGGAGACCACAAACTATGTGGGGCTGGAGCCTGGAGAGGCAGGGGTGCCCTGTGAAGACACAGACAGATGCTCAGTGTGCTCACCTTGTAGTCTTTTAAGACTGGAGGGGTATCAAAGGGCGCCAACACCACTTACAGTAAAGGTATCGTGTCTTTCACAGACAAGAAACTTATTTCTACCTTACTATAAGGGAAAGGGATACTTTCCTAAAAGAAAGGAAAAGACATTCTGCAGTCACTGGCTGGCAGTGTGGAACTAACCTGCTTGGGAATTACAGTAACACAAAGGAAAAGGGAGTATTGTGCAAAATGATTAAAGTGGAGAGAATGAAATTCTTTTTTAAAAAGGGGATTCAGAAAGGAGCAATCCCAAGAGAACTGGGTGAGAAAAGGCAGAAACTGTGAGGGGTAGGAGGTGGGGGGCGGGGGGTAAGGAAATGTTTTAGCTGCAGTATGTCCAGTGAAATTACAGTAGTACTAAACTGAGCTCTGGCTGTCACTACTACATCCACTAGATGACAGTGTGGAGGTTGCGTTCAGCCCGACAGCAACACCTGTTCTTTACAGGTCTCTTGGTGTTGTCACGCTGCTCTGCTAGAAGATCAAAGTTTACAATGTGCCTCTGCTTGTACCCAGGGGCTTCACGTGTGTCCATGGAGAGGAGGTCATCAAGGTCCCTACTAACAATAAAGGTAACACTGGCACGGAAGAATCGACTGCCACTTCTCCAGCACTGGCTGGTTTCTTTTTTTCCTAAGTCTAGAGCTCTGGGGACTTGGATTAGATTGGGGAGCAATGGTGGTAGGGGAGCTAAGGGATGAAGGGATAGCCACCATGTCTCTGCTGTGCCTTGCAGACTGTCATGCATGGGGACAGACATTTAGCTGAGGCTGTTGTCACAGGACAAGGGGTAACGGTTTTAAACTAAAAGAGGATAAGTTCAGACTAGATAGAAGGAAGACATTTTTTGCAATGAGGGTGATGGAACACTGGAACAGCTTGCCTGGGGAGGTGGTAGATGCCTCATCCCTGAAAACATTCAAGGGCAGGTTGGTCGGAGCTCTGAGCAACCTGATCTAATTGAAGATGCTCATTGCAGGGGGGTTGGACCTGATGACCTTTAATGGTCCCTTCCAGCGAAAATTGTTCTATGATTCTACAATAAGTCTACATTAAAAAAATAAATAAAATAAATACATATATATATACATACTGCAAAATACTAAGCAGAACACCCGCTTTCCACACCAATAGTTGGCCAAAATCTAGTGGTAGAAAATTGCTATTCTAATCTTCAAAATACCTGGAAATATGACTTAATATGATTTGCCATAATGATAAAACTAGGATATCAATACCTCAGTCCTCATTCTTTATGTTTCTAGATTAATACTTGGTTGGAAAGCTGCTCAAAGTACTTCAGAGAAATGATTGCCCAGAGAGGTGGTAGATGCCTCATCCCTAGAAACATTCAAAGTCAGGTTGGAAAGGGCTCTGAGCAACCTGATGTAGTTGAAGGTGTCCATGCTTGTTGCAGGGCTCATCTGAACTAGATGACCTTTAAAGGTCCCTTCCAACCCAAACTATTTGATGATTCTATGCTTCTGTACACACACCGTGAGTTCTCCCCATTACTGCTTCAGTGCATTCCCACAGCACATGGTGCCTGGATGAGCCGTCCCCAGGGACCGCCAGCTGATACAGCAAAGAAAAACCTGGAAGGAAGAAACTAGAAGACAGTGAGTTAACAAGGACTCAATGCAAGGTACAGTTATCGCTTCTGTGGCTTTTCTGGTCAAATCAAGGTAAGGACATGTGAGGAACATGGCAGGTTTCCTTTCACAGCACTAGTTTCTCCACACAGCCTCTTTCCAGGTGGAATGTGGGGCAACCATGTGTACAGATACTGTCACTGGGGCGGCAGTGTGAAGGACCACTAAAAGTTATGACTGAATATTTAATACTCAACTGGGATTTACACTACAAGAAAAAGAAAATTGAAGCAAAGACTGTATCTGAGTCAANTGCCTCATCCCTAGAAACATTCAAAGTCAGGTTGGAAAGGGCTCTGAGCAACCTGATGTAGTTGAAGGTGTCCATGCTTGTTGCAGGGCTCATCTGAACTAGATGACCTTTAAAGGTCCCTTCCAACCCAAACTATTTGATGATTCTATGCTTCTGTACACACACCGTGAGTTCTCCCCATTACTGCTTCAGTGCATTCCCACAGCACATGGTGCCTGGATGAGCCGTCCCCAGGGACCGCCAGCTGATACAGCAAAGAAAAACCTGGAAGGAAGAAACTAGAAGACAGTGAGTTAACAAGGACTCAATGCAAGGTACAGTTATCGCTTCTGTGGCTTTTCTGGTCAAATCAAGGTAAGGACATGTGAGGAACATGGCAGGTTTCCTTTCACAGCACTAGTTTCTCCACACAGCCTCTTTCCAGGTGGAATGTGGGGCAACCATGTGTACAGATACTGTCACTGGGGCGGCAGTGTGAAGGACCACTAAAAGTTATGACTGAATATTTAATACTCAACTGGGATTTACACTACAAGAAAAAGAAAATTGAAGCAAAGACTGTATCTGAGTCAAAATCAATTGAAACTAGGTTAATGTAAATAAAGCTATATATATAAATGTAATGTAATTTTTATGACGACACTGCCTGTTTTGAAAATGTGCTGTCAGTAGGCAGGCAGGATATAAGTTAATGAGTCTGCAAACCTTGGTTGCTGTGATTAGCCTTGCTTTGAGTTGATAGATGTGATCTTTATTGTCTAGTCCTCTCAAATACTCTTCATGTTGTCAGACACCGCACATTTTCACCCCAGTATTGTGTACATTTCACACCAGTTCTGTGAGTTGCTCTCCCCTCTTTCTTGCAACATTAATGTTTTTGAGTTGTGCTGCTGTAGTCCAGCCTAGAGAGGTTACAGTGGTGTCTTCTTGCGGTGGCCTCCCTGGGGCAGGAGCGCTGCAAGGGTGTAGAAACAACCTGATTGCTGTCTGTAGGGCTGAGGGGATCACCCTCTTCCCCTCTGTTCTGCCTCTCCCCTATTAAAAAATGCCTTAGATCTAGAGACATGAAATATTAATCTGTTGTGCTTATTGTAGCCCAGCGTATCATGCACTAGAATCCCAGAGTGCACTGAATTTTGTCTTAGCCTGATACAGATGCGTTAAAACTGGCATTTGGCAGTTGTCCTGGTGATTTTATAACACCCAGGATTTTAGGATTTTTGATTCATGTGCTGCAGAAAAATGTCCTTATATGGGATAACATGAAATTCCACGAGTGAGAACGGATGGATTTTCTCTTGCTCTGCTTTTTCTTTCCATTTAGGGTAAGATTTATCAGCCTATTTTTCCTTACCTTTCTAGTTACTTTCTGTAACTAGAAAGTGGAGAAAAAAATGCTGTGAGTGATCTCACTTAATAACCACCGATCCATGAGTCTTTCATGGTCTTTGGATAGGCGGCTGTGCAGAGAAGGATTTTAAATCAGAATGTCTGTGAATCTTCCTTTTCTTCAAAATGAATTGTATATTGCAATTTCATAAACAATTATTTCAGTCTCTACTTCTCAAACACAGTATTATTTATCTTTAAAGGCCGCTTTGAACGTAAAACTATTAGGATGTCCTTTATTAGAGTGGCTTGCTGCAGCTCTCTTTCTAATGAATTTTTTTGCTTTATGACTTGCTGGCTGAGTTTGGGCGCTTACTTTAAATCACACAATTGATTCAGTGTTCAAAGTCAGTTTATCAGACCGTATCTTCATGAAATTGCCTGCCAGCAGAGCAGCCGAGGCAATGAAGAATTAGGATGGAAAACAAAGTAACCTTGTTATTTTTCTAAATTGCCAAACATTCGCCGTCTGCTTCTGCAACCCTGAAACTCTGGTGGAAGGGAGGGGAGCTTCTGCTGCCAGCCCGACAAAGCCAAAAGCAAGCAATCCTCTGGAGTGAGACCGCTTCCCTCTGGAAGGGGCAGTGAAGGGCCTGGGACCGCAGCAGCTTTCCTGGTGGGTTCATCATGTGGGAAGTTCCTTCTTCCTATTTTTCTAGGGAGATGTCTGCAAGCCCCAACACTGTAAATTCATTTTGTCGGTGGAGTGTACAGAGAAGGTGGTAGGCCCCAGGAAAGCCATTGTTTGGGCTCTGAACGATGTGTGGTGAGTTGCCATGCCTGCCTTATAAAACTATCTGGCAGTGAAAGACATTTCCCAAGATATATAGCTGAAAGGATGATGAGAAACGTCATCTGAGAGGATGAGGTTATGACAGGCACTTAAGGAAAAAAGTTTGTCTTCCTTTAGCTGACTTGGTCTTACCAGTGGTCAAGCAGACATCAAAGGCCATGAAAATGATCAGGGGGCTGGAGCACCTCTGCTACGAATATAGGCTGAGGGAGCTGGGGTTGTTCAGCCTGGAGAAGAGGAGGTTCTGGGGAGACCTAACAACAGCCTTCCAGTATCTGAAGGAGGCCTACAGGAAGGCTGAGGAGAGTCTGTTTACAAAGGCCTGCAGTGACAGGACAAGGGGCAATGGCTTTAAGTTGGAGAAGGGCAGATTTAGATTGGATATTAGGAACAAGTGCTTTCCTCAGAGGGTGGTGGAACACTGGAAGAGGTTGCCCAGGGAGATAGTTGAGTCTCCTTCCCTGGAGATAATGAAGGTGAGGCTCGATGAGGCCCTGGTCAGCCTTCTCTAGTTGGGGGTGTCCCTGTGACTGCAGGGAGGTCGGACTAGATGACCTTTGGAGGTCCCTTCCAGCCTGGATGATCCTATGATTCTATGAACACTGGAAGGAGGACATGTAAAACTGCTGGGTGCAGAACTGGGGGTGGTGTGTGTGTGGGACATCTGCAGTCCTGCAGTCAAGGGTATAAAGCTCACCTGCCTCTGCATTAGGCAATCTAGGACCTCCTCACCTGCATAATCAAGTTTATCTGCTTGTGTTTTTCAGTGCATTGGTCACAGCATCTTGGCCTGGTTTCATGCATGCCTCTGGTTTGTAGGCAGGAGAAGAATTTGACCCTTTAACAGAAGAAAATGTCACATTGCAAAACTTCTTGATAATTCTGGATTAAGATCAGTCACAATAGGTACTTCCCGAATGTGCACACACTTAATTTTGGGTACTCGGCCATTGCAAGGAAAGCCTTATTGACCTGAGGTACAGTGTAAACTTATATATACTTCTTGGCCTTAACAACATGCCAAAAGAATTTTTGATTTACCAGCAGAAGAAAGAGTTAAGTAAGTATCCAGAAAATCCTGGTTTTTGAAGAAATATCTCATTTTACATCATCTTCTCAGAGAAAAATTATTCATGTTAAATATGCCCCAGATCTTTATAAAATTTTTAGTCACTTCCCATTGATTTTCTTTCCGTTCTTTTAGAAGTATATTGAGGTTTGTTTACTAAAAGTGCATGTACTTCAATCCCTTGGTGCTGAAGTGAAAACTCACTGGATTGCTATTTATGAAAATAACTCTATTTGTGAGCCACAGTAGAAAGAACCATGATGCAAACTGCGGTCAGAAAAACAACACTAGAACACAGAGGAGTCGTACCATAAAAATAAGTTGCCCTAGTAAAGAGGAGACAGCTACCTAGGATCTCAGGAAAAGTATTTTACTCATCAGTGGATGCCCCAAGGCAAATGTGCAGGCAGAAATTTTTACAGTCACCTAGGTCAACTCACACAGAAGGCTTTGACTCTGTAAGGGGTAATTTCTAGAGCTGGGTGAGAAAGAGATGAAGAAAACCTGATAATGCAGCACTAGTTTCAACCTAAATTGGAATGTGAACTGTTTCCCCCTCAAGATTTTGATCTAGAAATGTTAAATATTTGCATCAAAACAAAGCAGCCTGACGTTCCTGAAAGGAAAACACATTTTACTGTAACTTCTTATGAAATTAAAGTAACAGAGACCAAATTCTGTTTTTACCCCACTTCACACCAGTCTGTTGCGACTGGTAAGAGAACTTGGCTCTACAACAAATGAACATTGTTGCACTCTGTAATAACCATGTGAATAACTTCAGAACCAGGTCATGTTACCTGAAAAATAGTTATTGATTTTCAAAATGCCTTGTTTAGAGTAATCAATCACATACAGCTTTTCCGGTATTGTGCATTGCATCTTGGATGTTGCTTTTGAACAACATGATGCTCACACTAATGCAGAATTTCCTGGTCAGACACATCTTCTATAGCACCATGAAGGCCCTGTAGCTCCCACAATGCACTGTCCATGTTGTTTAGACAAAGAAGACACTGAATTGTGGCTGGGAGACCAAGACATTAAGAAATGGAGATTGGCACTCCAATTTATATTATGGAACACACTGCAATCAGCAGTTGCAGTTTACTGTAGAAGTGTTTCAGAATGAAACATTTTGGGTCACTTGGAAGAATATTGAACTTTACTTCAACTTAAGTATATTCTCCCTTGAGTTCAGCCGAGATAATATCAATGATTCAAGTTGTAAACTGAAATTTTTCCCAATGGAAAATTTTAGTCCTGCAAAAGTTGCTTTTGTGTCATGAAATGTGCTAACTCTTCAGTGCCCAGAAGACTTTGCAATTGAACGTTCCTGTGAACAGTAAAGGGCCAATATTGCAGAAAATATGACCAGTTGTCTTTCTTCTTATTGGGGTTTCATCAGGAAGAAGGAAACACATGATCAAGACCACTCTGAACTGTAATTAAACTTTGTCCTCCAGTTGACTCAGCTATCAAAATCCCGTGTGAACTGGAAAAATCAAAATAAGGTTGATATCACACACATGATGCTGCTGGATTCAGAAAATAACATGTAATGACTATGCTATTCTAATGGACCAAAACCATATCAGAAATATATTACTTGCCAGTTTGATGGCGCTTGATGAAAAATGTATGCCAGCAAAACCAGAGAGTTGTAATGAATTACGTTTAGTTAAAAGCTTGGATGTTTGGGTGTTGCTTTAATAGTTTCTGAAGAGTAAATATGCAAAGAGCTATTTCAAGTAATTGAAATAATTTTGGCACCTATCTGAGGAATCTATTCAATTATCTAAGCATGTAACAAGCCTTTCATTACCTGGTAAGGCATGGAAATCCTTCAAGAAAACCATCTGGTAGCAGAAGACAGGGAATTTTTAAAAAAGAATTCTTTGACAATCCATTTCTGGAGAGAGTAAGGAGATGGAGATCTGGCCTGGAATTAGGTCAAGCAAAGCAGAAGGTGGCTGCCTGGCAGGGTAAAGATTGTTGGGTGGGATGCTGGATAAAATCGAGGAAAGGAGTTGCATGCATTTTTTCCATACCTTTGTATAATTTCTTCATCTGTCTTGAGAGAAAAGCTTGTGTTTAGATGTTCCTCTGAGTACTGTGAGTAACTTACTCGATGATGTCACCCCTGAACAGGGAAACAAGGCACAACCTGGAATCACAGCCTGGGCTGTGCTCATGGGCTGTACAGAAGCTGCAGATAAGATATGAAAGAGCCAGTACTTGTTTTCTAGGTTAGGTAGCTAAACTACATCAAGTTGTTGGCTACAGAGCATTTATTTGGCATAGGAACTAATACCCCTGGATGTGAAGGACACAATGCTGAGGAACAGCCAGCCCTATTTGCACAAGATACAGGAAAATCAAAGTTTGGGGTCAGCATTGTAGCATCTGCAGATGCAGCTTATCCAGGGCTTTACCAGTTGGATTAACTTTATTCGTTCTCTTAAGAAACTGTGAGGGTAGATGATAAGATAAATGGAAGAAGAGACAGGAGATGGCAAAGAATTATTAAAACCTGCAAATTGTGCAATGGGTGCCTCTTCTGGATTTGAATGTATTAATATAAATTAATTATGAACTTGTCATCAAAGAGAAAAGATGCAGTATTTATGGAAGGGGTACAAAGTGGTATAATCTAAAAATAAAGTAGTTTGGGCTGAATAAGAGGAAAAATGGGGCCAAAACCTTTCAGTATTCTATCTGCAGCTTCCATATTTTGATGATCATTTGACTTGAGTTTGTTTTCCAGTGCTGCAGAATATTATGAGATCAAAAAGGCTGACCCACATGGAAATTTCTGCTGGAAAATAAAACCCGATCCTGCTGCTTTCCTGACACCAGTCGGGCTTGATAACAATGCAAATTACAGAAGCAAAGAAATATGCAGCTGAAGATAACTATTTAGGGAGAACTTATTCCTTTCCCAGCGTATCTTTCAAATATACATAGACTTCTCTTTGGGCACTGACACCAGGGATGCAGGTCTGTGGGGACAGGAAGAGAAGAAAATAGAATCAATTGGGATTCCCTCTAAAAATGTATAAATGACCCCACTCCTAAGGAAATATGCAGAAACACTTCATTTGAAATATGCTGAAAGAAACACGAATGAAATATACGTCACCTACTCCTAAGTTTTAGACTCTGAAAAGATTTAAAGAAATACAGATACTAAGTAGGAACAAAGCTTTCCTTTGCATCTTGGCCAATCAAGTGGACATTGCATTGTATCAAGATATGGCTTAGGTCTTCATTCATGGTAATGTGATTTAAGTTTCAGTAATATATGTAATAACAAAATGATAAATAATCACCCTCTTTAAAGAACAACTTTCTAAAGTTGCCAGTGGGGATATAAAACATCTCTAGTACGTCCCTGAATAATCAGAAATAATTTTTAGATTGAAATAATTAATACTAAGTGTCCTGTGAATGGAGATGAGTATTAAAAACTTTTTTAGATATCTGTTATTTGAAGAATATTCTCTCTAAATATGCTATAGAGACGCTGAAGTAAACCAGCTTATTATTTTAACTGAGGAAATAGATTTCTCTTCTAGTAATACTGATTTCTCACAGTGCCTATCTGTCAAGATGGTCCTAGTAATTATCACTCCTTAGCATAATGGAAATCAGATCTCACGCTGATTGATTTTCTAATACATCTTCAGCATTGACTGGGATGTGAGCTGGAATGTAAGTCTTTCTTCAAACAATGGAAAAGCTTATTATTTTGTTGGGATGCTGGTTTTAACATCACAGAGAAGATCTAGTTCCCTGCTTTCTCTTCCCCCCCTCCTCCCTCATTTGTATATATTTTTATCATTCTCTTTTCTCCACTCCCCCAGCTTTAAGATTTTTAAGGTCTTTTATTATTCATAATATGTAGATTTTCTTTAAGGGAGAAGTGGTGAAAAAATGTCGTCAATTATTCTATTGTGATTTCCCATTACTGATTGTAAAACTTTTGTAAATGGTCATTCTGAGCAAGCAGCAGGCGAACATCTGTACTGTACCAGAACAAAGCTCCATACACCCTATCTGATATATTGTATCTCTACTATAGCCAGTGGTAGATAGTAAAGAAAAAGCCGTAAAATGAAGGCAATCTTGGATTAGTGTTTTTTCCAATATATTCCTCTAGCTTCCAGCAATTTCCTGATTTAGAGACTTTCTGATCTACAGATTATATCTACATCATCTTGTCCAGCTGACCTTGACAGACCTTTCTTCTATGAACCCGTCTAGTAGCTTTTGGAATTTATTCACACTTTGGGTATCCAAACAAACCAGGATGTTATGTCCCGCAATGCAATTAGACATTGCAAGTGAAAGTGCTTTCTTTCATTTGTTTTTGACCTGCTGCCTGATGATTTCATTTAGTGCCCTGTAGTTCTTGTCTCATGAAAAATAATGACTAATCATTCCCTCGCCACCTGCTCCACGCGATTTATGTTTTTCTAGACCTCAATCATGTCGAAGTAATCTCTTTTCTGAGCTGAGGAAACCAAATCTCTTCTCTTTCTTCGACAGTGGAAATTATTTCCTATTTATGACCAATCTGACCCTTCTTAGCTGAATACTCTCTACTTGTAAAATTGCATCTTTGAAGCAACCAGAGCTTCACACAAAATTGGATGCACCGTAGCTTTATGGAGTACCACGTGATAGTTTCTATTCCCTTCCTTTTTTTTTTTTTTTTCATGGTCAGGGAGTAGGAAGCTTCATCTTTTGAAGACCTATCTGTAATGATGTAGGAGAATACTTGGTGATAAAAGCTGATGTGGGAACATAAAATTAGGGTCACTCTCCACCATGTGCACTGCTTTACATTCAGCATTTGTTAGACACTCAGTACTGGGAGATCTTTCTGTAACTCCTGGCTGGCAAGTTCAGCTCTGCCACTCTGGAGCAGTTAAGCAGTCTAGAGTAAAAAAAAACACCAAAACCACCACCAACAACAAAAAGCAAAAAAAACCAGGCCAAAACCCCACAACATATCCCTCCAAAATAAAGACAAGGATTCTTTTTTTCAACTTACTTTGCCTCCCAAGTTGTCAGGCAAACTGTTTCCTTCACTTGTAAACTGAAGGCAGAGGCTACAGATAGGTTCCCCAGCTGTGGGGTCTCCCTGAGTAAAATTTTCCAAAAAAAAGGCTAAACCTGTAAGGAATGGCAGAACAACTGCCGTTGTGGGGAGGAGAGGTCTGTCTGAGATCTCCTCCGATGTTGCGACTAGAATAGCCTTAGACATGGGATTGATATATTCACAATGAGTCCTAAATAAATCTAGTTCTTTTCATTATACTGATTGAAAAATAATTGGTCTCGTTGGTATATACTTCTTTTATATGTGTTTTTAAGGATAGAGATACATCACATGTATATTTTATCAGTGTCCTGTCAGCACGGAGCAGCTGAACCCAGCAGTGATGACAGTATTATTTAGATTAGAGTTATATATATAAATGCTGTGAATTTTCACTTTATTAACAGCTTTGCAGGAGACAGGCTTCTTGTCTTTTATTTTATGCAGTATAAATATGAAACTAAATTATCTGAAGAAGCACAGCTTTTGTAGGACAACTTAGTGTTGTCAATGCTATGGCAGCAGGAGAAGCCTGAGGAAACTGAGGAATATAAAGGGGAACGGAGGGAGGACAAAACAGAAGAGGAGTATGTAGAACAGAGTGCTGCACAGTGTCAAAGGGGGATTTAAGAATAACAAAGCTGCTCAAAGACCAAACAAGCAAATTTTTAGTCTCCCAGGGAACCAAATGAAGTTGCTTGGGAACTATTGACATACAAACCCACGAGGAAGAACAGAGAGTAAAAATGTAAAGCACTGATGCCTGTGGCAAATAATTTTTGCAGTAGGCGTGAGCTGTCCCTGCCCACTGCTCCCTCTTTTCCACAAATGTCTGTAGGTGGTGTACTGGGAAGTGTGGAAACACATCTGGAGTTTACCTCAGAAACCTACCTTTGTCATTTGAAAGGAAAAACAGACACCCTGGGTGTTGCACAGTTCTGCTCTGACGCCGTGTATCAGCACAGAGCTTCTTTAGGTTAAGATGATGAGAAGTCCTGCGGTCTGTGGAACAGTTCATGTGTATTGACAGATCTGCAACATTCAGCATGAAGTATTGTTTCAAGAAGTATTTATGTCTGACATCACTCCTGACTCAAGGAAGAGAAACCATTAAAACAGAGCCATCCGGTAAAAGCGTGCAACCTGTGTGATGTGGAGAAAATTCAACAAAAGGCAGCAGAGACCTTTATCTTTAAAGGCTATTTTAAAATCCACCCTGCCAGTTGGTACCTCACGCTCCAAAAATTTAAGTGTTGAGTTGTGTAGAGGTTAACTTCAGTCAGAGAAAGCAATTTAGCCACGCTAAACTAGTCCTGAATTGCGACAGCCTGTCAGGTTTAGGTGGGAGTGTGTTTGAGTAGCAGTGCCTCAGGCAGTGCCTGCTCCCGAAGTCCCAGCATCCCAGTCCTCCTCCCTGAGCCAGCCTGGCAGCTTGTGTTGTGGTGCACTGAATGGGGTCAGGGAAGTGATCTGCCAGGAAATTTTGGCCACCTGTAATGTCTTTTGCTTTTCTCTTTAAGCAGATCACTGTTTAAAATGAAAATCAGGAGTCTTACAGAAGCTAATGTAACCTCTAGCTACATTTACCGCATCCAGTCATTGCAACCACAGCTGATTAATAGCAGTAGTTTAAAAGAAACTTTGCTTAATAGTGAGGTTTCTTTTCCCCTTAGTTTGCCAGTAGCTTTCCTGTATACAATCTCATTTTTCAACATGAAGTTGTGTCTACCAGGCTGGCTATAATAGGCCTCTCACTTCATTTTTTTTTAGTGCTTAGTCACCTAAGTAAGTTTTCTCTTGATATTTTTATTCAGGCTTTTCTATCGAGACAGCAGAATCTGGAGCACATGAAGCTGCAGACTGAAGAGAAAGGGGGCTGGCCTGTCAGGCTTGTCTCCAGCAGCTCGTTTCCTGAAATCTATTTCCCGTGAGCATGGGAGCAGTAACATACCATTGGCTGCACTTCCTGAAGGAAGGGAGGGTCCATTTCACTCTCCGGTCATATCCCCAGACATTGCTGACAAGGATCAGGTGGCAGGTTGCCACCCCTGAAGGTTGTGCTGGGTGGACACATCCTTAGCACCTTCGGTCCTGTCTCTGATCCACCGACTATTCCCTTCTCAACCAATTACTGACATCTCACACATTTCCCATACATTTTCTGATTATTTTTTAAAATTTATTTCCTTCTTACTGTCATATTGCCAAAGTCATCCTTCCATCCCTCTTTTTCCCTACTTTTCTAGTTCCCACCTGTCATGAGTGGAAAAGAAACACTAGATAGTATAATACTGACAAGCTCAACTTAGTTCACCAAGCAAGGGACAGGCTGTATCAGGAAAGGCTACACACAGGGGTGCATGCACACACACACACTCGGAATTAAATGAGATCTTCACCGTGTCCCGTGAGTTAGCACTGTCAGTCCCAGGGGAACACAACGCTTGCTCTATCCAACCTGTCTCCACATCTGGCCCTGGGCAGCAGCTCAGCACCTGCACCTGATGGTTCCATCTTGAGCATGAGGTGTTGGACACGTTGGGAGCAATGCCTCCCCCCGTCTCTATTACTTTTTAGTGCCAGAGGACTCACAGCCAGACATCAACATCGACCACCAGCCAGGTCTGTCTACAATGATACCACTTTCCCACCAGTTTCAGATATTGTTCTCCAGTCACTTGTTGATTCATAGCCTGTCCCAAGGCTCATCGCACTCAGTCATTTGCATTAGCCCATCAACAATAGCTCATTATGCTCAGTAACTCAACCCTTGATCAAGGAAAGTCATGATGTTCCCGTTACATCATTATTTGTAAACAAGCATATAAATAGATGCGTCTGCGGGTGTTTAAGTCTTGTTTTGTGTTTACTTAACACCAAATCGCAACTGCTTGTTGTAAAATACACTGAAAGAAATGTTCTACTTGCCCTTTTCTTTGGATAACCTTGAAGCATATGTGTGAGTGTGTGTCTGTTCCAGCCCTCCGTGGATTGGAGTCAAAGGACATCAGCTAATGGCCAGAGAGGTCAGCCAACAGACGTATCTTCCCTGACCATTCCTACGAGGAATCCCTTCTTCAAACCAAATCCCTCATCCTGCTAATTCATTTTCAAAACATGTTTCTGCTCTGACAGATCCCTTGCAGAGAGAATCTGTGACAAGTTTGCAAATCAGCCTTTCCTTCTGCATCTAACATCAGTACATTGCCAGATCTCTTAAAGTGTTGCAGCTGCCGTTTTCTCAAAATATTAAGGAGGGGGAATGCTCTCTGAATAAAGGTAGAGGGGAGAGGAGGGTTAGTAATGGGTTTCCTCTTTATAGCTGGGCACTTGTATTGTCTTCTCCATGGTGGTGAATTGAATTTTCATGTAGGAGGATGTTTAATATTTATTCAGTTTCTTGTCAACAACCGCTTTGAGTGATTGGCAGCAAGAACCATAGGGGCTGGCAGTCAGGAGGATGATCAGGTGCCCACATCTATTCTCCCAGGGTTGTAACTGAACGCTCCAAAGTACCATCTTTCTTTCAGAGGGGTTTATGTCTCTATCAGTGTATTGCAAAAAGATTGTTTCATTCCTATCACACAGAAAATGAGACGATAAAAGCTGCCTGAGTTTTCAGACAGCCTGGAATCCAGAAAGATTCATGAACTTACTAATCTTAAAAGGAATGATACGAAGTAATCATTAAACATCAAAGTTAAATAATACCAAGATATATTATCTCTTTGCTTATCAAAGCAGGGAAGAATAAGAGCTGTGATCAGAAGTGATGTCGATAGCAGAACTGAGATATTTTGCAGGGCTGTACAGTCTGGTACCACAGCTATAGTATGATCTTTGCCTGGACTTTGCTTGTATCTGAGTTTTCAGAAGATATTATCACTCACCTGCATTCAATGAGGGCCATCAGGGAGTTGTCCTGTATATTGTCCTGCATGTTGTCCTGTATAGCTGAGTTGTTACGGCTTTTCACAAGCCTATTTTGGGGCTTACCAAGAGCTGAGCAGAAGTACAGCTCCCCTTCTTGTCATTTCCCCTTCCACAAGCAGAAATACTCTCTCTTCTATCTTCTCCTATACAACCCACTTTAACTTTTGCAATTCACAACCTGTCTGAAGGTTTTCCACGTAGTATCTCCAGGAGCTCATGGGACACAACAGGGAAGTGGTAGCAGATGGGTTCCTCGCATCAAAGGGATTACCATCTGTTATTTCTCTTCCTGATTTTGTGCAATGCTGGCAAGAATAGGATTGTTTCTTCTATTCTCCCTTGATCCTTTGCTGCCCAGCTGGGCAAACAAAGGTGGGCAAAGAGCAGCATCCCTCTTGCCTTTTCCCCAGGTAATACCAGGAACTTCTGTGAACCAGGGTAATATTCAGCACCCAAAGTTGTTTATACCCCCTTTCACAGAACTCCCCATGCCTACCTCCATCTGCTGCACTTTCAGAAACTCCTAATCATCCAAGAAGGAATGAAAAAAGCCTCAGGAGTCAACCGTACATAAACTCCCAATTTACTTTGTGCCTCCCCCCCAAGTGGTAGTACCTATCAGGAAAGGCTCAGGTACTGTGGTACTGTGGGATTGGTTTACTCTTGCTCCTTAGCATTGTTTCTAAGCTAGATATGTTCAGATATGTTAAAATACAGCACGATACCTTTCTACATATCCTCATTGACAAGACTTCCTTTTCTTCATCCTAATACCTTACTGTGTTTCCCACTAGGAGAGCTCTAGGAAGTCAGTCGTGTTTTCTGGTCTATAAGGTCAGGGCTGGCAATTCCTGCATTCTCGTTGTGTCTTCCTAATTTGCAGGTTTAGTTACAGTCCGTTTCTCCTGGGCCTCAAAAGTTCATTCAATAATCTGTTGGAGGTTTGGTTGTGGTTTGTTGTTTTGTTTTGTTTTGTTTTGTTTTGTTTTTAAATAAACTATTGGTTGTAAGGCAAAGCCAAGCCAGTTTTGACCTCTCTCAGAAAGCATCAGGCAAATCAAAATAGCCTAAAATACTGTGGCAGAACAAACCAAAGAGAAAATGCCCTTAGGATATTTTTGTGGGCATCAATTATTTTTTTAAGGGTTGGATTTGACAATTCAGAATTCACATGAAATAATTTTATGCAGTTCTTTTTTCCAGCTATTCCAATCCTTGTCTGTGTGTTGAATACTGTGATTATATGAAGAAGCATTTATAGTATAAATGCAACTATTGAAAAAAAAAATAAGAGTTAGAGAGAGGCTTTTAAGTAGTTAAGTTTACAATACCCTGCTTTATGGTAGACCAATCATTTCATCCAAGATGTACAAAGTGTAAGTGGGAAAATTCACACTTATGAAGTCAATGTCCAGCTCAAGATCTTCATCTCCTGATTTTGCTTTGACTCCTCTCTTACCTGAGGAAAATAATTGTTGCTTTGATTCAGATGTTTTCTTTGTAAGCCTTTATTTTAGTGTTTTGGATACACACTACCTGTTCTGTACTAGGTATTTTGACAAAAATCTAATAAGACCCAAGTTTATGGGATAGTGTCATAAAGCTGGCACCTTTCCCAAATGCCACACTCACTAAATAGAAATGTAATATAATTTTCTTTGTATTGTGTGTTCTGCATTCATTCTAATGTGTGGTTAGCAGCTGCATTTGAGAGAATGCTACAGCCAATCTGTTCTTGAGTGCTGAAATATTAGCTTATAGCTCTTTTAAAAAAGGCTAAATCACATACCTTTTTTTTAGTACATGAATCAAATTTTCCTAATATTATCAACGCAGAATTATAATTAGCTTCCACATAAAAATTTCAGTTTCTCTTTCAGCCATCATTGTCTGTAAATGTTTTTAGTCATTGATGCATGATTAGGAATGTAAGGCAAATGCTAACTTTAGCAGAAATAAGTGCTTTCTGAAGCTATATTTAATAGGTGCACTGCAGATCCTAGGCTCTCATTTTCAAGACAAAGCACATTGTTAAATATAAATTGGTTCCTCTCCCACACTAATCACTTCTGAGGAAAAAAATCAGTTAAAATGGGACCATAAGCTGTAGTTTGGTTCATATTTCATAGTCAGCTTCCATTTCAAACAGGGGGTCTACCTATTAATCTGCTTTTGCCCATGTTGTGGTGGTAGGAGGAAGCCTGGGAACTGGGCAGCTCTGTACACCCACTTGCTCCAAAGATGCTGGTGGAGACTTGTAATAAAAGGAAGAAGGAGGCTGGAGGCATAATGTGTAGCCTCATTTCACTTCCCAGAAAGACACTAAAGAGGATTGAACAATTGATTTGAGAGCGTCTCAAAAAAAATAAATAAATCTAGTTTTAAAAGTGCCAGGGTAGAATTGCCAAGAAAAAAGGACATTGGACCCATCACTTTCTGCTCTGAGGAAAGCAGCTCTGGCCAGGGGGTGAGCAACAGCAGGAGGTTTGTCTGGGTCACCGCTGCCAGAGCAAGAAGCTGCTGTTTTATGGAGGGACCTGGAGCTCTGTACGGTAAAGCCCCTCATTAATCTCCACAGGTACTTACCCGTCTTGGAGGGTCATTACTGATGGCTTGATGGCAGTGTGACAGCTGTACCCAGGGGGGCTGGGGAGCAGCAAGGTGGGCAGACCCCCATGCACCCAGGGTACCTGTCTAGGGGGCAACAGACCGATGCCAGACTAGTAGGGACTGGGGGCAGCTGCGGTGCGAGGGAGGTAGCCGTTACTGAACAGGGAGAGGTAGAGGCTGTGGCTAGAGGAGTTTGAATTATATGCATGTTTTGGAGTATTTCTACTAAAAAACCCCTCAGCTGTTGAGATTACAAAAAAACACATAATAATGAAGATGCTGTTATTGTGCTAGTTTTGAGTTAAACGTGACAAATTCAACTGTGTGTAGTGAAGAAAATGCCTGGTCTGATCCTGTTCACTGGTAATGAAAAATTTTTAGACAAAGAGCAGTTGATAGCACATTTGTATGATTTTGTTGATGGCTCTGTACTGGAAACAGTTGCTGACCTCTAGGAAGAGAATATGCAAAATGATCTTGACATTATGAATAACTGATCAAAAATCAACATGATGAACCTCAGCAGAGATAAATGCAAAGGCGTAAGTGTATAGGAAAGCAGCAGTGAAAAAAAAAATAAATAAGATCCTGAAACTCTGGCTTCAGTAAAGTACCTGCTAATTAATAATGTGTTGTGTTTTTTTTTTAAACATAGGATGGAGTCCTAGGAGCTGGCGATGTGGGAGATATTTGACCCATGTTATTCAGTAGTGGGGAATCCTTCTCCTGGAGAGACTATGGTCAACCTAGAAGAGCAAGAAGTAAGACAGTTCAGAAAAAGCCATCCCGAGCTCTGGGTGGGATTAGAAAGGATGATTTACAAGGATAAACTGAGGGTCTGAGGAAAAGCTGGAAATTTGTTTAATGAATAAAAGAAAAAAAGTGAACAGTCTTCAAATGTTGAAGAAACATTGATGAAAAGGGCATGGTGTTTACCAAAGGACAGGATAAGTAGTTAAAAGAGCTTAAACTCTACTGGTGGTGAAATATTGGAAAAGGCCTCATAGGCACATTGTAATGTATCTGTCACTGAGGGGTTTAAGAACTTATTAGGTAATCCTGACTATGAAGGGTCTAGATGCCTTTGATCCCACTTACATGTGGGATTGGACTCAGCGAACACTGAAGATGTTTTCTAGCCCTCCACATGGGTAATACAGTGACAGAGCGACTCAGGACTTCTTAGGAGTGAGTGGAAGGTGAAGGATGCCAAGCGGATACCATATGAGATGGGAGGGGAAGGTGCAAAATGCAGCCAGTGAGCAGTATAAACACTGTCCCACTGCTCTCCTGAAGCTCAGCGGAGGAAGGTGGAGCTGAACTTGTCACTGCTGGAAGGATCCAGTCTCTCAAATACAAGCTGCCGTGTCTCTCCACACCACCTGCCTCTCACTGGACACAGCAGTGGGTGCCTGGCTTTCTGAGGCTCTGGCAGAGCTAAAAAAGGTGTTTCAGGATGTAGTTATTTTGCTCTCATCTCTCATAACAATCTGCTGCTCTAGACAGACCTAATTGTAGTGGTACTCTGGGCAACGGATGCTCCTGCTGCTCATCTGAGGCAAACTGTGTTCTCCCTTCTCCTCCTGGCTTTAAATCTGTCTAGTAAGGAACAGTTTGCACTGTGACACTGACTAATCTAGGCTAAATTGCTGAGAAGCTGTTTGGACAAAGTATTCCAAGTGGACAGGTGTTCCTCGTGCCACAGGAAAGTGCCCAGTAGTTTAAATAGGCATAATAATCCTTTCTCTGCTTCTTTCAGATATTTTTCTGTCCTGTAAGACTCTGCATAGAGTGGAAGAGCTGTGTCCTGGGTCTTGAGCCTGGGGGTACTGCTGTCAATTAAAAGACTCTGGTGACATCTGTGAAGCTGAACCCAGACCCATGTGCAACACTTGCTGAAAGCAACGTCCTTTCAGGCTGAAGTGGTGTTATTCAGTCTAACAGAGTAATAATAATCCACATTCTTTACTATAGTCTGTAGTTTTTCTATACTGCATGTAATTATTTGCTGCTTAGTTCTTGCTGAGTGTGTTTTCTAAATGTCCCTGTGCTTTACTTTTTGGTAGTTTTCTTGCAAAACTCATGTTTGGTTCTCTAACCAAACACAGTCATTACACGCAAAACGTCCTGTCAACCATTTATATACAGTCCTTTTATTTATTTTCTTGTTGAAGTGTTTTGGTTTTTCCTGTTCTTCCTTTTGGATTCTATATGTTCAACATGAGTGGTTTTTAACCTTTTCAGGTTTTTGAGGCCCAGAATTATTCTGGTGGAGATACAGATCCTGCACACCAAATTTTAGTCCACCTGATAATAGGCTTTTTTTAAAAAAGTAGTATTTTTTCACCTTTGCAGATGCTTTAAAGATAGTTGGCAGAGGACTTACATAAGGACACTGCTGTTTGAAAACCTTTCTACTTGAATACTGACACTCATGTTAATCAGCAAAACATCATTACTTTTCATTATATGCATTATTGTTTCTTAGCTCCTGCGTTTAGTTTCTCTTAACATTCTCTATAAACCAATTTTCTCAAAACCTATTACCAGTTCTGTTGCACTAGGGTCTTAAAATATGTTTCAAAATTTTATTTTCTTCCCTGTGCCTCCCTTTTATCTCTGGGCTGGTCATTCATTACAAATGTGGTGCTTAAATTCAGCACTTGAGGAAGATGAAGCTTTGGTAGTATAACAGCCACTTGTTTATTTCCAAACCAGACCCAGCACAGTTACTGTACTGCTTTTCCTCACTGTTTTCTTGCCTCTTTTTATGTTCAGGAAATCGATCCGATTCCTACTAACAGTGGCAGATTGGTCCTCATACCATATTTTTCTTCCTTTGGCCACTCAGGCTAGCCTGCCAAATGCCACTAATTAGCAGTTGTTAGACTGGGGCTTTAGTCCTCTGAGATGCTCCACACAAATGGAATCTAAGTAATTTCTGTGTATGCTGTAGGTGCAGTGATTCAGCCATCTGCAAAATATAGTAAAGAGTGGCTTTTAAAGCTGCATTTCCACTAAGATGTAGAACCAGTAGTTCGTTTCATATAGGACACTGAGTGCTTCTTAAATGGTTTGAAATTTGGGTAATGCTCTCTGAAGCAAGATTTCAGCTGTGTTATTTTGCCTGTCCTTAAGTATCTGATTATCTCAAGAAAAGATATAATCAGAACAGCATTTTTTGGTACTAGAACCCGCTGCCCTTAGTTTCAGAGTCTACCAGTGTCACATGCCAAGAATACAAAGGGTGATTGCTGCCCATGAAATGAGTGTAATCGTAAGGAGGCTTGTTTTATGACAGTATGTTGAATGTCACCAAATGACTAAAGACTGACTTGAAATCCTCATTTGAAAGGGTCACAGCAGGGCACAAAGAAGGAGAAATAACAATGCAGGGTAATATGGCAACCTTTAATAAAATCAGGGCATGTTTTTTGAGCTGGGGGGTTAGAAAATGTAAGAGCATTGTAGGAGGACTTAAAACGATGTCAGGCAATGCACATCTGGGCAGTGAAATTAATTAAAATGCAGTAGGAATGTTGAGGGCTATCTCCACTGATAAGCCGGCTCCTGAAGGTACCAAATCTTTGATGGAGACCAGCACTTTGCTGGCACCATTGTACAGTCATCTGAATCCATAGATTACTACAGGCACTCCAGAAAACAATAAATCTTCATCAAAGGAGGTCCTGTTGCTTCAGTTATGAGATCCTCACTAGGGAATGCTGCAACACTTCGTTCTTTAATGATGTCTTTCCCTATAACTGCAATGCTATTTGTAGGATCATCCATCTTTTCTCATCTCCACAGAGTCAGGAATGAGGCAAACCAGAGCTCCTGGTATCAAGGAAAGGAGCTTGAATATATTTCAGGTCTACCAGTGGCCTTGGTAGTCCAAGAAAAGATACAGATGTGAAAGGTGGGATTCATTTAATTAAATGTATATGTCTGAGTGTATATATCGGTGTCAGGTCCTCCGCAATGAGTGAAGAGAAACTGACAACTCTGAGGCATGACTCATTTTCTCCTAAAGATGACTTTTAAAGCAGAAGACTTCTAAAACAAAGACAAACATCACCAGTGGAGCCAGATTTGACACTGTGTGTGTTTAGGAGGCAAGATGCAAAATAAATGGGTACTGATAGCAAATCCTGGGCATTCTGGGTGTTTCCAGTTTAGAGTAGCTATAGGATCTCCAGTTTATGGTCCTACAGCCACTGTGAACTTCTGCACAATGCACAACACGTGGATTTCACTCCTCCTCCTAACTTTAAAAGGAAATATACTCCCTAACTTTCTTGTGGGGTATTGCAGAAAAAAATTGACACAATTTAACACACCAGGTTTCCCTTCTGGGGTACAGATGTTCAGACGTGGTGAGGATGCCCTTGGGCTATGAGTGCCATCGTCACCTAAATGATGTTAAGTAGAGTTACAAACAAGGCTAGATTAGCTATAGGCATCCAGTTGCTTCAACCAAATTCCACGCTGTCGTTGACCCAACTGCTCGTCAGTTTCAGCTCTGGTTATGAACTGTTTGTTTTCCGATCCATTCCTGAATGAGTGTTCACAAAAGGCTTGCTTGCACAGTACCCTAGGTCAACAGCTCAGGGAAACAGCTAGACTAGAACCTGTAAAAGCTCTTGAGACAACATTTTGCTGCTGCTTTGCGTTTTGGGTTTTCTTCCTTCTGATTTGTGGAATCTTTCCTCCTCTTTTAAGAAAAACATGTTGAAGTTGAGTGTGCAGTTGGAATTATAGTTGGAGTACTGCTGTTTTCCTCTCTGTTTTGACATTCAGTCATTGATGAGAGCAACTCACTCTCCTTGCCTATTAATATTCACACTTGTTTCATTCCTATTAATATTCACACTTGCTGCCATACTAGAATTTATTAAACGTGCATTTTTTGGAAGCTGTTTTCAAGCTGCACAATTGACAGAACGTCTATAACTTTTTACCATTCATGTTCTCTAGGCAAGAAGAAGTAGAGTCTGTACAGGCTAGATTGCAATGTGTCAGTTACATGTGAGTGCACATATATTTAAAAAAACATTTATGTTATATACTGTATGCTTATATTGTATAACCAGTGTTAGTCTTCCATTTGCAGATCTCAAAGCACTTTGCTGAGGAGTCTAAACATTTTAACCTCTTTATTAGACATGGGGAAGCTGAGGTAGAAAGGAGATGTGACTCCATTAACAGCACAGCAAGAAAGGGAATCTATCTCTTTGATTTCCTATACAGTGCTCCATTGGTAGGCAGCGATATCCATCTTCTATATGTAACTTTTTTTAAAAAAAAAAAACAAACAACCTTCTTTTTCCTGGAAATTCTAACTTAGTTGTTAAACTCTAAAGACCTAATTTTGCTGGTATTCTAGAAAGAAAAGAAGAAGAAAAAAAAAGATGGTTAGTATTATAGAAAGAAAAAAAAAATGTTTGTAAAGCGTGAAAACCGACGATCCTACTAGCACTTAGAGCCAAACTTAGTCAATAGCAATAAGATCAGGTCTCTGTTTGCAGGCCACAGTTTAAAGAAACAGTAGATTAGTGTTTAAGACTCCTAGTACTGAAGAAAAAAAGGTTGTGACATGGGACGTTATGACATTTATCCAGGATGAACTCACTCTTTCAGTTCATACATGTAAAATGCCCCTAATCCGGTGTGTTAATTTTTTACTGGCAGGCTTTGTATGAGATCAGTTAGTGTCTGTCTGCACCACTCTAATTTTATGCTGGACCAGTGGCCTCTGCCTTTCTGCAGCTGGCATAAAGCCGGCATAAACCTGACATGGTCAGTGCATCAGGTCCTCCGGTTAATTTGACGGAGGGACAGTGGTGTGACCGCAGCTGATCCGAATCAGTTTTTGTCCCGCTGTCTACTCAGTGCCGCAGACATCTCGCACGACCTGTCTTGGAAGTGTGGCCTTAGCTGGTTAGCATCCAGCTTTCCTTGCCCATTCCTACGTGTGGTCACCGGGGACCGGGAAGCGAGCGGGCGGCTTTTCCATCCCGGTTTCCCGGAACGGCGGGGGAATACTCGAGGCTGTCCTCCTGCTCCCGCAGTTCCCTGGGCTGCATCTCCCTTTCTATTTTTAACCGGCATCGCGGCTGACCGTGATCATCCCTGCCGAGAAGAACCGAGGGGCGCTGGGCTGGCCCCGCGGCTGGCCGGGAAGGCGACGGAGGGGACAAGGGGGGCGACTTCACCCCGCAGCGAGGGGCGAGCAGAGGATGACACGGCGGCGAGCCTCCTCTCCGGGTGCCTCTGGCCGTCCTCCCTCGCTGTAGCGCTGCTTTCCCTCTTCCCTGGCGAGGGGGGGTGAGATGCCAAACCTGCGGACGCTGTCATCTTAGAGAGCGCGGGGGAGGGACCGTGTGGGCAGGGAGGCGGAGGTGCCGGCTCCCCGGGAAGAGGCGGGCGCCGGCAGCAGCAGCATNCGGAGCATTACAAGAGCGAGATCGAGCGGCTGACCCGGGAGCTCTCCGAAACCACCCATGAGAAGATCCAGGCGGCGGAGTATGGGCTGGTGGTGCTGGAGGAGAAGCTCACCCTCAAGCAGCAGTACGACGAGCTGGAGGCGGAGTATGA
>VXBW01004606.1:62295-219090 GCA_013400375.1 Thinocorus orbignyianus
CCGCTGCGCGGAGGCGGGCCCCCGCCCGCCCCGCTCGCCTCCACCACCTCCTCGGCCAGCGGGGTGCTCGCCCCGCCTGGCTTAGGGGTGCCGGCAACCGCAGGGCCGGGGGAGGGCTGCCGGCGGGGAGGACAGGGGGCCGCGGTTGCGGCGCGGCGGCTGCCGCAGGCGGCCCAGTCCCCTTCCCCATCCCCTTCCCCANGGTGAGAGAGACCGGGCTTTTGTCTCTCCCCGCCGGCTGCGGGGAGGTGCGGGGGCGCCCCACGCGTGTCCCGGCCCGGAGCCCCCCGGGGCCACCCCCCCTGCAGGTGGGCGAGCTAAGGTGCCCCGGGCCCTGGAGCTGCTGCGGAGATTGGCGGGGTGGGGAGGAGGGGTTTCACGGGGCCGGAGGATCAGCCGGGACCGTGCGTGGAGCTTAAGGACGGATTAGACAAGATTGCAAACCCCCTGCCCTGGGAAATGTCCCCAGAGCCGGGGCCGACCTCCGGCCCCCGCCACCGGGAGCCACAACTTCAGCCAACGGGGATTTGCGGCACGGGAGGTGCCTCCCGGCACACCTGCATCCTCCAGGGCTCTGGGGGTTTTGTTTTTTGTTTTTTTTTTTTAGGAAGAGCAAATGAAACAGCCCGTGGGATGCGAGCCGAGCAAACCCGGTATATAAGGAGCCGGGATCTGTGTAAACAGTTGTCTGCAGTGCTTGAGGAGAGAGACAATTCCTTTGGAAGTTATTTATAGACCTGCTCTGTTCTGCCAGAGGGGGGAATCGCTGCCATTAAGGGAGAGGGGGGTGAAGGAGCCGTACTCTAGTCTCGAGGTCACCCCCCATCAATGGCAATTAAACTTCTGCGTCATGCTGAACGGCTGAAATATTTGATGGCAGAGGTGGTTTTGGTTTGTCTTTCTCATGTGGTTTAGTAACACCCCAAGTATAAAGTAGGGGAGCGCTACACCTCACCTTCCAGCTTTGCTAAACATGACTCTGAAATGTCATCACTCTTCCAATGCTCATCGTTAAGGGAAGTAACTTGAGGTTGGTACCGTGCACATTCGGGGGAACTGCAGAAGTGCTGTGTGTACTCACGTATGCAGCACTCGTATCTCTACATTTTATGGTGTTTTTATACTGCCATCGAATGTAACTAATTATGTATTTGGAAAAGAGGAGATGAAGTATCAAATAGTATCCCCCAAATTTAGAAGGTATCTTTTTGTTCTACAAAAATACATTGCTATAGAGAATATATAAAAATTCTATATTCTAATAGAAATTCTATTGCATTAGAAATCATGAATGTATTCCATATTGAGGAAACCACTTAAGAAACTTAGACTATATATGAGTATATTCTTCAGAATACAAAATGATTGCACTTTTAGAAGTATTTTTTAATAAAATAAAGGTTTCATTTTACTTGCAGGTAAATGAGTTATGCTACCGATTTGGTTCAGTGTCCAGAAGGGTTGAAAAAATTATATTTTCAACAAGAAGAATAAAGCTGTTTTTCAGAGAAAAAAAAAATTGATCTCCTTAAACTTGATCTCTTCCTCCCCACCCCTGCTGCGCCTATGCAGTTGGGTCAGGACTTTGAAACCAGTAATCACAGGTTCAGGGATAGAGATACGTAACTTGCACTGACATGAAAGCAGTGCTATTTGAAATGACCTGGCAAAGTAATAGAGGAACAGACTTAAGGGAGGAAAGTGCAATGCAATTTCTACAGAGGGGAAAAAAAAGAAAAAGAAAAAAGAGGGAGAGATAAGCAGAGCTGTAGCTAGCTGTTATCTTATCAAAATAATGTCCAAAAGAAGACTGATCAGAAACCAGAATGACACATGTGTGCACATGGCCACAGATAGAAGCGATAGTGCAAGGAACTGAGTTGAAATTATTAAACTAGAGGGATTAGTCAACACAATTAACTGAAATCAAAGAACGACACAAGTTCTTTTGCTGTTTACTTCCCCTTCAAGTTGATGGGATTGCATGCTCTGCAGCCCAGATTGTCTCCCGTGGGGCTGTGCCTTCATACTGTGCCAGCCACAGCATGGACATGGAGCGTATCCACCAAGAGGATAAATCCTGTAGTTTGCCTGATGTCAAGTAAGATTGGAGCCTCTCTGGTTTCCAGTTCAGGTCCAGGACTCTCAATTCCAGAGCTCTCCATAGCTGCAGGTAGGGTGTTTCCGTCCCCTCTCTGGGCTGGAAGAGATTTTTTTCTTCTGACCTTTATAGGTGAAGCCACATTGATTCTTATTGCACATGAAGCCCTGCAAAGGACAACTTGCTCATATCCCGTCCTGTCACTGTAATCTATTTTCTAAGCTGCTCTGTTACCACCTCCATTATGATTGTTCCTTGGGTGTGGATCAGATTCCGTAACTGGGAGACATAAGCAAATGGCACCTCTGATGACACTAGCAAGGCAGAATTCAGGATGTTTGGGCAAACTGTCTTACAGAGCCTTGGGGGCATAGACTTTTGGGCTGTAGGGTTCTGTATGAAAGCTCTCAAAGCGGCAGAAGAAGTCCAAAGGCAGCTTTTTTATTAAGGATCCCTCCAAAATGTGAGGAGGAGAGCCTTTGCGTGTCATCTCCAGCAAGTCCAGCAGAGGATGATCTGGATGATGGCCTGCAAGTGGTCTGCATGGTGGGACATCAAAACACCATGACTTGACTATTGGGAGCTAGGAAGCCCAACAGGGCTCTGTGCTTCTGCTCTTACCTCACTATTTCTGTAGCCTCGCTGAAGTCATCTTGGGGTATAGAAATTAGGCCTGAGGCTCATGCTGAAACAAATAGCTTATCCATGCATGAGGAGCAGTAGGCATAAGAGTGTGGGTAGATTATGCTTAGGACTATTACCTCTCCTTCTGTGGACCTTCTCAGTTACTAGGTTGAATTTTATTGAGGCAAGTCTTTGTTTTTGAAACTGTTTCATTATTAAATTGTTTTGTTCTGCCGTTAGGAGCTCATTGTATTTATTCCTCAGAGCTGCCCATCTTTAACTACCCAGTCACGGCTTAGCAGTCTAGGATTTGAAGTCTTTTCCCATCTTCCTTGACAGTGCAAGAACTCCAGTGAACTTCAGGAGGGTCTTTTCCATATAGACTGTAATACAGAGCCTCAGTAATACAATAATTTCCATTGCTGGGGAGTGAGATGGGAAAATAAGGCCATTATAGGATGTTGAAGTAACAGCAAATTGCAATACATTACATTAAATATTAATACTTGTATACAGGATCTATGCTATCCGCCATGCAATATGAATTGGTTTAACAATCTCTCATTTTCCTTGTGCTGTATTCAGAGGTCTCTGCTTTAGACTAAGACTTTGATGTTTTGGGCCATGGCATTGATTTATGTTACAAAAACATTAAAATTTTAATCAGTGACCTAATAAGAACTACTTCTTCCAAAATAGGGCAGTTATTACTCACGTAAGCTGTCCAGGAAAGACTCAAGACATTTAACAGCTACTGACTTTATGTTTTCAAAAATGAACTGAATGGTAGGAATGTGAAAAGGTACACTCTGTTGTGTTGACTTTAGAAGCTTTCAGTCTTATAAGTTGGAATACCTGTGGTCTTGATGCTAGATAAGACTGCACTGTGAAACAAAACATGATTCTTTTTAAAGCTTTATTAATTCTCATAGTTTTGTGAGTTTTTTTTCTCAGTTGGTGAATGATGCTTCTGTGCCTCACTTGATTACATCTCAAACTATTGGAGTTTTGGCCTTGTGGTAAAAACACTGTAGCTTTAGTTCTGAAAGTTACTTTAGCAGATGTCCCTTTTAACTTGCAGTCCGTAAGGATGCAGAGAATAAGACTCATTGATTGAAGGTAGCCTGTTTTCACTCTTTTTCTGAGATGGGAGTTTAGTGACCAACATATGTTATGGGAAACATTTTTCTAGTGGTTTTTGTATTTGTGGTCTTCCATGTTCACATTGCATTTGCTGTAATGGTGTTTGTTGCTAGTTTTCATTCTTTTAATGAAGTGTAAAATGGTTTCATATTGATCTTCCTGCCTGAGCTACCTGCTGTAGCTGTCTCTGCTTGAGCAGGGAAGTCAGATGAGGTGATTCCAAGAGGTCCTTTCCAACTTCAACCCTTCTATGATTCTGTGATTACTTACTGTGCATTGGTAGCCTGTGACATTTTTAAAAGGGGAGAGATACCAGTCACTGCCAGTCGTGATAAAATGGGGACTGAGAGCAGCTTTGATGTCCAGCTCTGTGAGACATTTAGGCCTGGAAAATCCTAAGCAGAGATTTCTCTTTGGAAATCAAATCACGAACATGGTGGCTGAGTAGATCCTTGGGTCTCTCTCCTTTACCCCCTCTCTGACTGACTAATTTAGGCAATATCTCACTTGAGTTTGTGGCATTTATCTGTTTCATTCTATGGAGACAAACTCCCCCCTGGTTATCTGATTTCCAGGTTGAAGATGTAGTTTGATTTTTGCATTACTTTAAACCCAATTATCCTTGGTAAGTTTGCGGAAACCAAGCTACTTGTGAGCATCCCTATCCTTGGCAGGTCAAAAACTCTTTTTTTCTTTACTTCACTTTGTGGGGATGCTGTGTCAATGATTATGAAGTGCTTAGTCAGTTTAGTAATGGGGCTTCCACAAACAATTCTTGGTCTGTGTCTGAAAAGGGTTTTTGAGGAACAGAGCTGAAGCTCTCCCTGGCAGCATCTTTTCTGTTCTGCTCTTCCCTATACTACTTCAACACAGGTGACTCAAGCTCCATCTCCCCTCTCTTCTGACACGATGCTGGCCCTCCATCTCCCCCACTGCTCTCTGAAACCTCTCTCACACCTTCTGCTGGAGTCATCTCTCTCTGCCTCTTCCATCATCAAAGTATACAGTTTCTGGGACTTCTCTGGATCCAAAAAAAAAGACAGAAGAGGAGGAGACTCCCTATCCCAAGTACAGCTGTGTTATACGGGGATTGCTGTACACAGCTCTCTGCATCACAGGAGGCTTACAAAAGTGAAGCAGCTCATAAATCCCAGTGAGATGTTTTGAATTCTCAAAGATTAATATGTCCCAAATACATAAGCTAGTGTGAACTGATGCCATCTCAGTGTATCTTTACACCTCCTTCCAGTGACAGCATCCGTGGGCCTGTGCTGGGTGAGGCTGAACATTTTCAGCATCTCATCCTGATCTCAACAACTTTGTCCTTTGTGTCTGTTCGTGTTGTGTCGCTCAGGAAGGCTGTTTCCTAAAAAAGGTCTAACAAATGCCAATTTGAAAGTGATAATCCAGTCTCTCAACCTAGTGGCTGTGCTTCTGCTAATAACAGCCCAGAATGCCTAGCACCCAGCTCAAAGATGAGGACAGGGCAAGGGGAGTGAGCTGCAGGCCTGAATGGACAGTACTCAGATGCTCTATGCAGTGTTGTCTCCTCCAGAGCCCAGCCAACACTACCTCGTTCTCTGAAGCATACATTGGTAGTGGAAAGGTAGTTCATTTTGGGAGGTGCGCTTTTAAGGAATGCCTTAGCAAAATCAGGCAGCAGCTTGCAAAGCTTTCATTTAGTTATTACAGGCTGGGGACTGACTGGTTGGGGGGCAGGTTGGTGGCAAAGGATTTGGGGATCCTGGAGGGACAGCAAGCTCAACGTGGGCCAGCAGCATGCCCTGACATTAAAAAGGCTAACAGCATTCTGGGCTGTTATTAGCAGAAGCACAGCCACTAGGTTGAGAGACTGGATTATCACTTTCAAATTGGCATTTGTTAGACCTTTTTTAGAAAACAGCATCAGGTTTTGAGCTTCCATAATACAAAAAAAACATGGATAAACTGAGTTCAGCACAAACCATTCTTGACCAAGACAGACAAGAGCTGAGGCACTTTACCTGTGAGAAGAGGCTGAGGGGGTTACGCTTGTTCAGCATGGAAAAGAGAAGGCTCTGGGGGAACCAGCAGCAGCCTACCCACACCTACAAGAAGGTCATTGAGAAGATAGGGGCAGGCTCTTCACAACAGTGAACGGTGGGAAGAGAAGAGACAACTGACAGAAATTGAAACTAGAGAGGTTCAAACTGGATTTAAGGAAGAACTGTTTCCCCATGGGGACAGGCAGTGCCACAGATGACGCAGAGAGGTTGTACATGAACTTCCATGGGGGTTTTCAAGGCCCAGCTGGGTACAGCCCTAAGGAACCCCATCTGAGCTCAGAGCTGGCCCTGCTGTGAGCAGGAGGTTGGACTACAAAAGAAAGGAAGTAGACAGCAAGGGACCTTAAACAATGCAAGGTTTCTGAGGATGCCTACTGTGCCCAGTTAAATTCCAGTAGCAGCTTGCTGTGAGTTACCCAATACATTAACAGCATGCTGCTTGGAAACAGTGACCATTAGCAGAGCCATAACTTCACTTCGTGCTTGAATTTCATTTTCTCTTGCTTGTCATTAAGCCTGCACTGACCTGGGGTTACCAAGGGTGTAGTTTGATGTGCTCATCTCTCAGCAAGACAACTCTGCGTCTCCCTTTGTCATTCCTGCCCCTGTTCTGGCTCTCAGCTGTGCAACTGTTTATACTGTCACACCAGGGTAGAAAACTGACCTCAGTTAAAAATAACCAAGGAGGGGATGTATGGTCTCTGTAACCCAGATTGGTTACATGATCTGGTTCACAATACATTCCCATAAACTGTCTTACCTGTATTGCCAAAAAAAGTCAGCATGAGGATAGGAATGAATGCTGAGGGAAGGAGATGGACAGGATAAACTGCTTAAACAGGTACTGATGTTAAGAGATGCTCATCAAATTATGGCAGGATTGTTTCCTCTAAGAGGAAATGAGTCCTGTGCATTAGCCTACAGAAAACATAAGCAGCTGAAATCATCTTAGGGGAAATTAGGGCTATTGTTGGAGCTTTGGCAGCATGCAAAGAAAAACGTAGAAGAACCTTCTCTTTTTTTTTTTTTTTCCAGGGACCTGTATCGCCAGTTGCTCTCAGTAATTGCATTATATCCTTATGAGCCAGTACAGATAAACCTGTGATTTGTAGACTTCCTACAGTACCCTTAAACAATTATAGTCAGCTTTGAAATCCGGGGGCTCACATACTCCTAAAATAAACCTACTCCTAAATAGAGTTCAATCTGTTTTGTCTCCACAGTTAAATTATTTTCTTACTTTCAGCCTTTTGTCTAAGAAATCCCTTTCTAACCTAAGGGATTCTGATTGGATCGATCATCTCTGTTGAACTCCTCTGAAGTAACTGGATGGCACAACTGGGTTTTATGTCATGGAAAAGTTAATTTTCCGTAGATTTTCTCAAAAATATTCAGTTAGGACCAAATACAAAATAACAGATTAAAGGGTTAATGGATGAGCCAGGTATTATTATTGTGAAGTTCTTCTAAGGCTTGAGAATGTTAAATTAGGGTTCACTGCAGATATTTTAATCTAATGGTCCTCACCTGTTTGGAATTAGGCCTTTTTCAGTGGATTAAAAAAGTTCATTTGCTACCAACTTTTCACCTTCCTTTAGGTGAAATATTTTTCTTTCCCTTCTGTATTGCATTGTAGCTTTTCTTTCAGCCTGTATGCACAACAGCAGTGAGATCGAACACCTGGCTGTACTGGAAGTGCAACTAGAAGCAAAATCATGGTGAAGAAAATAAAATTTGGCATAAACCACTAATTTGTAAACATTCATCATGGTAAAATGAGAAGCATTCTCAAAGTCAGATATACAGACTAAATTTGCACCTGGGAAACTTTTATATACCTTATGCAATTGGCAGTTGGAGGAAAATACATGCAAAACCATGTTTTTCTGGCTGTGTTGAGGGCTTCCAGAAATAGAGCTTTCTTCTTGATCAATCTCTCAATTTTTCAGACGAGCTCAGATATGTTTGTTCTTCTGCACTTTTCTCTCGTGTTTTTGCATTGGTGTTTGGTTTGGGACAACGGGAATAAAACTGATCCGCCACTTGTTCCTGCATCCTTTGTGGCTCTGCGGCACTGCAGGGCTTTGCTGCACAGTTGCCTTTGCTATGGATATCCCTCCCATATTTGTCTGATACCTGAGGGGGTAATGTTTGATTCAATAAAATTCTGTAGCGTACATTTTTGGTTTGGGATGATTTTAATTGATAATGGCAGAGGCTGAAAAGCATGCATTCATTTCTGCTGAACTGTCTTAGATTTGTGGCATGACTTTCATTCTCCTCTTCTTTCCTCATTTCCTTGTGAACTCAACAACACTCTATTTCATGGGGGAGGAGAGAGGGTATATTCCTAATTTAGAGGAATTGATATAGCACATAGAGACATGAATGTGCCCTTTGTCCCTTTACCCACTTGCATCACCAGCAGCAGATGATTATGAGGAGAAACCAGCAATTTTTCATTCTGTACTGTGAAAGCAGTTTGTGAGTGCAGACCAGCTACAGATGGAAGTAGTTAGGACTAGTCAGAAGGTGAAAAATGCATCTCAGCAAGGGCAGGTGCCTAAAGCTGAAGTAAGCAGGAAGAAATTAAGCTAGTTTGCAGATTAGTGTTTTAATGGGGAGTCTACCTCTCTGCAGAGGGTATTATGATTATTTGTGTTTCTGACTTTCTTTCACTATCAAAATTTAATTAACTTAAAGGGAAGAAGCAGGCCTGTGGTTTTGGGACAGACCTATGAAGACCATTAACACCAAAAGGCTTTCACTGAGACTGAAATTGGACCAGTCCCGTTTTCTACTTCTCTCTTGTGGTTCCTCCCTCTCTGTCTGCAGCCTTTCATTTTCTGACTCTCATTTTTGTACAGCATTCGTCTCCTGTCCATGACGGCTTATGTACTTTTTTATCTTCCCATTTTCAGTCTCTGCCCTACATTTTAATTGGTGTCATTTTGCTGCTCCATAAGACATGGAGCTGAATTTTTTATATTAAAAAATGTCATTGTGTGAATATAAGAAATCTGGCTATTTGTGGCAAACTAGACCTTCTATACTCTGGTCCGATGTTGTAATGACTTGAGGGAATCCTAGAAATACTTAGAAATGTTGTTTTAACAAGGGCTGAAAATGAAACAGCAGAGGATTTGTCAGCTTTGCTTTGTAGCAGTCTCACTATTAAAATCATCCTTGGAAAAATCACTTTTAAGGCAGCTTTAAAAATGGTTTGGCTGAAGGTTTACACAGAAAGAAGATACCTTTTCATAAGGTTTTGCAAAAAACAACGGACTGGGGCCCATTGCCCACATAGTCCAGCCATACCCTCATCATTGCCTTCTCTCTTCTGAATCACACCTAATTTGCCTCTGCACTGTGCAGCTGTGTTAAAACCATCTTCACAGCTGGTAGTTTCCCAGTGCTAGCAGTAATACATGCAGCATTGTGCTTAACCAAGAAGCATAAAAGAAGCCCTCAGTTACCAGAGTTAGTCATCTTCCACTTCAGTTAATTGCTTCTGGGGAGATTTCAACTAAATTATATAAACTTCCATCTTTTCTTCCTGTTCTTTTTTGTCTGTGTTTACTTATTTCTAATTTTGTGGTCTCTCAGAGCTCACAGATGACAGGCAGTTAGCAGAGGCGATGCCACGCATGAATTAGACACTCTGGGAAGTTTATCCACACCGAACAGCCTTTCCTTGGTTCCCCTAGTCACTCTGGATGGATTTAAACGTAGGTGTACTGAGTATGATCCATGAGGTGCTGACTGACTGATGGCTACGTTCTTGGAGGGAAGCTGGAAGTTGTTAACATCGGAGCTTTAACTTCTATTAAAAAAACAGTTCCTAGTAGTCATAAACCTGAAACAGGAAGATGGAAAAGGATCACCAAGCCTCTAAGAGTAAAGAGAATTTGGTTCAGGCAAAGGGAACAGGTGGCTTGCTGTAATAATTAATTTATAAAAGTTTGGCTGTTGGCCAAACATGAACACAGCAGGATTTGGATTTAATCTTACTCAGAACTGGAGTCTTGTCTACTCACAACCACGAGGCAAGATCCAGGATGCCAAACTGCGCTGAATCCTGGCCCCGTATTTCCAGCAAGACAGAGCTCTCAACCTTTGGGCATTTGAGTTTTAAAAGAGTTAAAGCGTTTAGTATGGGAGTACCTGGGGAGTTCACAACTGGGTTACACTGTCTGTGTAGGCATAGCTTCTGCTTCTCAGTTTGATGGCTAATCCAGGACACTCAACCACTATTGCCCAGCGTGAATCTATGTTTTCTCTTATTAATAATGTGCTCTCAATAGCTTGTAGTTTGTATAACTTGCAGTTTTAATACAGACGAGTTGGATTTCATTTTAGGTGAGTGTGAAGAGTTTTTCTCATAACCTGAATACCTCACAGAGTTTTCAGAAAGCACTAAAAGATGGTACTGTTCTGGGTAATGCCAGATGTCTGCAGATGACAAACATGCAGGGGTTGTCCAAGTTTAGTGGAGGGGAACATCTGCATTCAGTCCTTTCTTTCTTTGATAACTGCATGTGTTTTCCACCTACAAACAGTTGGGAAATATTTTATTTAAGCATCTCGTGTGAAGAATGCTATCTGTAAAAATATATGCTATATTCAGGATAGTGCCCTATATTAAGGGTCATTTATAGCAGGTATAACCTGAAGACCAGTCTTGAAGTCCTGGCTACCTGGGTAAATCAAAGGTAAAATGGGGCAATGGTTTATTTTTTGCGTCTGTGCCCACCACCTGCTGCCAAACCTCACTGTCATCAAGATGTAATTGATAAAATGTGTTATAAACTGAGAATTCAGATTTCTTCCCCCCAAAGAAGGGAAAGCTGGCATTGCTGTAGTTACAGGGTTTCAAATGTGTGATCTTGTCCTTGCACTTAACGAATAGTCATAACTCAGCTGAGTGTCAGTAGCTGATCGTGTACATGCACTTTGCTAGCCCCAAATGTATAAGGGCAGGGGAAAAAACACCAAACACAAACATAAAACGCAGCAGAAACCTGAAGGAAAGGGTTTTCAGCTGACATGTATCTTCCACCTTGCAGTGAGCTAAAAATATGCACTTAATCGATTACTAATCCATAAAATCTCACTCATAAATCTGGGTCCTTGATAACAAACTTTTAAGTGAAATGTAAAGATACGGTAACAAGGGCTCCTCCCCTCTTTCCCATACAGGATATGTAACTATATAGAAGAGAAGCAGTAGTTAGATGGAATATAGTCGTCTATGTATACTGGTATGGAGGCAAATGGTGTCTATTAGGACTGCAGTACTTTTTGGGCATTAGGTAATTCCATTTCTTGGGGATTGGGTAAATTTTCATTTTTTTTCCTGCCACTTAAGGGTTGGTGGTTGCCATCTGATAAAAACAAAACTTTCACTTAACATGCTGTAATCTTGGCTGTGTAAAAATAGTAGCAAATCTGGAGCACCACAGTTGAGTGATAACATTTTTTCCCAAATGCGCTGAATTTGAAGTTGCAATGATGCTATATATTTTTAGATGCTTACTATTCCTAAAATAAATCAATTATAAAGTGATAGAACAGGATTATCAATCTTAGATACTTGGAAATATGTACCCTAACACTTATATTTTAGTTATCATGGAAAACCTTGAGTTTGCTTTATTAAGTGGGCTGAATAACATGGTATTGAAACCTATGTGACTTCTTTTTGCCCACATACTTTGAAATTACAGATTACACCTGTTTGTGTGACCACGTGTAGATTCTGGAGTACACATTTAGGCTCCTTGCTTTCAACTTCTTTGCTGTGATCTAATTAACACTGCTTCATGATTTGTGATTTCAAGTATTTTGTCTTCTTGCTGGTGGAGAGATATTTATTCAAGAAAAGAAAACACATCGATACCTTGCTTATAGCTTTGGCACTTGGCATTTGAAAAGTACTTTCCTCACTGTTCCTTGGGCAGAGGTTAGGTACACTGAGAGTCATTCCTATGTTTTATGGCTGTTGAATTTGCTTTTGGAGCAGATTAGACTGATGAGAAGAATCTTCAATCTAAAATGAGCATATAAACCTTGTTCGGGTATAAATAGCCCTTCCCTGGGTATAACAGGGAGAGTTCCAGTTAAAGATCATGCTATGTACACTTCTTATTTGGTGAAGATCCCTTATTTGCAAGATTTTTCTTGAAATGGGGCCCCTTGTTTCTTTACCGGTGAGGACTTAGGTTTGGCACTCACAGCTGAAGCTGGGCTTGGTACCAACAGTTGCTGCTTTCTTGCTGTTACCCAAGGATGCAGGTGTTAATTACTCCACTCTGAAGAAGTGAGTTTGGAAAAGGACAACCTGAATTCTGCCCCTAAACCCTGTGGCAGAGATTTCTCTCCTGCCAGGTTCCTCAGCTCAGCCGTTCCTTAGGAAAGTTCTCTGCTTGAGAGCGAGAGGCCTCTATTTCAAGTCTTTCATCACTTATTTTTTTAGCAGAAAGTAATCTGCTGTTTGAAAAGGAGTCCAAAATCTGATAAGCGACATTTTTAGGAGCTTGCAGTCGAATGCTTTGTGCTGTTTGTGGAGAAAGGAATTGCAGCTTTGCAAAGTGACAGTGTTATGAATAGTCAAGCACTTACCGGAGCACTGGCACTGGCCGGATGCGGGGGAAAAGCCAGAGGGAGTGAGTCAGCATGACCTTGGCTGCTGCCGGAGGGATGGGTACCTCATCCAGCCTCATCAGTTGATGGTATTGGTTGGGTCTTTAGAGGAAAGAGCCTATGGTGAAGTAAAATTTGCTAGAGTAAGCGCTGATGGTATATATCTGACCAGTGACACATGTATATAGTAGTAATGAAAACATGCATCAGCGTAAAATGGTTTGTGGCTATCAAAAAGTAATTTTGTTAGTAAACAGTTCTTGTTCTTTGTTACCCTCTGAAAGAACAGACTACTACAGTGGAAACGTGAAAAAAATCAAAATATCACTTTTTTCCTGAGAGGCTGTTTTGCCCGTAGGTCTCAGCAGGGTGGGAAAAATTGTTATTTATTGCACAACAGTAGTACCTGGGGATTCTGCGGTGCCTGGCACAATGAGTTTCAGGCATTTGAATAGAATCGTAGATATTTTACAGTGGAAATAGACAACATTGTCGGGGATTTGCTATTAAGGACTAATAAGGGGAATTTATAGATGAATAATGAAGACCCAGGAGCTGTGAAGGTGTAGGTTGTTCAGCCATAATTTCATAGGAAATCCCAAAGAAAACACAGATTTTTCTCAGATCTAGTAAAATCTGACATTTTCCAAAGAAGCTTCCATTTTAAAAAAGCCAGTCAACCAGAAAGCCAAAGGAATCAATTGCCCTGTACTCACTGACCAGCGTGTGCACTGGCAGTACTTCCCACTGGTGCCAGTATGACCAGTAAGGCCATTTAGGAACGTTTTTGGTGGTAATTTTGCTACCGCAACACAATCAAAACTTAAGGAAAAATGAGGGTGAAAAGCTTACGGAGACCTGTTTGATTTCTTAATTCATTATTTGGCAGCGTTTCAGTGGTGAAGCCATTGTCATTAGAGACCATTGGTAACTCTCCTCCTGCACCTCTGCCTCCTGTGGAACTGCCCCCTTCGCCTTACCATCCTCTTGTGGTCCCTCTCCCATGTGCTTTGGTGGTCCCAGAGCACATGGAGAGTACTCAGGATCCCAAAATGCATGGCCATCTCTCACCCTTTTCTGAAGGGTGCCCTTTCTGCTCTGCCCTCTCCTGCTCTGGAAGCCAGCCACTCCTGGTTGCCATCCCGGTATTTGTAACAGTCTTCCTACTCCTTCCCACTCATCCTTTTCTGAACCACGACTCTTCTCTGCTGTGACACAGATTTTTACATCAGCATCTACTAATCCCTACAGCTGGTTGAAATGTTTCATTTTTCCTTGCTCTTTCCCCACATTCAGTTGTCCATTGAGGGGGAGGACCAAATTCCAGCTGTCTTTGCCTGTGCAGAACGCATCTCGCCTCTCTGCCCACTGTCTTGGGGTAGCCTCATCCTACAAAGTACCCCTTGTTCCTGTTGCTGCAGTGGAGAAAAGTTAAATGACACGCTTTACTGTAGAGAACTCTGGCATGTGGGATGCCCTTTATAACGAGAGTACGTGGGAAGTATTTATTTAATTCTGCAAGGCATGACTTTTGCAGTTCCTTGGAATCTCAGGCTGGCTAAAATCTCACGGGGTACCTTGACCACTAAAGTAGGCTTTTTGCAGAGCTGGCAATGGTTAGTGTGGAACTGGTAGAGGGCAAGGTCTGTGGGGCAAGGCCTGCCCTTACCCGCCTGTTTGTATTGAACGTAACACAGTGAGCCTCTATTCTTGGCTGGGACAATTAGGTTCTCTGGCAATATGAGTAATTAATAATAATAATGGGGCCTCTTCTGTGGATGGGCTGTTAGAAATAATTTCCTTCTGCCAGTTGCTTCTTTAGAATGTGGGTTTGGACTCTGAGATCCCAAAAGAGATAATCGAAACACAAGCAGCTGTCACAAACCTTTAGCTTTGTTTGTGTAGGCAGTGGTGGAAAGTCCTGAAACTAGATCGCTGGATGGCTTGCTGGTTTGTGCATCTTTTGTTGCAGCATGGAACTCTTATGCAACGGACCCTTGTTTGACTAAAGACCCTTCTCAGTAGGAGTGAGTTTCAGCTGTTGCTGTTTCTTCTAATGGGAAACGAGCAAAACCAGGCAAAGTAAACCACTGATCTTTGGTGCTCTGCACCCAATTTACTCACGGAGCACACAGAATTAGTTGTGCTGTGCACTACCAATGCACTGCTGTTGGGGTGATCCAGCTGCTGTAGCTGCAAGAGGTAGGCTTTTGTTTCCAGATGTGGTTTATGACTCTGAATCCTGCCTTCACCCACAAGGCAGCGTGGGCCTAAGGGCAGGGTAAAGCATTTGGTTGCTTTGGCACGTCACAGTCCTTCAACAAATGTTCTCCACCCCCTTCACAGGAGGAGTGGCATCTGGCCTGCAGGTTGCTGTGAGTGCTAGTAGGGCAGTGTAAGGGACAAAGTATTATGGGTCTTCCTGTCCACGGGGTTTATTGAGGTCTGAAGGCTCCTTCTGCCCATCTTCCCCGTATGTAAGGGAAGCTGAACTCCACAACCTTCTTTGTAGCCTTTGTCAAAACTCTGCCAAAAGTGGTACTGGTGACTCTGAAATTTAAAGTGAGGTATCAAAAAAATGCCTTGTTTCTCCAAGTTTTTTCCTAATAATAGAAACCTTATTCCTTCAATGAAAGCAAACCTATCTTTTTCAGGAAGCTGACAGCTCATGACATGATGGTGAAGATGAGTATGACTGAGAATGTCACATCATAATTCAGGGTTTTAGAGTACTGGGCTTCCAGTAAGCAATACAAGAATGCAAGCAATCTTGGCAGATTGTTGCTAATGAAGAAGACAGTAATTTCTTAGTTTATTTAATCCCTGTTCTATTTCTACTCTGGTAGCCATAGTAATTACACTTCTGTTTCATGGGTTTAACCTGTCCATGACCAAAACCTCTTCTGGTATGCAGTTTGTTATTATAAAGAGCATGTTGTGGCTTGCAGCCAAATGCCCTGATATTAATACAGAATGTGATTTTTATCTGTTCTCTTAAGGCATGCAGAGCCAGATACAGCAAGTATTTTTTCAGTTCTTTTAAAATAAAAAGATCGGGCTCCATGACAGCACTGTGATATATGATCTGAATTCTCTGCTGCTGCACCTCTGCTGAAATCAGTGGAGTTATGCTAGCAAATAATTTGGTCCTTCATAGTGTTAAGTCACACAACTCAAATAGTGAGTGTCATGATGATGTTCCCAGAGCTATATGGTGTTTTGATTGGAGGACTTGGTGGCAGACTGGAAACACTGGTGACTCAGTGGGCAGTGCTCTGCCTTCTGAGTCAGAAATCAACCGATGCCCCAGCAGTGCAGTTTATAGTTTGATTTTTGTGTTGTTCTTATGAGATGTAAACCCATCCATTTTCATAAAATTATGGCACATTACTTTTTCAAAAGGAGAATTAGTATTCTCGCTGCTTTTTATTTTCTTCTTCTAAATTTAATATCAAGATAACTACTCTGGCTGTCTGTTTTTACAGAGCTGGTGAGAGAGATTAATCACTTTTGCAATATTACGCTTCAGTGAAGTTTGGTCATAATTATCTAACAGATTCCAAGTTATTAGAAAAAGGTGAAACTTCGAGAGCCCATAGGAAACAGGCTAAGACATACTGCCTGTTGTTTGCATTACTACACTTGGAACACCTTAAGTGCTGAAATGCACCCTAATGAGGTATAAAACCAAATTCCTTTCTTATTTTCAAGTTTGGGATCTGTTTGCACAAAGGAAGTTTTCTTCTATGACAGTTGTGAGAAGGCTTTTGCCTCAGTGCAGGGTGGCATGAAAAGGGCAGCAGTACAAGCGTCAGCTTTTACAAACCAGGCAGATTCTTAAACTGGAGCAGATAAGAGCAAGATCTGGCCCTCATGGCTGATCTAGAAATTGTGCCTTTTTGCAAATGTTAGCTCAAACATTTAGCTAATGTACTTTAAAACTCCCACCAAGTCATCAAATGGTCTGACAGCCAAATTCCTAACTCTGACACAAGAAGGAAACACGGGCAGTGTTAATCACCTGTTAGTATGTCATAGGACATCTTTCCTCAGCTGTTCAATGTAGCTTGAACTAAGGGGGCATCAGAAACATTGGATAGCTAGTAATTTTCTCTAATACCTATATTGAGAGTTATAAATACTAAAAAAGTATAATTTTACATTGTGCAAGCTGGGAAGGGGAGCTAACAGACTTCTAGGCTATGTAGTTTGTGAAAGATTCTCTTACAGGTGTTATCTGAAACCCATTGACTGTGGAAGCAAACAGGGACCAAAAAATGTGCACTTCAGAGACTGACTTTACTCCCCAAAGTCTCAAACAGATAAAGTTTCTTTAAGAATCTTATAAAGTCAAGACCTGTTAAAGCAACATTAATTTAGCAAAAAAGTGTATGGTTTTGGACAAAGGACCCTCAAAGGTGGCCCTATTTGAGCCACCTTTGAGTGGATCAGATGACCTCCAGAGGTCTCTTTCCCCTCAACCATGATGTAAGTCTGTGAGTCTAAGTAGAGGAGGTAGACGAGTTCTTAAAACTAGCTTCAAAACTTCAGCTGTATGTGTGAAATCTATGGAGGATCTTTGCTTCTCCATTTGAATTCCCTCATTATGTTCATAAAGGTGAAATCAAGGAAAGCAAAACAAGGGATCAGATTTACAGAAGGAACGTCTCACCAGGGAAGGCTGTGCACTGGATTGTCCCCAACAGAATTAGCTTTAGAAACCTGTGGAAGACATCCTGAACTACCTGGACCTGGAATGTAGGTGTTAGATAAGCCTACAGTACATTCAGTTGTTTTTCTTTGTATGATCTCATTGGTAAAGATTTGTTTAACCATATCTTTGATGAAGTGTGTTGAGCTTGTTATTTTTCCTCTTAACTTTATTCAGTAATGAATGTTATCTAAATATGAAACTTCTACATATGCAGGCCTCTGATCTCATGTAAGGAGAAAACATTGAGAGGATAGATACACGTCCATGGAAGAGCAGGACATCTACAATGTACATCCTGATGATCAGAGGGCTGGAGCACCTCTTCTATGAGGACAGGATGAGAGAGTTGGGGTTATTCATCCTGGAGAAGAGAAGGCTCCAGAGAGACCTTCTAGCAGCCTTCCAGTATCTAAGGGGGCCTACAGGGGAGAGGGGAGGGACTCTTTGTCAAGGAGTATAACAATAGAACGCGGGGTAATGGTTTTAAATTGAAAGAGTGGGGATTTAGACCAGATATCAGGAATAAACTATTTACTGTGAGGGTGGTGAGCACTGGAACAGGTTGCCCGAGGAAGTACGGATGCCCCATCCCTGGAGGTGTTTAAAGCCAGGCTGGGTGGGGCTTTGAGCAACCTGCTCTAATAGGAGGTGTTCCTGCCCATGGCAGGGGGGTTGGAACTTGGTTATCTTTAATGTCCCTTTCAGCCCAAACCGTTCTATGATTCTATGAGCCTTTCCACCAGCTGCAAAGGACTGCACGTGCCATGTCTGTAAACCAAGATCTTTTGGGGAGTCTGTGAGCCATGGCCTGTCAGGAGCAAAGGGAGAGAAAACTGAGAATTCTGGTTCTAAATTAAGCTTACACAATTTAAAATAAAGTCTAGTATTTCCTTTCAATTCCAGTGGAAGACTTTTTTATTTCCCAGGCTGTCTCAATTTCGTCTACATATCTATGTTATTCAGAGTAGGCAGGTTTTTACCGTCTTTGTAACAGAGATACAAAGTAGTTTGAGAAAGCAAAGGGGAAAAAAGCTTGTAGTAATAGTTAATTTCAAACCAAAATATGATTTATATCTTCTGCAACAGATTTTTGTTGTTGTTTTGGCCATAATTTCCTCTTTTTCACCATAATCACATAAAATATTTCTAAAATATTTCTCCTGTAAATATTTTTTCTGGCTTGTGAATGACAGTGAACAGCATTGCCAGATTTCATTTTTTTGTGACAGTCTTCATAAGATTTGTGGGTAATTTTACTCTATAATGTATGCAACAAAAGACTAGAAAGCAGCAGAAAAAGAATTGTAATTTATGGATAGTAAATTGGACTTCCTCTGTCAGCATCAAAATAAACCTGTGTTATCTTTTATCTGCTAAAGTTCTTATCCAAAACAATCTAGTCAGTTATTGTAGGCTTTATAATATTGACATTTTAGTAAGGCTTTTCTATGTCAATATTACATTTCTGCACAGTGCTGTCTACCTCTAGTAATTACCCTGGCTTAAAGAAGTCTTGTTCATAATTTATGAATGACGCAGACTTTCCCACAAGTTCTGAATGTTCAAGTCTTTTATTATAGGTATACACAGGCAGTCATGAAGAAGCTCATTTTTAATTCATATGGATTCAGTATTGCATAAAGTGACAGTTTTTAGTGCCGAACATACAACGAGACAACCTGGGGAATGTGTCTATGTGTGTACATGAAAACTGGTGGTGGTGCTGCATCATTGAAGGACAAACTGGAGGTCAAGTCAATCGTGTGCTCTTAAGGCTGAGTTCCCCGTCTTCTGGATGAAGCAATATCTAAAATGCAGTTGGAATGATGGCGCTTTTTTTTTTGAGAGAGAGAGATCACCTCAGGATAAGAGTCTGGTTTGATGCATTTGAAGAAAACCAGGCTGACCCAGTTTCTCTGCACTATTGGGGTTTACAGGAATGAATTTACAGCAGTCCAAAGAGACCAGGTATTCTTACTGTCCCTGAAATCCCAGCCTGAGACTACAGGGATAATTAAGCCTGCGGTTGTTTTTCCCAAATAAGGGATTACTCCCTTTACTTATTGATCTTCCCTTCCCCATTCCTCAGTGCCTGCTACCTATTGCCTGATTGGTCCTTAATGCAGTTCTCAGAAAAGCATGTGAAAAGTAAAGTCTACAGTCCTTAATCATAGAGGTTTATTAGTATTGTGTGGAAAAGAATAATGTATGGGAGTCCTTTCATGTAATCTTGGCATAGCTACAAGACCAGGTGAGAAATTAATAAGCTGTAAGGAGAAGGGAGAGGAGGTTAAGTCTTGAGGGGTAGAGATGTGTGGTGGGTTGACCCTGGCTGGACACCAGGTGCCCACCAAGATGCTTAATCACTCCTTTCCTTAGCTGGGCAGGGGAAAGAAAATATAATGAAAGGCTCATGGGTTGAGATAAGGACAGGGAAATCACTCAGCCATTACCATCATAGTAAAACAGACTCAACTTGGGGAAAAGGAATTTAATTTCTTGCCAATCAAATCAGAGTAGGGTAATGAGAAAGTAAAATCAAATTTTAAAACACCTTCTGCCCCCACCCCTCCCTTATTTTTGGGCCCCACTTCATTCCTTCCCCTGAGTGGTGCCAGGGAATGGGGGCTGCAGTCAGTTCATCACATTTTGTCTCTGCAGCTCCTTCCTCCTCCAGGGGAGGACTCCTCACACTTCTCACCTGCTCCAGCACAGGATCACTCCCATGGGAGACAGTTCTCCACAAACTTCTCCAATGTGAGTTATTCCCACAGACTGCTATCCTTCAGGAACAGATTGCACCAGTATGTGTCCCTCCCAGGATCACAAGAGCTGCCAGCAAACCTGCTCCGTCATGGGCTCCTCTCTCCGTGGGTCCACAGGTTCTGCCAGCTACCTCCTCCAGTACAGACTTTCCATAGAATCACAGCCTCCTTTGGACACATCTACTTGCTCTGGTGTGGGGTCCTCCATAGACTGCAGGCAGATATCTGCTCCATCACAGACCTCCATAGGCTGCAGGGGAACACCCTGCTCCACCATGGTCTTCACCACAGGTTACAGGCAAATCTCTGCTGTGGCACCTGGAGAACCTCCTTCCCCTCCTTCTTGGTGTCCACAGGGTTGTTTCTCCCGCATGTTCTTGTTCCTCTCACTCCAGCTGCTACTGTTCCATGGCACATCGGTCCCATGTACCCCCTATCCCACCTCCTTAAGTTCGTTATCACAGAGGCACAGCAACTACCACTGATGAGCTCAGCCTTGGTCAGCAGCTCTGTTGAACACAGGACAAGCTTCTCACAATTTTCCAGAGAACTCACCCCAATAGCCCTTCTGCTATCAAAGCTTTGTCATGCAAACCCAATACAGGATGTCCTATGGTTACAACCAAGAAACCATGTGAATCCTGATGAAAAACCCTCCCACAGATTGATCTCAAACAATATTCAAGGAGCTATCTCCCTGCCTTAGCTTTCACACCAAAGTTGTTAACTCCTGCTTTGATCTGTGTGTTTCTAGTGCTATGCAAAGTAAAAAGCAGCTGCTTTCAAGAGCTTTAGGCAGCCTGTCTGGTTCAGCTGTGTGTCCCTGAAGGCTGGGCCAGCTCAATATAGGCCAGCTGACAGCACAGGAGCTGTGATTAAGAGTGTGCTGTGGCTCAGGGTCTGATATGTTTATTCTGGAAGGTTTTCCTGCTCCAGGGAGGTTAAAACAAAAAAATAAACAATCCTGCCATGTTTGCAGTAAAAGAAAATGAGACAAACTAGCTCCCAGCTGCTTGCTCTGCTCCTCTGCTGGACTTCAACCTTCCCACACTGAAGTGATGCTGCAATGACAGGGGTCGCACTCCGGAGCATTGGCTGCTATCACAGGTGAAAATGGGTTTACACTAATGTAGCGGGTTGTAAATTTTGCTGCCCCTTGTAGGGAAGGTTGTTTGGCCTGCTTAAGTTTTAGTGCTGGTCTCTTAGGGGTTTTAAGAAGCTTATGCTGCTTTATTAGTACTGGAGCAGTAGAGATTCATTTCCCTACAAAAGAAGATGTTGGGATACCGTAAGGAGAGTACTGCTTCTATATTTTGCTTGTAGCTGGGTAAGTGCCAGAGCAGTAGAGGTTGAGTGGGTGGATGTAACCTGTGTACAGTGGCCCAGGCAGTCATTTCAGGGCTGTGGCTTGTGCTTACCTTGGGAGAAAACTTTTGCATTTTTAGCGCTGTGCATTTATCCAGCTTTATATCGCTTCCCATATGGCCAGAAATAGCTTATGTGCAGATTGCAGGACTATGGGATCCAGTCTTGAGTAGTGTATCTCTCCGTGATGTGCCTGAGCTATATAAAATGTGCTGCTTTTGCTGATGATGACCTGAAAGACAGTTTTGTTTGAGTAAATAAGGCTTTAAACAACCTTCTTTCTTCAGTGCTACAGTGTTGGTAGCTCAGCTGTGAAAATGTAACTGAGATGGTAATGGAGCTTCTGGAATGCTTTTTTCCAAGAGTGTGTGGGAAGCGGTGAACTCAGCATGACTTTCACGTCTATTGGCAAGTAGTTGAAAGTAACATTTAGAAGAGTCTTACCTTTTTCCTTTTCAACTGGTACCTCTGCCACAAAATTCTAAGTGTGGAATCCTAAAATGTTGCTTTTTCTGCCCTCTTTTCTCAGTGGAGAAGACGTAGCAGTGGGCAAGAAAAAGACTTGGTAATGCAGCACAAAACTGTGCCTTTATTTCAGCTGTAGCCTAGGCTGAACTTACAGGCTAACCAAGTATCAGACACATGGTAGAGCTGAGAGAGAACCCGACTTCCCTGCTTGTTAGCTGATTATTTAGTGACATTTCTGTGTCAGTGCAGTAATTTCAGCATTTGTAGCCCATTCCACGAGAGTGAATGTATGGAACTACGTATATTGATGGATCAGTGTTTCCTTTTCACTTTCTATGTGTTTCTGCCTTAATCTGATAGATGAGGCTTCTGTATTCCATTATGTGCTGGATGAGCTGGTCCGAGGGACTTGAATTTAATGCTTAGTGTGGTAGGTTTAGGGTTATGTACCTCTCCTTGGTTGAACAAGGAGCTGGATGCAGCTTTTGCAGTTCTTCAAGAACGGACTTCAAAGAGATTTCAACTGATACTTCAGGATGAAAAGAAGTCTTATGGCCACAATGTAGTCTTGTTTCTAGGTTTCAGTTACCTTTATATATTAAATATACACCTGTATACATTAAAATGAGTAAGGCTTGTCTTAAGGGCAGTATTGCCTGTTAGGTGCAGGGTGGTTTCTGTGAAAGACAGGGCAGATGCTTACCAATATTTGGAGTTGTTGCCCAGCTGCAAATCTTCATACTAGTGGCTCTGATTAAATGGCAAATATGCTGGAAAGACTGTTTTCTGCAGTCATATCAACAGTCATATTTATTTAAAAAATTGTTGGTAAGAAAAAGTATTCTTTATAGAAATCATACTACCAGCTTATGGCTTTGTCTCACTTTCTATTAACTAGACCTGTATTTTAGACTAGTTTATTGTGAAGCCTGAAACTTTAGTCTTGTCCTTACTACTTGCCTGCATCCATCAAACTGCTAATCCGAACCTGAAATGCAATTGTTCTTCCAAATTATTGTTGAAATTAAAATGTCAGTGGGAACGATGAAGAGTGCTAATACCGGAGATAAGAATTAAATGCTCTATCCTAAAGCTCAGGGGCTAGAAGGCCTCCTTTAAGGGGCCGTCCTTGCATGGGTGCAAAAATGCACCCTCAAAACTAAACATGCCATGACTGTTAACAGAAATGAGCTTAACAGAAAATAATAATTTCCAGGTTTTAGACCTTACTTCACTCATCTCTGGTCTGAGGAAGTTATTTAGTTGTCCTTTTTCAAACTTGTAATGCCCTGTATCTGTCCTTTAAAATTATCTTTAATGATCACACAAGACACAGTTCTCAGTTTTAAATCATGTCATTGCTGATGTATGTGTGCTATCTGTCTACTTTTGCTGTTGTGTCACTTGAGTCTCTTAACTTCTCATTCTTCAGGGGCTCTCCCCTCCTTTTCCAATTATGCTTTTTCTCTCTGAAGTGTTTGGAGCCAATTTCCGGAAAACTGCATCATGCACAGCTGTCTAGACTTTCCAAAATATTTCTTTGGCTTGTACTCAGAGACTACTCTAGTGGTAAATAAATTTCTAACATTATTTTGGAAGAGAAAATATTTATTCACTAGCTATTTTTGCATATGTAAATGCATATTTTAAATCTTGCATTTAGCTTCATGAGTTTTTATAGAAATGCATTCTTTAAAGTAAGAAACAGCAATGGGAGAATCATGGCTTCTCTTGTTTTTTTTTTTTTTGTTTGTGGGTTGGTTTTTTTGAGAGTGGAGTCAAAAATAATAGTAATATTTATCTAGCTATTTATTTAAGCTGGGAATCTGTGCTGTGGTGATAGCACATCAGAAAATGTGCTGTCACCTTGCAACAGTATTATAGGTGTCTAACACATCATCAGTCCCTTCTGACAAATACTGTCTGGTCATTTCCCTTTGATCCTAAATGCCCCCATGTATCTCTACTAGTTCTCATTTTAAACTCTGAACCTCCTAGAGCAGAGATCTGCCGTTCTGGGAATTCCTCCAAGGAATACCTAGCCCTGTCAGATCCCAGACATTGATAAAAAGACTAGTAGGTGCAACTGCCATACAAGTAATTCATAATAGGGACAAAAGTCCTAGAGTCACTGAAGTCAAAGGCAAATCTCCCCTTGACTTAAGCCAGGCTGAGATTTCATTCCCAGCATCTGAGTATCACATTGGTGCTGCTTTTTATTTTTTTTTTATTTTTTTTTTAAGTACTATAACATACTGTCATTGAAGTTTAGATTTATCTTGCTGACCTTCTGCCACCCATATACGAAGTGTGTAGCCTTTGGGGATTCCTTCTTACCTAAGGGAGGGAGAAGGATGGACAGACAGACAGTCAAACTGCAAGAGTTTACTTCTGGGAGTGCCTCCACTGTGAGGAGCTACTGGGTTATTTAGGTTGGACAACAAACTTAGGATGTTGGGCAACTTGATGGGACTTAATGTAGGGAAAGGTAAATCCCATTCAAAGTGTTTACAGGTGCACCATTCAGATTTGCTCTTGGGTGGAGTTTAAGGGTAAAAAAATTCTTAATGTTTGTATACTCCAACCTTGGGAGTAAGAACTGGAATATAAATCTGTGCTGAACCCTACGCTTTGCCTTTGTCTTTCTGAACTACCATTTCCTTGGCAATTAATTTCAGTAGTTAACACCTGCTGTGATTACAAAATCTGTACCTAATCTCAGATTTCAATGTGTTTGGTTTTAAATTTCAGCTGGAAGTTCCTTTTTATGCTTTTCTCTGCTTGAATGAAAAGCCCCAAGGACATTGCGATTTCTGCCTGAGGTGATTTTTTTTCTTTTTTCTTTTTTAAATTTTTTTAGAATATGTTTTTAGATGTCTTAGGCAAGTCACCCAGCCATTGCCTTTCATCTGCTAAACAGAGAGAGCTCCTTACCCTCAATACTGAGTTTTCATATAACCTTGAGACAGTATTGTAATTCTCAGCAAGAGCTCTAAATTTTCCGTGTCCTTTACAAGAAGTGAGTTATCGAAACTCTCAGTTAATCCTGCATCTGCGTAGCTAATACCTTACTTTGGGAGGAAAGATTGCATTCTGGCTTCCTAATTCTTTTCTATATGCCTGAAGATTCCATTTGCTCGTTTCTGACATGGAATCATATTGAGATTTGTGCTGAATCGCTCATCCTCTACTATGTCTCATTTCTCTTCAGAGCTTTTGTAGCTGCCGGTGTTATTAATAAAAAAAACCCTGAATAGCACCAGACCTGGACTTTGTTAATTAGAAACAGCATCTGCAGTCTCTATTTTTTCAACAGAAAATGGTGATGGAAGTTAAATGAAGAAGCATATTTGACCCTGTGGTTTATCTCTTTTATATCATCATCTGGATAATACTGTAAAGCTAAGGAAATGTGAAGGTTTCGGCAGCTAATCTCTAGGATTCTTAAATTGCTCTTCAAAGGAAAGAATTAGAGAAAAAATTAACTGCTTCGTATCTTTGAGATATAATGAGATGAGTCTGAGAGTAGAACATTTCAAACAACAGCATGAAAAGTAATGGTTCATATCATTGTTCTTCCTTATGGCATAGCTGCAGATAATGATTTTTTTTTTACTTTTGTTTGGGTTTTCTTTTGTATGAAAGAAAATAGGTTTACCTGAAATACTTTTTGCAATATCAGAGAAACTCTAGAATTAGAAATGTCTCACTTAAAAATGTTATTTGTTTAGAAGCAAATACAAATATGTATTTAGCTGCTGTAACAGAATAAATATTTTTTTTATTTAGGCAAGCACACAGATGTTAGGATTGTGATTTTGCAAAAGCTTTTTCATTCATTCAAACTGATAAATTAGTTAAAGCTTTACTGCTTACTCCTCATCACTGCCACCTAGCTCTAGTCATACCATTTGCTCCCAAGAAGTGAATGTAGGGATCTGGGAGTCACATTTCCTAACAAAAAACCCCTTTTCTGATGACATGTAATCACTGGAACTTCTTCCAAGTGTCGATTCTATTTGAAGTAAGTTTGTATGGAGAGGGGTGTGGTGAATTTGTGATATCCACTTTGACATATGTGGACAGAGAGGAAGAGAAACCTCTAAAATATACGTGCTATGCAGCCTGGTGCAGGAGGAAAATAGTCTGTAAGTTCAGGAGGCAGTTTTTCTAGAGTGAAAGGAATTTGGGTATCACTAGCCAAGGTGTAAGTGTAAGTAGGCAAGTGGACAATGAACTCAGGCTTTAGGATGTTCCTGTTCAGATATACTGAAGGCATAACTATTCTGTTCTGCTTTTTCTCAAGAGACTGTACAGGAGGAATGAAATAATAGCGTAGCCACAGTCCACCATTTAACTCAAGGAGGACTTGCCTGCGAGGGACATGGGACAGAACAATTAATTGGAAAGTGCTAAGAGTCCTTTGGGAAGATCTTCTTTGAGTGACTATTTGCACAAGAGCAATTGCTTCTCTGCCTGAGTTGTGGAATGAGGTGGAAGCAGAAATAAACCTCTACAGTGTATAAACCTATGACTGCTATTTATCACTTTGAAACAATAGTTAGGTATATACCGGGATGGCTTGGGGAAGGGATCTGGCTAAGCGTTGCCGTGCTGAATCTTTTATTTGTGTGGGAATGTGCTAAATGTAATGATCTGTGGTGCCCTAGCAATCTAGTGGGAATTATAATCCGCTAAAAGCAAGCGCTGTGTGTCTTGTGTAGGTATGGCTGCCATGGTGAGTCACTCAGGGAATAGTAAAAGGTGCAAGAATCCTCCCTGAAGCTCAGCCTGCCTTTCAGCACATTTAACTGGGCTCTGGAGTGGCTAACCTTGCTGTTTTAACAGTGCGCTCAATTCAGGTATCACCTGTTTAGGTGTTTGATTTTTTGACTTGAAAAAAGATGCTGTTACCTACTGGGTTTATATGCGAGTGCAATTTACCCTGGGAATCTAAAAAGATAACTGCCTAGGCTGTTAACATACAGTGTTAAAACCCTAGGATGCTTTGACCTCTGTAGCTAACGAGCTTTGCAATCGGACCATATCAGTCTAAATCACGTATGTATGATGCCTTGTGGGTGTTTGGTTTGGTGGTGTTTTTCTATTTGCTTATTTTAAAATCTAGCATTCAAATCTATCACCGAATTAAACGTGATGTTAACTACAGTGCCTCTTAGTATACCCTGTTAATGGTTATTTCTGGTAAAACAAGATAAAATATTGCAGTTGTTTTGCCTCAGAAAGAATGTAAACAGTTTAATTGGAAACAAATTACTTATTAGCTTCTGGCATCATGCACCGTTGATCAGTTAGAAATCTAAGTGCTGCTGTTTCTCTGCATCTCAGTCCCCTGCTGAAATCCTGGAGATTGAGTGTAGGTGACCCATGGTACACCTCTTAGCAGTAGTAATTCTGTGTCTTTCCACCATTTTAGAAATATTTTTATAGATGACTGCAGCATGTATTTAATTATAGTTTTTTAAAAAATTAATGTTGCATGGTAAAATAATCTTTTTCCTGGGTGTGCATTTTTTGTGAAGCTGTTTCATTTATAACAAAGTTTCAAAGGGTTTCACTGTCAACACAAACAGAAGATATTGATATGTGTGTGACTCTTCTGTTGCGACAAACAGGAGGTGCATTAATTTCCTAAACTGAGATTATCTCAAGTGGGAGTAGCGCATTTCCTTTTCCAGTTTGGTTCTGCTGCAGCAAAAGCGGTTTTCATCTTGACTGGTTCAAAACTACAGAATGCTGTGATTCATTTTCGATTTTTTGGGAGATGGTGATATTGAAGAACCATTACAAGAAGCTTCCCAAAATTGTCTTAATATGGTTATTTCAGTGAGTAATAGCATTGCACAGTATATTAGAGTGATAACACTGGACAATATTTATTTTTAATGTGGTTTTTTTCCCCTCTGTAGTTTCAATGGTTTTGTTTGGATTTTTTTTTTCACTCAAGTGATATTTTTGTTGCAAACAATTTGTGCTAACTATAGAATTTTTTCATGCAAAAATAAAAAAGTTTTTCATAAAAAAAAAAATCAATGGCTGTAAATGCATCAGTAATCTGGGTCTGATCTCCATAAATGCTCACTATGTTTCACCTGTGTCGTGAAGTGATTGACCTCCCAGGTAAGATGCACATCAGACTCTTGCAAAAGTGATTTTCATTTTAAAAAAAAAAAGAGGAACAAAATCCACCTCAGCTCCCCCAACACTCACCCCCACCCCACTGCAACCCCCCAAAAAGGCAAACAGAACAAACATCCCACAAACAACACAAACCGCAAAAAGCTGTTTTCAGTAGTTGAGTAAACTTAGGCCATCCAGTCTTTATGGACCTGAAGACCAGCAGAGAGTAGGGAACAAAGGCTACACAGTGAAAAAATGAGCTCTGAAAACCTGCTTAGAGATGCCAATGTGGAGAAAGTTTGTATGAGCTTTTCATAAGGGTGTTTCTCTTGGGCACAAACTGTTTCTCCTGTGACCAGGAGCAAACTACAGATTGGCACCTTACAGACATAGTGCTGCTCAGTGCCATGGCTGATACTGAAAGACCCAGGGGTGCAAGGTGTGGTGTCCTTCCTGAGATTTGGCTTCTTTTGACTACAGCAACAGCTCACCTGTTGTATAGTCCCATTAATGCTCCTGAAAAGTCTCATTATCAATTGTGTGGCCCATGTATTGCCTTAGTGGAAGTGTTACCTGTAATGGTATGTTCTTAATTTCAATGGTATTGGCAGCCTCCTCTCTGGTGTACCTTAAGCTCCCTACTCAGGAAAATAGAAAATGTCAGAAAACTTGCATTCTGAGCAGGCTGGAGAGAAGGTGGGTTAGACCATGGCTTCCAGTCCATCCCCTTTACCTTGCCCTGATGGCTGGCTCTCTGGCTTACTGCTCCTAGCCTGCACTCAGTTATGCTAAAGTTTGACTTGAACCAAGGATGAAGAAGCCAAAACAATTGGCTTTAAAGTGCCTTCTCTCTAGGGTCCTGTCCCATTACTGATTAGTAGGTAGAGCAGCCAGAGTCCAGCATGACTTGAGGAGTGCAAATCAAATGGTCCAGACTGTGCTGAGATGTTTGGCTGACCAATAGCAAAGGGGAAGAGGGCACCTGAAGCTATAGCTGTAGACATTTTTGTGACAGAGAAATGTTCATCTCCAGACTTATCTTTTGAATAAAAGATGCGCTTGGTTATGTTTTGTGAGCATAGGTAGTGTAAATAATGTCATGAATATTTTAGTTATTACCTTAGAAATGTCAGTCCTGCAGCCAGGATCATAATAGATTGTTTCTGATTTGGGAAGAGCGATTGTTTGAATCTTTATACCTGAATCTCTACATCATTAGTACGGCTTAAGACAAAGGATATCTGAAGTACACTGCCTCTACAAGCGGTAATTAATTGCTTTCCAGTGGTTCTTGGGTATTTATTTATTCCATACAATGCACAGTCATTGATTTTTCTGCCTTTACTGTCCCATCAGTTTACAGATTGAAGTCAGGCAGAGATGAGTGACAACGAAAAATATTTTATTATTCTACTGTAAAGCAAGTTAAACTTTATTCTTACATGGAAACATGTTTTGCTTATTAAATGATCCGATATGATATTAAGTACAGAACTTGATTATTTGCCAGGTTTTCATCATCGTGGCTGATGATACTACTAAATACTAAGCAAAATTGCTGTGAGCTTTTTCTTACTACCCTGGTGTGACAGAACACATTCAGTAGTATTGCCAAAATGTCCACAGAAAACTGCAAGCTGTTGTGGTAAGTTCTGTTGGGACTATTAAGCTGCTTAAAGGTAGATTTTTATTTCAGTCAGCGATGAATAAACTTGAGGCAGAATATAAACAGCTATGGAAATAAAGCATTAAAGTGACTGCATGCAGAAGTTTATGGTATAAATTATTAAAAAGAGACTGCAGAGAAAATGGAGACTTTCCTACTGTACAATGATGAATCACAAATGGGATCGCGTATAGGTGGTGTAGTTGTGGCAGGGTCCATATTAGTAGGTTTGTACGTAGCTCCAGATCTTCCTCCTTCAGGCTTTGGTCAAACCCAACTTTTTTAGGCCATGAGAATTGTGGAGTCCTGTTGTCATCGCTTAAGTGGGAGTCTTTGCTAGTATTAGGAAAGCCTGCTCCATGAGGCTGGGCAGTAGCTCTGTTTTGAACGGTGGTGTGAATCAAGTCAAGTAAAAAATAACAGAACTGAATGACGAATGCTTTAACTAGTTTATGCTTTTTTCCTTAATTGGGGTGGACTGTAAAGGTGTTGATGTTTTTAATTTTTTTTTTTTGTGATCATTCCTATTCTGGAAGTTTTTGCGCATTCATGCGGAGGAAATGGCTTGCTTGTAATGTATATATCTCCGGTCAGATACTGGCTGAATGAGACTTAACAGGATTCTGGGTTCTTCATATGTGTTGTGGAGAAAGCATAGTCTGTAACAGCTGTTCTTTGAGAGATAACTTCTCTTTCCAATATGGAAGAGATGAGGAAAACAGTATGTGGAACAGTGAGCCTCACCAGTTAAATCCCATCTCTTATTGTAGTTTATTCCACATTGACCATCTTTGAAAGTGTGGATGCTTTATTTCACTAGCTGAGGTGAGCAGGACAATTTCTCTTTGATCAGAAAACCACACAGTTTTAGTTAACCAGTGAGATGATAATTGCTCTGGATGCAGAAATCCCTCTCCTGAGAGGTGGAAGATGACACCCTCAGCGGTCCCACTCCTGGCTGAGGGATTTGATCTCCCTTTCAGATGAATGGTTTGCTCTCTAGTGTAAGAGCTTCATGTTTGCCTGGGGAGACCTTAATCACTCTGCTGGTTATGCTTGTGCATTGGGAGGTGCTGGTGCATGCCTCATGGTGCTTGCCCCAAATCCTTACCTGGCTATGGTTAGTATTTGCCAGACTCTGAAATTCTGCATAACTCTTCCACTGGTGGCACCTTTCAGTGCAGAGGTCCTGCTTTCCCCATGCTCCTTTAAAAGGTTGCTACTTCCACCAACAGATCAGTGCAACTTTGCATGTCTGTGCTTTCAAGGAGGGTCTGCACAAAAATCTGGTATCACGAATGTTTCTCAGAAAGGTGTTTTCTCTGAGCTGGGTTAAGACAGCTCTCTGATCAGCCAAAGAAATGCTGGTAGTGGTAAAGAGATGGGCTGGAGGGGCACATCTGCAGGCTCCTCTCCATTTTTCCATTTGCCACTCTTGCTTGCTCCCACCTCAACAGGAGGACCCCTGCCTGCCTGGGTAGACCCCTCGCTTGCTCCATATTCTCTGTGAAAGGGTACCCATTTCTATCCATGGCTGTGCAAATGGTACTGGAGGAATAAATCAGAAAGAAAGCATGAATTCATGAGAGATGGGAACAAATCTTACAGTTCTCTTGATGAAGCTGCAGATGGTCATGCTGATGGCCAAGTTAGTGGTTTTGTGTATCCGCATGGGGCTACAGAAATGGAGGAAGGTAAAGTAATCATGGCAACCTACCCTGTCTGTAGGTTTTCTATTTCTGTATTTCCTGGATCATTACCTAGCCCTGCCTGGATCTCTTTGCTCATCATCCAAACAGCTGATTTCCTGAAAGCAGCTCCTGTTTGATTCCAGCCACTTCCAGCTTTCTTGCATGGACATTTCTAGACAGGAGCCCTACCCTCACTAAGCACTTAAGGATTAACCAAAGTGGTGATGGCGGCTTCCAGCCCATGCGGGAGCCCTGAGCAGCGACTCCTTGCTTCCCACACTTTCTGCAAGGTTTTACTTATTTCTGCCAAACAAAGGGCTGGTTCCATGATGGTGCAAACCAGGTCCAAGTCTCTAGTCTGAGGCAGTGCAGTTGCTCTCGTCCTGTTATGCCAGTTGAGAGTGGTGACAGGATTAGATACAGAAATAAGGCAGCTTCTGTCTCATAGCAACAGCTTGCTCCATGAAGTGTGTGCCGCCTGTTTCTTTTACAGACAGGCTTTATGGAAAGGAGGCGAATTGAGCGATAACCTCAGTGTTTCTAGCATTAACAAAGTGTTTATGTATCTAGTTATTTTAGCTATTTAGGAACAATATGATGAGCGAACTGTTTAATGGAGGATGATTAATGTATGCAAACCACATTGTCCGGCTGAAATTTGTTTACCGCACTAAAATGTCAATATTATTATCCACTATTATCTTGAAGTGGTAGTATTTCTGTCTTCAGACAATGCAGCATTGCTAGAATAACAACGAGGCAGATGCAGTGGAGAGGTGGGGGACTTCTGAAGCTCCTAACAACCCCTTATGTAAACCAATGTATAAGATGCTCTTAATATCTGTTATTTTGGGAAATAACAAGTGAGATTTTGCTGTGTGTTTCTCAAAATACATGCTTTTTCTCTTTGCTATTTCTATCATCTTTATCTACATAAGAAAGTCTAAAAAACCTGATAGAATGTGAAGATAATTCTTATATAATAGATACAAGGATGTAATTCATCATCTCCAGCTGGGAAAATAATCTGTTCATTTGAAATTATGGACAGTATTCCAAGTATTTAGGGTCTAAAATGGTGGCGGGGTATATTTACTTATTTTTTTATTCAGTCTTTACCTTGTTTTTAATGACAAAATGCTGCTCTGCTTCTTAAACCTAAGCTGTGAAGATACAGGCAGGAAGCCAGTTGCCTGAATATTTCTTTGTAGCAACAGAGTTGTGTACTTACAGATGTCTTAAGGGGCCAGTTATGTAAAGGTCAGCCCCTTTTTGACCTGTCAATGCATTAAAACACTGGCCAGAAATAGTTAAAACTATTGAATGTTTGGTCACAGAGGATGACAGGAAAATTCCAGTGTACATCAGATCAGTCATTGTAGTCATGGCAAACCTGTTTGTCTTTGCAGAGGGAGGTTGGAATCACTGTTGGGATGGGTTGACTGCCAGATCCCAGGAGGAAAGATGAGGGCTGGGGACAGACCTCCCCGTGAGTCCAGTGGAGGGTGGTTGTGAGCAAAGGCGATGTCCTGCTTTGTAGTCTGGGCCTCTGGGCTAATATGTTTGGCCAGAAATTCACCCAAGGAGGCAGGGGTTTTTGATTTATAGACTTTTACCTTGGTGTAATAATAAAAAAAAAAAGTGACAGGTGCTTGCTGCTCATTTCCAAATAATGGTGGCCGAGAGACAATCCTTAATGAGAGAAACCCACAGGGGGGCAAAAGGATCAGTGACCACCTTGGACTGATTTGAAACAGTGTTTATGGAGATGAGTGAGTTTGTGAGGATTGAATAGGAAGGGGTGGGTAGAGAGGGAGCATCCGAATTAATTGGGATTTTCTGTTGCTTTCTCTTCAGTAGCTTTGGCCTTTCTACAGTGCTGGCTCACTACTTAATGATTCATCATCATTGCTAATTTATATTCTCTACAAAAGCCTCTCATACTAGATGTCTTGAATCCTAGTCGCCCTCTAACATTTTATTGCATTTCTGATCTGGAGGATAGATAATTATTTATGCCCACAGTTATTACATGCATATCTCCCAGCCTGATCTGGAGGTGAGAATCAAAGTTGTTTGGAAGTAACACCTGGCTGGTGCGGGAACATTGTGATAATGAATTTTGCAAAAAACCCCAGATATTAATATTTGAAGGCTGAACTGATAATTTGAGCCCAGTGTAATTTTAAATCTTCGCAGACTTGTTTACCATAGTTGTTAGCTCTGGCACAAAAGGCTGTGCAAGGTCTTTTGGTGCTAGGTCTCCAAATGTCCAGTCCTGTAAAATGGCTGCCAGATTGAACCCTCTGCCACCTGGCAGTAGCGAACACCTGCTAATGAAGAGGACGGTTAGAGAAAACACCAACCTGCAAACCTTTGCTGACAGCATGGCTCCTGAACTGTGCAGAAACTTCCAGATGCTTCTGTTACATGATCTCATCCTGAACTGGGGTTTCTTTGTGTGCCCAGTGCATGAGACGAGCCTAGTGCTGGGGAGGAGATGCTGGAGTGCTGACTGAGAGGCTGGAGTGTGGTTTGAATAGCACAGCTGCTCCTACAGCCCTCTTCAGTCCAGCCAGCTCCTTAGCAATTGATCTGAGGTGCTGAAATATGCTCAGCAGCCACTGTTTGAGCTGCCCCCAGCCAAGCTCAGCAGTTTTAAAGCCTCTGAGGGTCTCTTGTGATGCTTGCCAGCCGTGGAAGGTTTATTTTGCTGACTGCTTTAGTGCCTCTGTGCTCTTAGCTGACAAGCCTGACTGAAAGGACAGAGAGAAGGTGTCATAAAGCTCAGTCAGTTAATTTCTTCTCAAAAACAGATCTTTTGGAATGCTACCTGTCAGCCTAACCTTTGCCCTCCTGGAAATATTTCTTGGCCATCTCCCTGAACTACCATTTCCATGCGTTTCTAAGGTTTCCACTAAATTTTGTTCTACACATACCTAAACATCAGCTCCTGCAAGACAACAGTTTGCTCATAGGGACTTCCATAGTTGCCTTAGACAAGATTTGATGTGTTTGAAATTAGGTGTTGATATATGCAGTAAGGAGAATTATGAGCATAAGTGGGTAAGAAAACAACATATTTGGTCTAAATAAGAAGATTTAAAAATCCTTCTTGGATGAAGTAGAATTCTGTTATTGCTTTATTCTCCCTGTCTGCCTACATCTATCTTGTGATAACTTGTAATAAAACATAGGAGAATGCAGTTTTGTTTTTGTAAATAGCATCTAACACATAGCGAGAGCTTCTTCCTGTTATAGGGGTCCAGCTAGCAGCAATTGAGAAAAAATCCTGAGTTTCCCTCCCTGGTTCCCCTCCAAATGTCCATAGTCCTTTCAGTTGTGTTGACTATTCCAAACGAGCTGCTTTTTGTGTTGCAAGACAAGCAAACCCTTCCATTGTAAAATTTTCTTTTTTCTTTTTTTTTTTTTAAATTAGGCTAGTATTGGGAACTTTGTGTCAATGATGAAAGGCTTTCCAAACTACTTGAGGTCTGATGATTTTCATTTAGTGCAACAGTGTGCCCAAATACTTGTTTGGTAGAGGTATGTTAATTTGCAGCAGCAGGTGATATGGTTCATTTGTGCATGCATTCAGTTTGTTTAAAAAATTATAAGACGTGGATGAAGCTTTATAAAATTATTATAGTTTTCAGGAAGAATTGCAAAGAAATTGCTATTATGAAACTAAAATTCACAAGCAGTCTTTAAAAAAAAAAATCTGACAAAAAGTAATCCTTATGCTTCAAGGATTAGCTAGATAGGCACTCCCAATATCCTAACCACAGCAGTATTACTGGATTTGGAAGCTGCAGAAAAGATCTTATGACTTTCAGTAGGTGGTGACAAGGTGGCAACACATAGCCCAAGAGTAATCAAAAGAGACTTCAGAGCATTGGGAAAGTTAATAAAGGAATCTGGGGTGCAGGTAATCTTTTCTTCTGTTCTCCCGGTTACAGGCAGGGACTCTGAAAGAAGGCGATGTGTACAGTCTGTCATTGCATGGCTCTCTGGCTGGTGTCACTGCCACAATTCTGGGCATTTTGACAATGGGATGGCCCACGTAGCACCAGGGTTGCTGGCATTGGATGGGGTTCATCTTTCTCAAAGGGGAAAGAGGATGTTAGCTCATGAACTAATGGGGCTTATTGACTGAGCTTTAAACTAAGCTTGGAGGGGAAGCAGGATATTATCCAGCTAGCCCTTGACAAGCCAAGGGATAGTGCTGTAAGATCTGTGGGAAGGGTCACTAGCAAAGGCCCTCAGAGCAACATGTTGCTCTGAGATGTGCTGGGTACACTGCACCACACTTGAAGTTTTCTAGAGATGAGCCAGGGCCTCCTGAAGCAATAGGAATCAGGGACTTACAGATAAAACACCTCAAAGGAAGGCCACTTGAAGAGCAACACAAAGGAAATGCAGCCATGTGAACCCCATTGGGTGCCCAGCTGAAGTGGCTTTACACAAATGCATGTAGCATGAGGAACAAGCAAGAGGAGTTAGAGATGTGTGTGGGCTTCCAGGGCTATGATCTTATTGGATTCCAATCTGTGATTGGAGTGTTGGAATGGACTCTGCAGGAAGGACAAGCTGAGGAGACAAGGAGGGTGTGTTGTCCTCTGTCAATGACCAGCTGGAGTGCATGGAGCTCCACGTGGGGATGAATGAAGACCTCTATCAGGGAATGCAGTGATAGGACAAGGGATAATAGTTTTAATTGCAAGAGAGGAGATTTAGATTAGATATTAGGAAGAAATTCCTTACTGTGAGGGTGGTGAAGCACTGGAACAGATCGCCCAGAGAAATTGTGGATGCCCCATCCCTGGAAGTGTTCGAGACCAGGCTGCATGGGACTTTGAGCAACCTGGTCTAGTGAGAAGTGTCCCTGACCATGGAACTAGGTGAACTTTAAGGTCTCTTCCAACTCTAACCATCCTATAATTTCTAAAAGCAGAAGCTTGGTGTAGCTAGTGGAGTGTGGGAAGCTTCTTATCCAAGTAATTACTTGTGTCAGCACCTCTTTCTTCACTCAGTAGTATGAATAATTCAGAACTTTGATAATGTCAGTAAGAACTGTTTACAAAGCTTCCTTTACATTAACTTTTGAGTCTTTATATATGGGCTTTTCCCCTGCACCCAAACCAATGTATTTAGAGCTGAAGTCCTTCCTTAATGGCAGCACTACATTGCAGTACAGAAGCAGCAGAGAAAGAAGTGCAGTGGTGGTGAGATGAAGTCCAGCTCCTATATTTATTTCCTGAAGTCCTGATGGTAGTGGAGGGGCTGTGACTTCTCTCTTAGCAGCCTGGGGTTTTTTTCTGTACATTGCTATGCTAAATTGCTTGTGGATTATAAGTTGCTGTATATTTTTAGGGTGATTTTGCATTGTTCACAGTGATGGAATGCCACTATAATTTTTGTGAAAGATTCAGTGCAAGTTTTCCTTAGGGATTAAGGAGTATCAGCTGCCAGGCAAAAGTAGGGATATTTAATCTCTTTCACGTTTATACTCTCCAGCTTTGCTGAAACAGTGAGAAATCTTCCCTGAGTAAAACACTGTCACGAAAGTCCCATCTCTTGGTGCGGAAAAGGCAGATGAATTATAAGAAGGGAAAATATAAGCACCTTTGTATTAAGGGATGAGAATCTTGTTCACATCTGAGTTGGTGAATATTGCATAGGGGAAAAGGCATAGTGGCAACGAAGGTTTCCATGTATCTACACAGCAGTCTTCAGGCTGTGGGAAATGTGATGCCTACCTCTAGCAGGATTGTTTTATTAAGTAAACCTAGGTCACTTGTGGAGATGATGTCAGTTCATCTGTTTTCTATACTCTTCTTCCCAGTGTGTGAGGTTCTGGTAATTCTGCATCTCAGAGATATAATACAACTAGAAAACCTATTGAGTCCAAGTATGTTGCACAGTCAAAATCCAGGAAGTTCTCACTCCCCAGCATTATGAATGAAACATGATAAATATAGTTAAAAGGACCACGGAGATGTGAACTGAACTAGCAGTGAACCCTTCAAAAGTAAGTGCAAGCAGGATGTTACCAAAGTTCTTAATTTCCCACTCTCAGATTCTGAGACATGGTTCATCTTTGCCTCTGAGAATGCTCAAATATCTTTTGAGTCAAGGGTGGCTGAACTGAAGGAAAGTGGAGGATTGGAGAGGCTAAGTGGCTCTGCTGTCACAGGACAGGTTCACTTCTAGCTGAGCAACTCTGATGTTGTTGAGGGAAGAAGAAATGAAGCAGAGAAGCTCACTGAGGAGGGTGTCAGGGACTAAAGATGGCAGTCCCATCTCCCAGCCTAACAGCAGGAGGGCAGCAGCATGCTGGTGAGGAAATTGAGTGTAATAACGAGGGCTCCTTGTAACATGTCCTATTGCACTGAAAAATGTCTTCACAGGCCTTTTGAAAGTAGGAGGAAATATTAAATTGTGAGGAATATATTAAAATCAGCTTCTGCTATTCAAGGAAAGACTACCTGGTGACTCGCTTGTTGGGTTTTGGGGTGATGTTGGGCATCACAAGGTGTGTTTGGATAGGTTCCTAGGAAGGGAAGGAGAGGACCCGGTGGTCAAGGTCTGTTGCCTGTGTTCTTGGCACAGTGAATACAGAGGTTTTGGCGGGGGGGAGAGGGGGAAACAACCCAACCACAAACTCAGGCAGTAACTCTCTGCTGTGCTCTCTGTAAAGCCTCTTTTGTCCATTAGCAGTAATTAGGTAGGAAATAAAAGGGAAGAGTGGAACCAAATGGAGTGCTACTTAAACATGCACAGAAGAAAACAAAACCAAAACATGGGAGATGTATTTCTGCACTAATACCAGAAACCTAAGAAGTAAAATGTGGATCTAAATGCTTGCCTTTAAAAGAGGAGATTGACATAATAAGCGTCTCAAATGTGGTAGGAGGATGGCAAATGCTGGGATAATGCAGTATCAAAGTACAGAGAAAGACAGAGTAGTCTGAGCTGACAGAGAAATGGTGCTATATGCTAAAGCTTAAAGTCAAGTCAGATCAGCAGCCTGCCGTAAGTAGCGTAAAATCCCAGTAAACTTAGGTATAAGAAAGAAAAGTATGTCGATAGGACTGCATTATTGCCGTCAGTGTGGTTACATCAACACTGCTACAGAGGAAGATGGGAGAGACCATAGAAGGATGAAGTACAGCAGCTGTGTTGTACCTCATCTTGTGTACCTTTAATGTTTGTCTGGTTTGGGTGCCTGTCATATTGGGATGGGATACTGAAATGGAGCTTTAGACACTATCAGTGGCAGCTATGTGGGGCAGCTGGTGAGGGAATCTATGAGGGAACATGCAGCATCTGGTCCCAGAGCACGCAGAGCGGTTTCAAAATGTCTCAATAGAAATGATGCCCTAAGGTAGAAACTAAAGGGTATTGTAAAAAAAAAAAGAAAAACAACCAAGAAAAATCCAACCAAAAAACCAAACCAACAACCAAAAACCAAAACAAAACTTCTAAAACAAAAAAATAAAAACACCCCTCCACCCCCCCCCCAAAACAATACTGACCCCAGAGACCTCTTTGAAAAAATCAAAGCTGGATCTACAAGACAAATATAAGAAATAACTGAAATGTGTCAGGTGAGATTGTGTACTTGTAAAAAATGTAAACAAATACACTGGGAGTAGGAATACTGGTCACTGATTTCCGTGCCTTTCCTCAAGGGTCAACAGACCACTGCAGTGGATGGGGGGTGTTTTTTGTTTGTTTTTTTTGTTTGTTTGTGGGTTGTTTTTGTTTTGTTTTGTTTTTTTTGGTTTTTTTTTTTTTAAAGGATATTCAGAGAAGAGAGTTGTATTAGTAAAATCAAATTATTTTTTATTTCTACCTTCTCAGATGAAAATGTTGGAGACTTGTATGCCATAACCCTCCTCTGTAAGGGAGAGAATACCAAAGGATTTGTATCAGTGTCTGTAGAAGAGGTGGCTGAAAGAATAAATAACATAGATAATAATAAGTCATCACGATGATATGGTATTCATTGAAGCACTGAAAAGCTGATTGTGATAAGTGATCACTCACTTTAATATGCTTCTGCACCATAAGGCTGAAAAGATGGTAAAGGGCAGAGGAGAAGTAAGGGTTTTCAAGACCAAAAAGCCTATTGTCTGTATCTGGGAGATTAATTGAGGTTAGTTTCAAGAATATAATTAACCTTTAGATAAACATGATGCATAGCAGAATAGCCAATATGGATTTTGCAACACAAAGTTATGCATCACTTATCTATCAGAGTTCTTTGAAGTATGTAATGAACATGTGAACATAGATGACACTCATGGGATGCAATATACTTGGGAGTTTCCATAGGCGTCTGACAAAATACCCCACCATTCTTCATTTTAAAAGATAAATAAAATTTCAAGGTTGCAAGGGACCAAAATGGCCAGTCTTCATATAAATTAATAATGCATGAAAAATTGTAAAGTGTAGGTATTAGTGAAAAGGGTAAATCTCAAAGTGAAGGTGAAGTACCAATAAACTATTGCAGAGGTCTCTGGAGCCAGTGCTGCTCAACGTATTGATAAATAGCTCAGAAAAGACAGGGACTAGTGAAGTGATCAAGTTGCTGATGATACTTAGGTATTCAGGATAGTCAAACTGACCTGACCAAAAAATTGCAGACAGGCTTTAGGAGTTTGAGCAACTTTGCAATAGGAGGGCAAATGAAAATCAGTGCGTTGATTTGAGCTGCTGTTTTCCCTTCAGAAGTGATGTCTTAAGACATAATTAAAGACGTTCTTGTGAAAACAGCCACTCGGTAGTGGACAACCACCCCGACCCAGCCCAACCCCCCCAAAAACCCACCCACAAACCAACAAACAATATCACCACCAACAGACAACAATACAGCATCAAACAGTAAGAGTTATTAGGGAAGTGAAGAAGAAGCAGCACAATAGTTCACAGTGGTCTTGTGTTGGGCAATGGTGTAGCCATGCCTTGAAGAGTGTGCAGTTTTGCATTCCCTTTCCTATGGTCTGCCACTTCTGACATGATACAGTCTGACTGGAGAAGATATGGACAAGAGCGACAGGGGTGAATAAAGGCACAGTATGATTTCTGAAAGCAGAATGATGAACTACAACACAATTCTTCAGGCTGGAAAAGCACTACAGTGGAGGTCTATGGGTTTGTGACTCAGGGAGACGATACCTAGGGAATGGCTCTTCATTACATCCTTCAGAGAAAGAGCTAGCAGCAAGCAGCAAAGCTGATGAGGTATAGGTTCAAAGCATGTGAAAGAAATCCTGTTCTGCATGATGTAGTTAAACTGTGGGACTTGTCACGTGGCACTTTGCATTGTTTCACAAAATGACAGAACAGGTTTGAGAAATGTCTGTCGAAAGCTGTTAAATAAGAAGGTGGTATTTCTGGCTCAGGAAGTCCCAGATGTGCAAGCTTGCATGCATTCTGAGGACAACTTCGTGCACACTTTGCCTCCTTGCAAACAGCCGCCTTAGGGTTCTGCTATTGCTGGATGTGGAGAGTCTTGGGGCGCTTTTACCTGGCTTGTACAGTCTTTCATACTTCACTGAAAATAGAAAACACATGTATGAATTAATAAATACCTGTAAATTACACAAATATTCTATTCATTTGGAGTTTTTAAATAGTAGTTGTAAATAAATCCTCTCATCATCCCTTGTATTTCTATAGCTGCTTTTTGAGCTGCTGCCTTGAAGGAAGCAGATGAGAGCTCTGCTTTGCTGTAGGTAATGCAGATAGGACTCTAGATAACATATGTGGGCCTAAAGTGAGCTCACTAAAGAGTAGACAGGATCACTGATGGGTGAAAAGTTAATTGAGTGCTGTTTTATTTTGGGTTTGTTTGTAATTGTGTAATGGGTTGGCTTTTTTGGATCCCTGATCTGTCAACACTAGGATGCATGCAACTATGATGACTGATGGGAGTGTGAAAGTGGGAATGAGTGGTGAAAAAGAGGACTGGGGAAGGCTGTTCAAGGAAGCAGTTTGTGCTTGACCTAAATTGTCAAGCTGTGCACTTTGGCATGCTTGTAGCAGGTGAAAAAGTTGTATCCGTTCAATCAAATTGATTTGCTTTTTGGAAACTGGTATAAAATTACAGGTAGAGTTTCATAAATCTATGTAACCCAGTTAACTAACAGATTAGCTTGCATTAGCAAATAATATCTTGAAGTTAAAATGTTGGTAACCAAATTATAACTAATAAAGAGGTTTTTTCAGCAATAGGAATTGTAAGAAGTCATTTATAGCTTAGGATGCAGATACTTTGTTGTGTCTGTATTGCCAGAGGGCTCAGAAACCTCAGGAAAGCTTCTAAAGAAGCCTTTCATGTTCTTCCATTGAGAATGTGACTGTTTAAGAACTAGACTCTTTAAATTATTTCTATTTTGAGTGTTTTCAGGGTAGAGCAGAAGAATAGGGCTGGCACCAGGAAATATAGAAAGAGACAGGCCGTTCACTTCTTATAAGATGGGTCAATGTTCCCCACTGCCCAGGGTAAGCTCTTGGCTCCCTGACATTTGTATGGGCTGTAGATGGGATGGGGAGCGTAAACTGCACATCACTCTTTTGGCCTGAGGAGTGAAGTGACTGAGAAGGAGAAGGTCGTCTGAGGATGAGTAGGGGATGATGAAGGTTCAGATGATGGAGGTTAATTCACTGGTTAGCCAGAAGAAAAGATGTATCATCTGCTGAATTATTATAGCAGTTAAAGAAACCCAGTGCTCAGTTAACACACTTAGCAGTGTGAGAAGCAGCTTTAAATAATGCAAATATTGCCAGCAGCTAATTAGGAATGATGATCTATGAATCGGTGGTTTTTTATAGTAAAGTGTTTTCCAGTATAGTGTTGAAAAGTGTATCGTCTTCCCTCAGATGTGTGGTGAAAGACTGTTCTTTGAGGATCTTCCTCTTTCTTTTCTGACCTACATCAATGATTTTGATTTCTTCTGCTATCTTCCTAGAGCACAAAGGAGTTGGTATTTGTGGTCCCTAATGATTTAGGATACTAGAAACTGGCCTGTGCAGGGTATGTATGTGCAAAATGGATAACTTAGAATTCTATTTTTGAGCATACCTAACCACCGTAATATCTTTCTTTTTAAAGGAAAAGAATTCAAAATAAGATGTATTTCTTCAAAAAGCATAACTCTTGTAAAGAATTTGTTTAAAGTTTGATAATTTTTACCTACGGGGTATCTTATAATGAGGCCTACAGAAAAAACTATTAATTTTCCAGGTTTAAATTGATTATTATAGTAATTCATAACATTAATATTCTTAGGAGCTAATGCTTAACATATAATCAGCTTTGTAGCGGTTTTTCACTAATTCTCTTAGTCTAATTTTTTATATATTTAATTGAACAAGCATGACTAATTCAATTTCTTTTATCAACTCTACCCATGGCAAAGGTCTGTGAAGCTATTTACAGTGTTGAGCTGGAATGTGAGGGAGACCCTTCCCTCTCCATAAATTGATCGGTTCCTTTAATACTGCAAGGTGCCCTGAAATCCATTATTTGTGCTGCAAAGTACATCTTGATTGAATTACACTACTTATGTTTCTGCCTATGCAAGCTCTTTTGTTCCTCTTCAGCACTCCTGTGAAACTACTAGAAATGTTTTCAGGTTTTGCTTTTTCTGTTTCCCCTTCAATTTGTGATGATTTATTTTTCTCTTTTTTAATCTTGTGGTTGTATCTAAAACAGAAAAAATATCTCAGGTCAGTGTGGCAGGAGCTACCCTATTTCTGCTAAGCTCCTTCACGTGCTAGATAGATATCCATGTATTGCGCATGACCGCAGTTTGGTGAAGTTCATAACTTCAGCTATTACCATGATGTAATAACTTGAGGGGAGCTGAAAAAGCTGGAGAAAGGGTCTGCCTGGCACCTGGATGTTGGTACCGAAATCCTTGTTGGGACTGTATTCTCTGGGCTTTATAGAATAAGTCTCCTGCTTGCTTAATTGGCTACTGTAGCATCGTTGCCCTTCCTAGAGAAGGTGGAAGGTACTTGTTTATTTTCATATGTAACCTAAGCTTGAAAGGAGCCAGGAAGGTTGGAAACAGTGAAAGCTCTGAGGAATTAAAGAGCAAGAGTGAAGACTGACACTGCACTAAATGGATTCTTTTTGTTTGGTATTTTTAAATTGTTTAATCTTCCTTTCCCATAGAAGCACTGTGACTCAGCTTCATAAATCGTGAAGGATTGAAACTGTTTAGAGTCTTCTTGAATAAAGGTTCTTGTTTTATGATGAGTGAATTCATTTCCTTGTAGGTGTTCTGGCTCTGTGGTGACCCAAACAAACTTTTGTACAAAAGATTTCAATTCTTCTTCTTCAGTGAAAAAAGGAACAGACTCTTAAAAAAACCTGAGTTGTGAAACAGAATAGGAACAAATCTAACTGACATAACTAAAATGAAGAGGTAGAGTGCATCTGAGGATTCCCTTGTACTCTCTCCTATACAGGCAAGAAAAAACCCAACCCAAACCAGAGCATTAAAGCAATTTTAGATTACCTCAGGTTTTAAGTATTAGGAAGCAGAGATGGTACTTTGCAAATTTGATCGTGTACTTTAGTGTACACTTGATGTGGGTGGTGGGTTTTTCTTTTTCTTTCCTTGAGGGAAAATGCTTGCACATGAAGTAATGAGTCAAATGGTAAAAATTACTTGATAAAATAAGTTGCTCTTTCTTCCTAAACAACAACAAAAAGGTGTTTTTCATACATAGCATTGCAGATCTTATGCATGGAACATAAATTCTTTAAATGTGAATCTTCAGTGACAATGTAGCTATTTGGATACTGTTAAGCAGCAAAGCAGAATTTTTTTATTTGTTTTCTAAGGGGGGAAAGTACCAATATTATTACTTTTACAGCAGAAATTGCTGGAATTGGTGAAGATCTGATGTCTACAAGGGTTTCTTTGCTTGAGAGCACTTGCCATTAAAAAAAAAAAAGATAATCCAACAAACAAAACCACCCCAAAAACTTTCCTGTGATAACACAGAATCCATGTCCTGTACATGAATATGTGCTAAAGCTGGACTGCACTTGATTATTGATCTTAAAAATTATTTTTCTGCATGAATATTTCTGAAGAAAATGGGACAATTTATGAATGGCATAGTTTTTTATGCATGTATAATTTTTAGTAGAACTACATTTGCACAGTTAACCTCACTCAGAGAGGAAATGTATTTAACCCACTACGTCCTTCATTTTGGCAATCTGGCAGAAGTCTCTATACTGACAAATAATGAGTACTTTTTCTACCCTAGAGCTCTTACCTGTTTGCAGCTGGATAAAGGGCAAGCAAAACAAAGTAATCCTTATTTGTATTGGGACATTGTCCAAAAATAGAGCATTCTAAGCCATGGAGTAAGGCAGGTTACTATTTTAGAAAAGGTGCAGAAGTGGCAGAAGGGTTTTATCTGAAGGAAAGCTGTATGATTTCTATATAAAGTTACTGGCTTTGTGAATCTGACAGATGGGTGTGTCATTTTTCAGGATTATGACTCATCTCGTATATTCTAACTATAGTTATAACAATTTTTAAGAGGTGTTTCATAGTTTATTCACTGACAGGAGTCTTTGCAGCTGTCTGCAGGATGAAGACATTCTTAGGACTTCAAAAGTGGGGCAGCTACTTCTTTAAGTGGGATTGTGCTCAGGGGCCAGTTCTGAATTTAGCAAAGAAGGTAGATGAACCAAAGAAAGGTGCATCGCTCTAGCTTTTCTCATTGCGTTAACTTTCCAAACCTGCTGAGGTCCCTCCTGTTTGGAGAGGAAGTCTGTAAGAAGGGGTAGTGTGTCATAAACGTGGGGGAGGAAGAGAATAGCCTCAAATGCATCATACTGAGGTTTTTGAGATTATTCGTCATTTTTTCTGCTTAATGAGCTCATCTGCTTGCAGTTATGGTATAAAAGGCAAAGATGATGAATAACCACAAACATTGCAATTTTCAAAACCTGGTCAAAAAGGGAGTTAAGATACCTGGTAAGGTTGTATTCCCCAAAAAAGGTGCTTGTAACTTTTTTTCCATGTCAGAAACATGATTCTATTGATGATGATGATACAAGAAAATGTGAGATGGGAGATGAGAGCTGGCTGTGATTTGCGGGAGGGAAGAAATGGGACAAGAGTTTGTTCCTGTCCTACAGGGAATGGGGGAGAAGAAAAGGGGAAGAAGATATTTGGGGTTTGTTGAAGGAATCTAGTAGGAAAAATCATTTGCCACTGGAATTTCCCTGATCACCCCAATCAGTTCTGATTTTCTTGTGCCTACAGCTCGGTAACAGAAATAATACAACTATCCTGAAATCAGTGGGAACTAGTGAACATTCAGCATATGATATATGGACATATGCAATGGGCATAATTAACTTTTTTTTTTTAAATAATTGAATTTGGCTCGCATAGCGAGAAGTGATGGGGTGGGTGGAAAGAATAAAACCTCTGTCCACATGAGCCTTTGAAATAAGCACTGAAATGGTGATTTAGTGCTGCATCACTTTGTTCTGTATCCTCTGCAGTTCTGCCAGTTTTGTCTGCTTTCTTAGGATGTGCCTGCTACATTGAGGTGTCTTCTCCTTAGACAATGTAATGCACAATGACTGGAATTAGGCATGACCTGCTTTCCTCTTAGTGCTAATAATGTTAGTGACTACCTTTGAATGCAGAATTTTAAACACCTTTCGTTTCTTGGGGAAAAAAAACACAACAAAACAACCAACCAAAAAACAAACAAAACCCCCCTTGCTAATGATATTGACAATTGTACTGCATGACCCTGAGTGTAGTTTACTGTATAACAAAGAGATATTTTGCTTCCAGATGACAGCATAGAGCAACATTAGTGGAATCAATATCACATTAAAGATTCAGGCTCCATTAGGTGGATATGACAGATTATTTTCCCTATGTGCTGACATTAGGCTTGGTTACGTCCATTCCTGGATCTTCACAAGGTAGCAATGGAGCTGACTCAGCCCTACTGAGAACTTCAGTCTCTCAGGACATCCTCCCTTGTGCCTCCTCCCTCTCAGTGCGGTCACCCAGTTATCTTCACGGAGGCTGCAGCCAGTGCTTCAGCCATCCGGATGTCTTGGTACTGCGGTCTGTCCTGGGCTTGGTGCTGGCCGGGATGCTCAAGGCGGTCCTTGTAGGCCTTGCCAGGTGGCTGAGTTATCCAAAAGGGGAAGGTAGGTTGGAAGTGGTCCCATCACCAAAGGGAAGGATGATGTTGGGGAGGTCACCAGGAGAATGAATTTCTTCATTGTTGTTTCTGTAATGATTTGCATGGTAAGGTGTGGTGTGATAACGTGGTACTGGAGTGGGATGAAAGAGTCTCAGCTTTGCTCCTTGGTTATGCCTCTGGCTTACTCTGTGGCCTTGAGCAATTTACTCTCAGCTTCCCCAATAGCTAAATTAGGAAAACAATGCTTATTTACCTGTTTATAGCATCTTTTATAGCATTTTTTTATACGGCATCTTTGAGATGCCTGATGGAAAGGTGGTGTGTGTTATTGCTCATAGACTTAGTTCTTTTTCTCCATTTCTCTTATTAATTTTTGTACATTAAACATTTACGTGTCTTGCTTTGGGACAACTAATTTCTCAGTTTAAAGATGATGTTGCTTCCTGCTTGCCAAATCATTGTTTTAATGACAGTTATGCCAGTATGCTGATGGAGAGGCTACATCAAGGGAAAATGACAAAATGGTTTGAATTTTGAAGGCACAGTGTTTACTGCATTGAGTGTGGTAGGCTGGAAGGAAGGGACTTCTCTTTTTGAGTATTCAGCTGTGGTTCTAGGAAACCGTTGGTGTCCGTTAGCACAGATGCTTCAAAGCTCAGGAGTAAAAATTTGCAAAGTGGTTAGTGCAATTAAAAAGTTTTCATAATTACATTAGTGGGTCTTGCAAAGTTTTATCAGGTAGGAAGGTAATGAGATGGTTTGTAAAAGCAGCTGCATAACTTTTTTATCTACAAATAAGATCAGTGATTTAAGCTTCTAACTATAGATATAGATTGTATAACTCTACACTTGGTATTTAATTTTGGGTATGCCATTAAACAGCATCACTTTAAAATGTGATTTTAAAATGTCTGATCAGCAATTCCTTCTTCAATTCAATTCTCCATCAGTGCAGAATTACATCTTCCCCTCGCTAATGAAGTAAATCGATAAAAATTTACTCGCAGTCATAAACTCTACTGAGTTATAAGCTCATGCAACACCACAAAGTCCACAAATGCATCATTTTAGTGCCTCAGCTCTGGTTTATGAAGCAGCAAGTTGATAGGGGAGATAATAAGGCTGGCAGGAAAGTCAGCAAGACATAATTTTCCTTCTGGAATGGTCCTTTTTAGACTTTTTTTTTCTACTGTTCCCTTGGAACTTCCCAGCCACTCCCATTCTCCTCCCTGGGGAAGCGCATGAGCCAAGGCTACTAGGTCTGGTAGTGGAATCCTTGAGAACTTTCCAGTGCTCTGTGCTTCAGGCCTCTGCTCCTGCTGCCTGTATCCTGAGACGCTGGAGCTGCTGGGAAGTGGGAATGGTGGTTGTGTTTCCCTCTTCTTCTTTTGCACCTTTCTATCACTTTCTACTTCTGCTGCCCTCAATATTTTTCCTTTTGAAAAAGGATTGCTACTTTATGGAGAAATGGATTTAACAGTCAGGAGGAAGCAGGTGACCAATTGTCATTGTATACTATAAAATATATAAGAAGTATATGTGTACTTTTTATAAATCATAATATACAATATTGATAAAACTAAAGAATATATATATATGTAAACATTCATATGGTAATATATATACATGTACATATACATACATTTGTACATATTTACATGCACATATCTATGTGTATATAGATAAATGAAAGGTTTAAATCCTGTACAGAAAAGGATTAAAAGCAGCTCAGATGAAGAAGTCATGTTTTGAATCAGATGTAACTTGTTATTTTATTATTACTGATGTGTTTATTTCTCCATGGAGCCTGGAGGTTTTATGCCAGATTATAGCACTATATGAAATACATAGTAATCCCTTCAAGACAGGAACTGAATAAACAAGGTGGAATGAAGGTAGACAATAAGCAGGCACAGAAAAGATACCTGGGCTCTGCTGGCTGCAGTTGTGTAGCCAAAAGCATTAGTTTCCCAAAATCAGAGTATAGCATAATCGTATGTTGTTAGGAGCTAAAACATGATGTTAACTCACAATATACAAGATAACTTTTGGTGATCTTTAGTTGACTGTGTTTGGGGTTTTTCTTGTTTATTAAAGTTGTTAATTTTTTCCTGTTGTAGTGAAAACATTTATTTTATTTTTATTTTTTTTTAAATCTGAATTGTTTCTCAGTAGTGGAAGAAACCAATGTTGTAGTTTTGGAGAGCAGTGTGTTGCTTTATTGATATTTCTGTTTTTCAAGATGAAATTGGCGTGAATTACACAATGCTGTGGGAAACTTATAGCTAGGTGTAACCAAGCAGAGCCCAAAAACCTGCACAAGCAGTTGCCCACCTGTGTAAGGAGGTGATACAGTGCTGGAGATGGAGCCCAGCAGTGTGGCTGTGGCAGCATATGCTTGTTCTGCTAATTGGTCGTGGTCTGACTGAACTCAGACAGATTTCAATCTGTGTCTCAATCAGGTCAGCGGCAGAGCTGGGAAGGAAACTGAATTTTCAGTGTCATTCCCTTATTAAGCTTGAGCTTGATCCATCCTAGAAATAGTTGGGAGCTCAGTTTGTCTCAAGGTGTTGTGATTCAAAAAATTGATAGACTTGTCTGAAGGCAATTTTTCATTGCATTTAGGCTGATACATGCCTACCAGAGCTTGTGCTGTGACTGCAGGAGTGTAGCAGCCATACTCAGTCTGTGCTAAGGAGCTGTTGCCTCCTCTGATTTAAATTACAGATTTTGTTTCCTAAAATGGGTGTTCCCTGCCTTCCTAGGGCATGGCTCTGTTTTTGAAGGAGTTGGTAAGAAACAATTGTGCTTGACTGCCCTTTAAGTTTCTTCCACGATGCAACCTGGTTTGCAATACAGATAGTCATTTCCATGGCCTTTTGCACCCTACCACAGAAAAACAAAACAAAATAACAAATCAGAAAGAAATCCTGATTTACTGGTCAACAAGAGGAAAACCAGCAAGTGATGCAAAGGCAATCACCACCCACCACCAGCAGACTGATGATGAGCAGTGGCTACCTTGTGGAGACTGTCCTCCAGTTTTACCACAGCCTGATGTTATGTGGTCTGGGGTACCCACCCATTGGGCCAGCTGGGGTCATCTGGCCCAGCTGTGTCCCCTCCCAGCCTCTTGCCTACCCCATTCGCTATGAGGGACAGTGATTGGGAAGCAGAGGAGGCCTTAGCAGTGTGCAGGCGCAGATCAGTAAATCGCTAAAATGGTGGTGAGTTATCAATGCTCATTTAACCACAGATCTAAACCCCAGCACCATATGGGCTGCTGTGAAGAGAGCTAACTCCATCCCAGCTGCGCTCAGTACACCATGATATGATTAATCTGAGGATACAAATCGCATCAGCATCTGTGAGCTAATATTTAATTGAAGGCAATTCTTAACATTATTTAACATTCGGTTCGCTTACTGTAACTGTGGGTAGAAAGTAGAAAATAGACACTTGGTTTCTTTTCTGTTGTTTTCTGAAATAGAGATCTGAGGCAGAGGAAATGTAAGGAATAGTAAGAATAAACGGTTTCTTTTAGAAAAGGCAAGCTTTATACTTTTTTTTTTTCCAAGCATGCAACTTTAATAGCTGGAATATTTTTCCACTTTTACTATCTTAGTTACAGACAAACTGTTTATTTTCACAACTGAAATGTCTAAATGCAGCATATCTAACAAATTTGTTTCAGGTGGCTTTGTAAATGAGTTCTATGTGGAACAGATCAGATGGAGCCCTGTAACACCTTTCTTAGTGCTACATTAATTCACCAGGGTATGAGTTTACCACATGTATGTACACACATAATAAAACTCTTTTCTTGAAGTATACTCCATTCATGATAACACTTAATATATTGCGTTTCAGTGACCGCTTTAGTGGGACTTTGTTTCCACTCTTTGTTAACTGTGAATATTACAGATCTCCACACGCTTTAGCCAAGAAGTTACTGGTCTTGGTCTGCTTCAGTGATTAGACATTGATTAAGGATTAAATTGGAGTTTATTGATGCAGAGGATATAGTGCTGTGTTTGGTATCTGGATAAAAATCTATTTGGAGAATTGAAGGTAAGGTTTTCTGGAGGCCACCAATATCTTTTTTCTCCCCATTGTTCTCCTTGCTTCTATTGCAATAGAAAAGGGAATTTGCGCAAAGTTTCAAAAAATTAATGATAATTCAGGATGCCTACATGCATTGCTATTTAAGTAGGAGTGTGGGCATGAGGGTGTGTTCATAGGACTCCCTCTCGTCTTGGGAATACCAGGGGAGGATAAAATATCTGCTGTTGGCATTGCAGGGTTCTGGAGAACAGTTCTGTTAGGGGGATCTTCAATCTAAGTTTGGGGAAATTGTACCTTAGTGGCTGGACCTACAGGTTAACTGAGGCAGGGAATCTGTAGTTGAATAGTCTACTATTTAGGAGACTTTCTGTTGTTTCCTGTGTTTAAATAGTGAAGAACAGAAATTACATAGGAAATACAACATTGATCTAATAATTTTCATCAGCAAAAGCAGTAACATGCTGCAAGGTGAGGAAAAACAAATGCGGGGCTGCTGGAGATCTGGGTTTACAACTCTGGAAAGTCTTAGGAACCTGCACTATGAATGTTTGCATTCTTCTAGATGGTACTGTAAGTAATTTAACAAAAAATGGTCACCTTTTGTGTGTGGTTTTTTTTTTTAATTTTTTTTTTTATTTTATTACTATGTCTGTACTGATTCAATATAACAATGCCAAGATCCCTTGAAATAAGGGCTGGTCCTGCATCTACTAAAAGAAATGGGGAGTGAATCTCATAACCAAAACCTTCTCTTATTTGGACCTTCTTAACTTTTCTTTCATCTTCTTGACTTTTATTGATAACTGAATCTGACAAGCGTATGCAAGAAACAAGTAATGATGAAATCAATGCCTTGATGTATTGTCAGAAACTGTTTATGATACACCCAGGTTTCTTAAACTAATATTTGATTCTTATGGAAAGATGTGAAGATGCATTCACATAATTCACGAGTGAGGTTAAATGTGAAATTTAAGCTCTTTAGGTACCATTGGTGAGATGTGACTTTCTCTGCCATCGATGTTATAATTCCTACACTTTTCCATGTGGCTGGTGGAGGCTTGTTTTTCTAATTTCAATTTCATGGGAGGTTCCATTGCTTCCTCAAATCTAATATCTATGAAGAGCTGTTCTTCCTGTGATTACAAGCTTTCTTGGCAATTAATTGGTTTATTAGCAAGCTAAATGCATACTCTTAATTCCCGTCTAAGCAGAAACAGTTGTTGATTTAAAGCTGTGATGGCAAATAATAAAATCAATGTGAAGTCATTTCCTTCTAAATGAAGATGTATGGTAGACTTCCTTGGATTTATCTTTTGGGACAGGCAATAACAGTGTTCCTCCATGCTTCCATGTAAGTTTGAGATGGCGAAAAAAGGAAACAAAGAAAAATCCTGTGGACTTTCCTCTCTCTCGAGTCCAGCCTGTTATTCCCATAGCTTTCAAGGAGTAACATACTGTGCTCCCAACCCCTCATTGACTGTACCTCTGAGGATGGCTTTAGATGGCATGAAGGAGGTAGAATCCTGCCTTACTGTCTCAAGTGGTCTGGCAGTTATTTTAGGCTTAAAGTAAAAAGTTGACTTTTGACTTTTTATTATTTTTCTTATATATGTGACAATGTCTTTTCAGCATGAGCACGTATTCAAGTCATTCTTTGATTTCAGACATTGTTAAAACAGATGGAAATTACTGTTTCAGGTGGAGCTGGAAATTACAAGGGACTGTAACTGAAGCTGAATATGTATTTTGCAGGTGGCTATTCTTTAAACATAATGAATTCTACTAGAGAGATCCATTTTCAGTGTATTCTGAATAGATTAATTATTTTTTAAAAATCTGTCATTTGATCTCCAGAACTCTCCGTTTCATGCTTGCCTGCTGGCAGGGGCCAGCAAGTGAGGACATTTGCAAGTAAGGACAACACTGAGCCCTGAGTCAAGATCCTCTGTAGTCAGTCCAGGGGCTTCTGCTGGCAGCTACAGTAACTTAATCAGGGTGCATGTGAGTGCTTGTTGTACGTTGTACTCTAGAATTAGGTGAAATCGGTGCTTTTAGTGATTTCCGTAGCAGTTTAAACCTGATTCTGTATGATTAAATTTCATTATTTTGGTGTATATATGTGTGTGTATATATACAGGACTTGCTGCATGTTTCAATACCTTCTATACTGAATGATCTGTGACTGGTTAAAAATGTTTTTTAAGCTGGAACAGGCAAGTTCCATAGCTCAGCTACCATCATTTCTACCTCAGATTTTACTAGTGTTTTCCAGATGGCTAAGAGGAAATGTTTTCATTACTGTGGCCTTGAAGGGAGAAAGTGAATCTTTTAATTTAAGAGAAGCAATCAGATTTTCACCAAAGTCCCAGGCTTAAGTGAGCACAGAGTTGATTTTTCCTCTCTCCAGCCTTTTTTAATCAAAATTATTTTTGCACGAGTTCCATCAACAGATGCTTCAACAAAGGGAAGGACAAAGTATCAGGGCTGAGGCTACTATCGTTAGCAATAGCTGAAACAGCAGATGCACTTGAGGTGTCCTTGTGACAAAAGGGTTGGTCAGCTTGCAGGGTAGAGTTCAATCCCAGGCACAAGCTAAATGCAGATTTGCAAACAGTGCAAACAAGAAATATTGGCAGCTCTGGGAAGGGTAAAGGCGAGGAAAGCCCTGACTTGAGTAGCGTGTAACTAGAAGGACCCAAGGGATACGTGTGTCCTATCCAGGGATGCTTGGAGCAGCAGAGCTAACGTTTCCCAGGGCTGCCAGCTCAGTCCTAATGTCCTGAAAACATACCATGCCTGGATTACCTTGTCAGAAGTCATCACTGCAGAGCCTCAGGAACTGAAATTAGATTGGCATTTTGTCTTTAGGGATATTGCAGGGTTGCATTTATTACGAATGTGAGGATGTCTGGTATTTTGAGAATGATGCAGAGGACTATTGCTCAAGAAATAAAAATAAAAGATAAAATGCTCTCTAAATAATGAAATGGCTGAATTTTAGGCTAGGCTTCAAGATGCTTTTCCATGATACTGTTGGTAACAAATTAACTTTGTTAGCTGAGGAATCAAGGAAGAGCCAGGTGGAAGCCTGCCCACGTCATTGAACAGTCCTTGGCAAGGCGTTTTGACTTTTCTTAGTCTGATTTTTATATGCTGCTGAGAGAAGGATTGCCAGTACACTAAGAATTTGGGAGAAGGAAGAAGTGACTTAGAAAAAAAGAAGAAAAAAAAAAAAAGCCCTCAAAGTGCCAAGTCTATCATCTGCTTTATTAGTATGTCATTTGCTGTGTTTACTGAAAACTCCAGTCATGCTGGGAGTCATCCATCCGATATGATGCATGTGCTGTGACCATTTCTCCTAACATATCAGCTCTGTTTATAATGTGGCAAATCATGCAGGTTGTGTTAAAGCCGTTACTTAGAAACTGGAAATCTCAAATCTGAAAGGGTCATAAGGATGAGAAGGAAATTTAAATCTCATCTTTCGAGTGAGAGGAAAAGCAAGTCATCAGAGCTGCAGCTAGTGTAAGTTCGTGCACTTCTGTTAGATAAAGCAACTAAGAGAGCTAAAACATAAGAGGACAATGGTAAGAGAAAGGGCTCCATCAAGACTGGGGACCCATTAACAGTGCAATGGAAAGGACCACTTTAAGGTCAGAACAGTAGTAACTTCAGGTATACTCCATTGCCGTGAGCCCCTGAAAAGAGAGGAGAAGGGAATACCCAGCTCCTCATCTCTAAAGTGACTGAAATAAAGGAACAACTGGAAATGGTCTGAAGTTGCGGCAGGGGAGGTTTAGATTGTACAGTGGAATGAATTACTTCACTGAGAGGGTGGACAGGCACTGGAATGGCCTGCCCAGGGAGGTGGTGGAGTCACCATCCCTGGAGGTATTTAAGAAGAGTGTAGATGTGGCACTTCAGGGCATACTGTAGTAGCTGAGATTATTTGGTTAGGTGATTTTTTTTGTGGGGTTTGGGTTTTTTTTTTTTTTTAGTGTGTATATGGTTGGACTCGATTGTCTCAAAAGTCCCTTCCAACCATGAAAATTCTGTGAAAGGATTTTTGTGCAAGAAAGTCCTAGCATTCTTTTCTCATCTACATTTCTCCAGTCTTAAGTATTCAAGTACAATCTTTCAACTTCCAGACAGATTGGGTTGCAACCTATTTAAGATAGAAGTTTATTCAAGACAATATGTGTGAGATTAGTCCATCAGCTGTAATTATAGAATTGAATTCCCTATTGATTTTCTGTTCCGCCAGCCAAGTCAAATCTGTCCCCTGGATGAAGACTGCAGGGCGTCTTCTTTGCATGCTCAGTTTTGTGCTAGTTCAGGCTGACCCAAGGATCTTCATGTGCTCTGTATAGCCCTTATTGCACTGCTTACCTTTTGTTTAATATCTCTGGGTTTGTTGGACGTGTTAAAGTTTGTTAAATATATGACTGGGCAATAACTGTAACAATAGGACCATCCAAACTTAGGTAACAGAAAAGCTTGCTATTCAGTGTCTTATCTCCTCTTCTTTCAGACAGAAGCACTGCCTAAAAATACCTCACTTCACATCTGTGTACTTTTCCTGATAGCTTTCTCAGTCTTGTACTTATGCCCATTAAATCAAGGTTTATGCCTACATCTGGTGTTGTAATCAAAACCTCTTTCTTCATGAGAATGAATTGTGTTTTCATATTATTTTTTCTCTTTTTTTTTTTTTTTTTCTCCCCCTAGGTCTTGGACTTGTCAAAGAAAAAAGAGCTGATAGGCACAGGATACTTTTGGTAATGGTGGTTTGGGGTTTTTTTTCTGTTTTGATTGGTTATGTGTTTGTTTAACATGGGAACAGCAAAGTTGAATACAGAGGGATGCTGCTAACCTCTGTACATGCACCATCTGCACAGGTTTTGTTACTCATAGGATTTACAGCATGCTTCCATGCCATGCTTCTTTCCACAAACTTTAAGGACCAGTTTAGATATTAATCTAAAGAAATCTCCTTTGAGAACAGTAAATAAGAGTCTCTGATTAGTGCCAAGTAGCAGAGACACTTATTCCTGTAGGTGCACCTGTAAGCTCTGCAATAAAGCTGGTGCTGTTGGCTGTGTCAGAGATTCAGTTGGTTTAACCACTGATTTCTCTCAATGTGTTTACTTGCTCAAATCCCTTTGTTTTGAATATCTTTATCCTGGATCATTATAGAATCATTTAGGTTGGAAAAGATCCCTAAGATCAACATTGAGTCCAACCATTAACTTACTACTACCAAGTCTACTGCTAAACCATGTCCCTAAGTGCCATATCTACACATCTTTTAAATACCTCCAAGGATGGTGACTGAGCTGCCTCCCTGGGCAACCTTTTCCAGTGCTGGATAACCCTTTCACCGAATAATTTTTTTTTCTTAATATCCAATGTAAAGTCACCCTGGTGCAATCAGTGTGATCACTAGGCAAAGTAGTCTTTGAGGTGTGTTCAGTAAGGTCAGCTGGGGCTTCCTATGCATGGAGAAACTGTCAGGTGGTGGCAGCTGCTGTTATCAGCTTTGGCTAACACATCTTATGGAAAGGACCACCACCTGTATAGTTCTGCAACTGGGCAGCCTTGTAGGGCATGACTGCAGCCAGATGCTGGTTATGAAGCCTCTTTACTTAACATCAGCATTTAAATAGTCTTTGCTCATTCTTGGAATTAGATCAGTAAAACAGACTTGTGACTGACTTTTCTCAATTTTGGCAAGCTGAACCGGTAGGAATGAAAGGTCTGGGGTTTGTGCAGTTAGCACAGGGGTTGGAACCAAGGCAGCCTTGGAGTATACTGAGTTCCTGTTTCTTCGCAACGCAAGGAACTTTGATGGCTTTGGACAGCCACAAAATATCTGATGATTCAAGAGCCACAACAGATCTCTTGAGCATGTTATGTCAGGAAGTTGTGCCTCTTCAAGTGGCTCAGTGTGAACTTCATCACACCTCTCAGGCCCAAAATGGTGAGCTTAAGAATGTTACAAATACTTAGGTGAAGTTAGAAGTATCTTTTTGTGCTAAAGCAGTTTAAAAGTTAGCAGGATGATTATACACTCAGCAGAAAGACGCAGAAATTCCATGATCGTCTCAGTACAGCTGGATGGATGTTTTGCTTTGGGCAAGGCTAAAGACTACTTCTCAATTTTATTTTATTTTTTTACCCTTTTTTCCTTCTAGGGTATTCCATTGCTTTGTAACTGTAGAAAGAAAAAATGTTCTGACAGCAAACAGTATTAGTAATGAGCGTGAATATCACTTGTTTAATGCTCCTGGTAGTTTGCTCTGTCTTTTGCTGAGGATCAATAGCTTAGAAGTTGTTTTGAAAGCTTTCTATTAGGGAAACTGATGAAATGCAGCAGAAGCTCATGCTCGCATATTGCTGCTCTGCTTTTGGTAAGTGTTTTTATATTGTTTTTCTCCTAGTACAGTGAATTCCAATTCTCTCTTCCAAAGTTGTTGTTGCCGTTGTTTATGGTTGTAATTTAATTCAGTCATGATGGAGTAACTGTGCTGGGATGGAATATCTGTTCCTTGTGATCAACACAGGCCATCTCATGTGCTGTATTTCCTCAAATAACATGTCGTCACTTTTTTCTTTTTATAATCTCATGTTACTAGTATCTTACTTGAAAGGTTAACTTTCTATGAATTTCTCTTGCTTCCTGAACTGACTGTTAAGACAGGTGTGGGTTAATTCAAGTACAGAAGACTTTAATTCCATAGAAATGCATAACATCTTTGAGTTAATAGAAGATTAGTCTTCTTGTTTCCCCACCCTCAACCCCCCAAAATCTTTTCAATTCTGTTTACTAGCAAAAAATAAGATCTCAGTTCTTCACATGTTATTTCAAGAATGTCATGCTGCAGTTTTCGGTTGAGATTGGTCTTGGGGGCCAACGCACTGCCTTTGCTGGAGCTAACTAACACTACCCTTAGGTCAGGATTCAAAAAATGCACTAAAAATGATCTTAGTACAGATTTTGGTTTCCCTCCACAGCCATTGCAGCCATGCTACATGAATATTAATTGTGTTAATAATAACTGAATAAAAGATTCTTCTGAATTCTGTGAATCGGAGTGGTGAAGCATACAGGAATATTTGAAATAGAATGCTCTTGGAGTATATGTTGCTTCTAAGTGGGTGGAATACATGCATAGGCAGCAACCGCAACTACCGTTAATTGCTTTAGACTCTGGAATTAAAGATGCAAAGTAATCTGCACATGCCTCCTTGGAAATATTAAAGGACAATGATTCATTAGCTGGTTTCTCAAGAGAAAGCATTAACTCTCTCCTGAAGGAATTTGCAAGAGTTTGCTTTCACTTATATATTTTGATGCATTTATAATAAAGGAATGGGAGGGGGAAATGTAGACGTATGCCAAAAGTGCATGCAAGTTGGGTGAGACAGCCTGCCAGCTGACCAAAGGCTTTCTCTCATCCTGCTGAATGTGTACTAGTAAAAGCAATGCAAATATTTCTCGTGCAATTCTATCTCTCGGCCTCAAGTTCTATAATTTAGCTGACTCTTAACCACCAGTGAAACTGCAGTGGAATAAATCAACTTGGAAAAATGCTCTCATCACAAGTAGGTGTTAGATAACTGAGAGGTGCAGTACAAAGAATCCTGGGACTCTGCTTTCCAGGCAGTGGCTGTTCTTTATCCTCTTCTCTGCACTTTTAATACCCTTCTTGATTCACAGAGCTATTACATTTTCCACATTGCTCACTTTGAATCTGTTGTAATTTGTCTGTATGAGAGCTAAATGGATGATTGTACCAAACCCAGGATCCTGATACTATTCTGTATCTTATTGGAAAAGAAATGATATTGCCCTTTCAGCATGTATACAGAAAACAGTAAGTTTCACTGAGATAGGCTTGGTTTAGATTAGAATTATGAAATATTAATCAGCTATACAGGTATGGCTTTTATTCTAATCATTTATTCTGAATCTGCTCGGTAAAGACATAATACACAAAATACAAACTATTTTCTTTTTAAAGATAATATGTTTGGAATTGTTTCTGTCAAATACTTTTTTTTTCCTCTTCAAAATACTACTTTTTTTCTTTTTTTCTTTATTAACCCACCCTATGAAAATATTTTTATTTGTTTTATCGTTATCACTGGAAGAAGCCAAAGAGGAGCTCTTAAGCTGCTCTCTCAACTATTGAGAGCAAAGTATGGAGGTTAAAGGAACCTTTTATACATTTGAAGAGGCAAGCTGTTCTATACTTTGCTTAAAAACCAACTCTCTTCAGGAAAAATGATGCTCCATGTGTCTATTTTTACTGCATCAATAGTTAAAAGGATGGTGACAGACTGGAATCGCGCATTTTGGATTCAAGCAGTGCATAACTGTTATGTTGTAGAGGATGGCGTGGGGACCCACCATGTTCTGCCAACCCCAGTTCCTGATTCAAAGTGTTTGTGCCCGCAGGGCTGTAACCAGCCTGGCCTGATGTGTCTGAAGAGAGGGATACTCTGTTATAGGTGTCAGTCTGTTTAACTCTCATTTCCATCTTGCCTATGTACTCTGAGGTAGTTTGTGTAAGGGGATTGCGTGAGGACAACTATTTGGGACCACTCAGAAGATTGAGGACCCTAGAATAGTGCCTGGCTTTGGCTATGATGGCACAGTAGCATAGACTTAGTAGAAACTTGAGCACATATTTGTCTGAGGGTTGTACGTTTCCTAAATTTGTTGCTGAAGCAAAACAAGTTGATTTGTTTTGAATTTGTATGTTTATGTGACTTTAGCTTTTTCTTTCAATTGGGCTGGACTGGGTTACTACTGCAGATGGCAGATAAAACTCAATCAGCCAAGAAAGATACTGTAATCTTATGAGATCATCTAGTATTTCAGTGCTGTTGTTAAACCGGATTCTCAAGAGCAAGCATAAAAACCAGCTGATTATCTGACAAGCGTGCACTTCTGAATATGTTGCTATCTGATGCCAACAATTCCACCCATGTTTAGAGGGGGAACAGGCTGCCCAGGGAGACTGTGGAGTCCCCTTCTCTGGGGATCTTCAAGACCTGCCTGGACGCAGTCCTGAGTAATGTCCTCTGAGCAATCCTGCTTTAGCAGGGGAGTTGGACTTGGATGATCTCTAGAGGTCCCTTCCAAGTGTGACAATTCCATGACTCTATGAGGGTGGTGGGAGGAAGGAAAATTAGACTTGGTGATGGATAAGTGGCTGACTGGGATAGATTCCATTGTTGATGTGAAATAAATCTGTGGAGCAGACATAGAGGTGTGCTTCAAATCCCCATCTCAAGGGACAGGGCTGCCCACTTGGAAGGGTGTTTACTTTCCTTTCTTTACTAATAGCACAGAATTTTGTTAAAAAGCAGGTGTGCATTCGTCTTTATCTATCAGACTTGATTACTAAGACACACTGGGTGAAGCTGACTATTTGTTCTGTGAAATATTGTGGCTTGTGGTTGTGGAATACACCCAGAATAATATAGTGGTTGGGTTATCTGACTGGTTGTTTTTTTCAGTCAGTAGCAAATCTGTTGAGGTTATCTGTGAATATCCTAGATCTTACTCAACCTAAAATAATTACCTGAGGCAGCTATAAGGACCACTGTCTAAATCCATTGGAAAACAATCTTCTTTATTATTACTGCCATGGAAACCTGGGGGCCTATTTACATGCTGAGGCTGTCACGTGCTCAAGTGCTTTCCTGGATTGAGACCTATTTTGCATCTTTATTGAAAATCCACTTAGAGAACATCTAGATCAATCTTGTTGCCTTTTAAAACCCCTGAAAAGGGTTTCTGGTGCTGTTGTTTTTCCTCTGCTAATGCTGAATCTCTTTGCACCGCTTTTATTCTTCATGACTTGAAATGAACCCACATCCTTTTTTTCACCCTTTTTAGGGGAAATGCCTCCCCTATGATTAAAGAATGGTGATATTAATGACAAAGGACAAACTGGTTTTTGGATGTTTATATTCACCTTGCTAAAAAGTAAATCACCAGCACTTCATATGACCATTAATTTTGTATATTTTATAGGTTAGGAGAGCAGATCTGCATCTTAAAACACCTGCTGAGATGTCTCAAGCTTCCATTTGAGTTCAGCAGGACTGAAACTTCTAAAATCTGGTTTAGTTCTGAGTATGAGATGCTTCAGTGTAGTTGATGTTCTCCAGGCCCAGACCAAGATGAAAATCATGTTTAACAGAAACATTAGCTGTATTAAGAAAACAAAATAGAGACAGGAGACACAGATAGAAAGGAACAATTATTAATTTTTTTTAATATGCAAAACAGTGTCCTGAAGAAGTAAGATTAATGTGTATGTATTTATTCTTGCACCCTGAACCACTGGGAACTTAAAACCAAGCAACTGTTTCACTATAGAAATACAAAGGTCTAGATAGGGGACAGTAAAAATATTTCTGAACAAACAATGAAGATACTTAAAACATGACCAGATGTTCTGTTTTCTTGTGTTATGTAAATTTATATTACTATGAAATCTGTTTTTGGCGGGGATGCTTTCCCATACAAGGGCAATAGTTGCCTGATGGGCGTAATTCCTACCTACTTCCCTTTCTGCAACTAGTTGGAAAAGAATTGTTTGAAATGTGATTATACCATTAGAAATTCTCTTTCCTTGCCACTACATTCAGCTGCTCTGTAGCACCAATTACTTTATACGGGCAGATTAATTTTCTTTGCAAAGATTAGCCCTTATATCCTGAAACCCATGTAAAATGGTGGGCTGTAAGCAGGAAAACGTGTATCAGTCACTTGAAAACTAGTTTACCCAAGAACCTGAAACATCTGGGAGTATCAAGGAGAACAATATTCCAAACAAAGCTGAAAGTAGGTTATATCACTATCTTCTTTAGCAGGATAAATGGAAAAGGCTTCAGGTGTACCCATCTTCAGTGACTGATCATTGTACCTTGCCAGAATGGACTTGTTAGCTGTCTTTTTCAGGGCTTTGCCTGATAAGGTCCAAATGACTAGAACAAGAGCTTTCATGGGATGCCCAGAGACTGCACAAAGGTCTGGATTTTGTTCTTAATCCTTTCCTTGAGGTTGTCCACTGGTAAAAACTAAAATAATTTGTATATCAGCCTTTCTAAATCCACATCAGCTCTCTGGAAGACTTTTCTGTGATGTGTGCTCATATAATGATTTAGGATAGTGACTGTGATAACACGGGGAAAATAACTCTTTATAAGCAGTCTGTTCTTATGACCGTGCTATGTGTCCTCAGTTAAGTACATGGATGATAGCCATGGTTTTGAACGTCCTTGAAGGTTATTTCCTTTTAAATGTGTTGAAAGAGGATGTCCATAGGGAAATCTAGCTATGCGTGCACAACAAAGAGACAGAGATCCACACTGACTGAAAGACTGCCATGGATCCTCGAAGCAGCTTCGTACACTGATGTGGCACTCCACCAGGAAAGTAATTCACAGTAGACTCTGAGTTGTGACAGGCCTAATACGTGCACTGTGCCAGCACGCTCACACTTATTCTAGTGCCTGAACCAGCTCATCCACAGTTAACTGGGTGCATCTATATGGCACTGGATGGTGGTGTATTTCTCATTTTGTTGCGTGCTATCAGAGTGATGTTCCCATGGAGGCTGATACAAGTGAGTTCTATCTCTCTGAGCTGTAAGAAAGGCTTTTGTACCAGTCATGACATACTTTCTGAGGATCTTTTTATGGGATAATCTCAAAAAAACCAAACAACCAACCCCAAAAGAAACCACCCCAAACCCACAAAACACAAAAGCCCCAAACCAAAAAACTTAGGCCTTCTTTGCCTGGATGTTTAAGCGGAAAACTACGCTTTGAGCATATTTGTCATGTACCAGATTTTTATCTGGGTGGCAGCTCATGCTTGCTCTTTCTTTGGAGCCTGAATGATATTCTTAGTAGCCACAGTTTTTCCCAGTGTAAGCAAATGGATCAAGAGGTTCCATGGACCATGGGTCTCCTGTAGCTACTTGACCAGGTATCTTACTAAGCTGCTTTTGGTTCAGTGACTTTTCTTCTTGTAAATGTTTCTTTTCTTACCTGAGACAGGAACAGCTGAGCTCATACCCTCTTGTCTATCTGTGTGCTCCTTAGCTCATGCATAGTCCAGGCACGAGCTGGGGGCTGACAGCACAGACTGGCCTTCCTCCCCTGGTGGAGGTGAGAGTGCGCCCAATCTTCCTTTAGCAGGGCTAACTGCAAAAACACACATGAAGTAGTTGCTTGTAGACTGTTTGATTTCTTAAGCCAAGCAGCGCCCCTTTTTATCAAACTACCTCGTTCACTGAAGTATCAGGTTGTCTTTGTCATCTTATTTCTCCAGTGTTTATCAGTAAACAAAATAAATTTCTTTCCATCTTATCTTCTTTCCTGCAATTTAGCAGGAAGGGCATTCAGTTGGATTTAGTGTTGATGGCAGCCACAATTCTTAGCTTCATTTTTTATTTTTTTTTCTTTTGCACGTTTCCCTGGAGCTGGTCTGTGTTACTGAACAGAAGGCTTATAATTCCCTGCTGAATTTTCAGGACTGCTGAATGAATAAATTGTGCAAGGGAGTGAGTGGGAGGAGAGACACTTCTCTGTGGTGTGGTTTTTTTTTTCCTACAATGAAAAATGTATTCTCTACAATAGCGAGGCAAATCATCTATTAAAGAGAGCAGCACCAACTATAAAATTAGCCTGAAAAATGCAGGGTACAAGTTCTGAGTATGGTTGCTCTGTAGATAAGCCATATGATTATTTTTTTTTCCAAAAGAAGTTAAAAGCAATCCGTTCTTTATATATGCATGAAAAATAATCTTTAGTATTTCATTAGGCTACTTTGTATCACAGGCTGTCAAGTTGGACAAAATCCAAGCAGTGAGGAGAGTTCCTATAATCAGTCCTTCCACCCATCTCCCTCCCCCAGCTCAATAGATTACAAGATCTAACTGCCTAAATGTCTTTGTGAGCTCTCATTGCAGTAAATATTCCTGTTCTTTATAATTATTACATACATATATATATACACACACATGTTATTATTTAGAAAAACTGAAAAGCAATCCTTACATTCCTTACCATTGTCATAAAGCAACTACTTATGTTGTTACAATGTCGTTTTTTGCTAGGATGCTGCTTATATATGCAGGGGGAAAAATATCCCCAAACCACAGAATCTGATGCTGTCAGTTTGATGCTATGAAATACAGGCTGTGCAGGCATGAAACCTCCATGGAATAATAGAAAAGATCTTCTGAAGTAATACATAGAAAAAGATAGGTTGTGGAAATCAGCTTGTTTAGTCAGGAAAGAGGAATTCAGTCCCAGACCTTTTTAGAAGGTATTTAGACTGAAACCAGAGGGTGCCTGCAAAAAGAAATGGACTGTTTTCTAGCTGGTAGAGTAACTTGGAATAATTAGGTGTGAAAGTACACTTACCTCAAACCAGCCTGAAAATATAATTGATGAGTCTCTAATTGGCTCCTAGAAAGAAAAGAAGAAGGGACAGTAAATGAAATTACTGAAGGGTTTTTTGGCAATTAGAATTGAGGGTTTTGTTTTTTGTTTTTTGGATGTTTTTTTCTATAATTGAGTGTGAAAAAGACAGATTGCAGGCTCATTTGGTCACTGTGCTGACACTGTGGGCATATGTTCTATATGATGATTTTTTAGGCAACCCAGACATCAGATGATGTTTTTAATGTAGGGGAAACAACTGTTTTTGTAGGAGCTTTTCATTTTACATAGTGTGCCATGAGATTCCAGATGTAGATTTCCGTTACATATAAAATTCATGAAGTGCAGGGAGTTAGTGGCATTTCATAACCAAAAGCAGAAAAATCGGTATTTTTCTGTTTACTTTTCCTCTCACGTTTTTAGAAATGCAGTGCTGAGTTCCTCTCGATCGGCTGAAACTAAAGTTCAAACCTAACTGGCCTCAAAACTGAATTTCTTTTTAGTTACCTGTGTCAGTATGTCAGATACTTATGAGAAACTGCCTAGCTCCCTGTCTCTCTGAAGAAGTGAGGATGTTTTTGCGGATGAAGAAGTGTTGCTTTAAATGTGTGAGCTTCATGCCTTATTCTGTTTAAAAAACGATGAGAAATCCATGCTTAAGAGGGTTCTGGTATACTCAGCAATTGGCTGAACTTACTTAAAAGGAATTCAGGATATTTCTTGCACAGTGGCTTTGTTCAATAAAATGGATAAAGGTGTTAAGGTATACAACTGTCTGTCTGTCTCTGCTGTCTCTGTCATGTTGGCATGTGAATTGCTATTGCAGCGTAACAGTCTGTGGCTTCTGGGTAAGCGGTTCTCGCAAAATGGATGTTAGATATGCTATTAGTGAGAAAATGGGGAGCACAAGTATCCAGTCTTTTTAAACTGAGCAAATCCTTTCTTCTGAGGTCAAAGCTTATTTGGTTGTTCTTACAGCACCATGTATCTTGCGTACTCCAAAGTTAAGACTGATCTTGCACAGATCAGCTGCCGCAGCAGTGGGAAGGTTAAGAATCTGGAAGGATTTCTATCTTATTACACTGAAGCTCTTGATTTCTTCTCTTCCCACTCGTCTCCTGCAGCATTTCCTACTTGTTTCTGTTGTCCTTCCTGCTGCCTGATGCTACAACTGATACAGATAATTTTCATGGAACCAGGAGGTCTGATTTCTCTTCCCATTGACACACAACCTGGGAAGAAATTAGGGCCAATATTATTCATTTTGTCTTTGAAGAGATAGAGACCAACAATAAAAATGTATGTACTTACACAAGTAGACTGTTTTTAAAAGAAATCATTTATCTGTTTGTAAATTATTATTAATTATTATATTACGTTTAGTTAGTATTATGTTTAATTATTTAGTCCCAATGAAGAAAGAGAGAGGAGTCTATAGCTGGCAACCCTGGAACTCCGTAATGTTCAGTTTTTGGCCTTAACCTCCTTCTTGCTGTAGTTTCTGCTTCTATGCATGTACACAGATGTGTACGTGTGTATAAATATATGTTGTAGTAGAATTATCTAGCTTTTAAAGCAGTGAGATTTTTTAGGTCCTAATTTTGTGACTAACTGAAAATACAGCTGGAGGCCAGTGATATGATATTCAAGTGCAAAATGTAATTTGTTTTCTCTGTTCTGCTTTCCTCATGACTACTACCTATCTCCTGCTAAGTAAACCACTTGTAATGAAAACAGAATGCTTAACCTAGACAAACTTAATGGGGAAAAAGTCTGTGTGTTACTTGACAGAATAATGCCTAGAAGTCAGTGATGGAAGCTCCGCTAACTGATAAAGGGAAAACTGCTATGAAAAACTAAATATCAAAACCCCCTACATGAAACCTGTAGGTCCTTGTACACGTGTTAAACTGTATTGTGGGGAAACTGATTGGGTCATCCTTGTGATTTCTGTATTAAATACGTACTTGTGAATAGTACTTGTGTAAAAGCATGTGGGACCACACTGAAAAAGCAGAAACAGCATCAGGTTTTTTTCTGGCCCATTTCAAGCTTACAGAATCACAGAAAGGTAGAGTTTGTCAGGGACCTTCAGAGGTCATCCAGCCCAATCCTGTGCCAAAGCAAGTTCACCTAGAGTAGGTTGGACAGGAGCACATCCAGGTAGGTTTTGAATATCTCCAGAGAAGGAGACTCCACAAGGTTGCTGGGCAGCCTGTGCCAGTGCTCTGACCCCCTCAAAGTAAAGAATTTTTTCCTCCTGTTCAGATGGAATTTCCTGCATTCCAGTTTGTCCCCGTTGCCTCTTGTCCTGTCGTTGGTCATCACTGAAAAGAGCCTGGCCCTATCCTCTCGACAACCCACTCTTTAGGTATTCTTAAGAATTGATGGAATTCCCCTGTCAGTCTTCTCCAGGCTAGACAAACCCAGGTGTCTCATGTTTGTTTCGGATTTCTATTTTTGCGCTGATTACTGATTCTGCTTGAACGTATTTTTATACAATTTATGTAAGAGCTTTTGGAAAGCCTTGTAACTTCGACACTGTCCTTCACAATAAACCCCATCTGGGATGTCACCAGTGCTGGCTTTTAGTGCACCATCATCTGCTGATCTTTCAGAGGCCTCTGTAAAGTACTTTCAGATCATACTAATGCGTGTTCCTTATTACAGGTGGTGTCTTATCTTAAAACACTTCGAGTAATGTACTGTTATTAACATAAGGGTTTCTTTCTGGTTCAGCAGAAATAATAGGGCAAGCAGCCAAGCCGTCACTCACTGTCAGTGTTTTAACAGCTCAAAATCCAATTAGTTTATCTCAAAACTACTCTCTATTATAGGGATTTGCCAATTTAAATTCTGCGTACAGAAATGCACTAACCCTTATGGTTGCGTAATAGTCACAGTTGACATCCACAGTGCTTTGGGTGGAAAACATGGATATCTTCTGTGAATCCAGAGGCTATTTCGGCAGCGTTAAAATTGGCTGTGTAATTTGACTGTTATGATTGTGCATAGTTGGACCACAATTGTTTCAACAGAGAATTGTGGTAGTATTTCTGTCCTTCCTGCTATGTGATTTACCTGAAAATATTTATGTGGGTTTTCTGTAGAATTCCAAGAAGTCATTAAAACTGCACAATTGCAGGACTAACTGATGATTTGTATGTGCACTAACAACTTGCAAAGTAAATTTTTTTTTTCATTCCCTCCTTGATTAAAAAAAAAAAGTTTCTGGCTTTTTTATTTTAAGCTATTTTAAGTGTTCTCTCACTAATAAAGGGCAAATATAATTGTTACTTTAAAGTGTAAACATCTGTCATTTCCTGCTATTGCCATTAATAATGCTTATAGCATTTTTCTATTTAAAAATAGAATAAAAGCTTTTGTTTCAGCATTGCTGTTGACAACAGTTCCATGGAAAATTAAAGCGACTGTTGAAGACAGTAACACTGATGGATCTAATTTGATCATTTCAACAACAAAATCCAAGCATGATAAATAGTACCCCTTATTTTGAGCAGTAAGAACATGTTTACACAGACTTGGATTGTTAAGATGAGCATAGGGGAACAGTTATTGATTCTTTCCCTTTATCAGATCCCAGGTTCCTTCCTCTTCAACCTGAAGGATTAGTATGCTGTTTGCGTTTAAAAATATGAAATGTCTTAGATCTAGAGAACGCTTTCTGCTCCATTTTTGAGGGGAAATACTAACTTGAATTAATCTTTCCAGGAAGATTCCAAAATAACAACAATGATCAATTATTTACGAGAGCCCGGCTTGAAACTAGGTTACAAGGGATGTGATATTTAGAAAGCACTGGCCTTTTAAACATTGGTGAGTGTCTTCACTTCGGTATTGAAAAACATTATCAAAATGATGTGGTGATGTTCAAAGCCATGATCATTGTGGTATCTACTTAGTGTATAAAATGAACATTGATCTGTCTCCACCGTCCTCCTGACCAAATAAATACCATATTCCTGTCGGTATGCTATTACTTATTCATATTGAAGTGGTATCTATAAGCTATCTAGGAGGAAAAATAATCTTTATTAGTTAATGAATAATTAACTTAGTCAGGTAGTAGGGAGGTGGGCTGATGCAGAGAGGTAATGTGAAATAAGTGTGGTTAAATGGAAAGCTTTCCTGAGTTTACAATATAGTTTCTTCCTTTCTTTTATGCTTAATTTGTAACTCCTGTGTAACTTTTAGCTCTTTTCTGTGAAACTTGGTGATATCTGACTTCTACTTAGACAGTATTCTTTGCTTATGACTTATGTTAATATCTCAGTTGAAAGATAGACTTTTGCGGATAGTGACAGTGTGAATGTAATTATGATATTAAACCACTTCTTTCTGTTAACTGGAACCAGCCCAGCAGTTACCAGTGCAGGGTTAAATTTATGAAAAGACAAAGGATAATGAGCTTCTTTCAGATGTGATTTAAAAAGGTCAAGACTATTAAGAGAAGAATAAATCTGAAGGCCAGAAGAGACCATTATATTAACTACCTTAATTTGCTATTAAATGTAGACTATAAAATTTCGTAGTCATTTTTCTGTTGAGTCCAAGAGCTTGTGTTTGACTAATGCATTTGTTGCATCCAGTCTTTTACCACCGGTCTTCAAAGGCCAGGTGAAGATACTGACAAGGCAAATGTAGCCCTAGTACCAGAAGTACATATCCCTTTTAGTGGCAGTAGGACAATATGTACATATGTAGCAATACAGACCTGGGCATCAGAGTACTGACCACATATCCGCTTCTGATGAAAAGTGGAGACCAACTGGTCATTTTTGCAGTCTTGTATAAATGGTCAAGAGGCAGATTGTGTTACTTCTGTCGAAGTGGTCAAGATGTGATTTCTTGGCTTCCTTCGTTTTTCAGGATTTTCAAGGTGGTCTTAATACCTAATTGATCATGTATTAATTTGGGGTACCCAGGTTTCTTTAGGTAGCTGGAAGTTCATGTTGCATAGCAATGATAAAAGGACACATGTAATATTTATGTCTATATACACAGGTGATAATAACAAGGGAAATTACAGCAGTATTATTGGCATGGGTTTAGACTCTTAAGCTTTCTGATGAAGAATTTAGGTCTTCCATTTTGCTTTTGGGTATTTCTCACTCGACTGTGTGACTAAGCCTTGCTTGGCATTTCTTCCGCTTGAGTTATTTGGAAACTTAAGTTCAGTGAAACTGGAGTTGGTTTGTATCAAACTTTCTCCTCCAAATGTGAAACACTTAACTCTCCACAGTGGTTTTGAGTAGTTGTGATCTTCCAGAGATTTAAACATCCTTCTAGAGCAATTATTTCATTCTGATATCCTCACTGGACATTGAGCATTTGTGACTACTGTTCAGGTTCAACCTGATGTTGCTACCCTTGATGTACTAAAAGAAGGAAATAGAAGTTATTCTGGGAGTTACTTATGTTACTCCATCTTCAGTTTGCTTGAAAGAGTTCTACCATGTAACTCCATAATGTCTCTTTTATGCCACAAGCAGTGAAATCTACTTTCTAAATTCAGATTAAATCAGAATTTGTAAGATATCTGTATGAATTTTTATGGTCTAGTTGGACTATTGATCTTTGTTTTAAACGGCCTCTGAATATTACCAACAGGTATGCTGGGTAGGTATCACTTATATATCTGTGTCAGTATAATTGTAGCATGGCAGGTGGACAAAGAGCAGGTGCAATTAGGAAAGCCTGTGGTACGTTAATAAGACAGTACTCCTTCCCCTGGAACATCAAAGCAAGATCACAGAAGAGTCATTCTGCTAAATTACTGTTAAACCATTCTGTGATTCTAAATTTGCTGAATGTATTGTTGAACACCGTTTCTTCTACCTCCCCCTCTGACACTGGTAGTGTTTTAGCTGCAACTGGAGCTGTTCATGGACTAAACAGGTTTAGGGCTCATTCATTGGGTTTTGGATGGTTTGGTGTATTTAGGATTCCTTCTGATGTCAGCAGCAGCAGTGGCCAGACTGGAGAGCTGTGTGTGGCCCAGGGCTGCTGCACAGTGGTACGCTCCCCTTGCTGACCTCAACTGGCACAGACGAACTGCAGTCACTTTTCAGCCTCCACACTGGCACTGGGGCTGGACCAGTAGTTAGTACTTTCACCTTATAGTTCCCAAGTCTGTTGTTTGGGTTTTTTGTTTTTTTTTTTTCCTGGGCTGGGTGCTCTTATTGCCTGATGTGGGTGAACTGTGGAAATCCAGTTTTCACTAACCTCATTCGTAGACTTCTAAATCAGCCCCAAATTATTGTCCTTTAACAGCAAGCTGTCTGGTTTGACTTGTTGCGTTCCTTTGGGTCTGTCTTCAGTTGAACACGTGGTGGTCTTTTTGCCTTGCTAATTACCTATTTCTTTATTTTTTTCACCCTAGCAGCTGTAACACCAAGCTCTTCACATGTGCTCATGGTCTGCTTATGAGCTACATCTACTGTCTACATAGACCCCCGGATTCCCTTTGGTACTCAAGCCTGTTAAATACTATTTGCTCTGGCCCTGGAATCAGTTATCATATAGGGGCAGTTCTGGCTAGGATTTATTAATAATTTTCCTCCCCTCTCGCCCAAAATAACAGTGACTGCTATCCTAATCTGATCATAAAGGGTTTTTTTGCTGTACCTGTGGTCTTCAGTACTTCAAGCTCCTCATAGAGACTCTTCACTGAAGCACTGGTTTCTAATCTCAGATGTATCTTCTCCCAATTCTTCTACTCCCAGTCTTTCTGCTTCTGGTACCCTTTAATGACATGGTCAGTCTTTTAATGCAGGCTACAAGATATCCACTTCTTATTCTGGTTTAGTTTTCATCCATGAATTTTACTTGATTCTCTATCGTAATAGATAACCACTTGAATAGGTTCCTCTTCACCCTTATTAAAAAGGTATGCAAAAGTTCATCTTGCATTCTTCCTGTAAACTGTTTCAGTCCTTCAGAAATTATCTTAAAGCTCACACAAGCTAGTTGCTGCTATCTGGTGGGTCAATAATCACCTTTAAGAGGAGACTTCATCCTTCATAATCTGTTAGTTTGAAGATATCTTTGTTATAATTATATTCCCTCTTGTTCTTGAGCACAAACACAGCTGCAGCTCCCAGTAGTTGCTGCTTTGTGAAGAGTAACAAGAAAATGAGAGATCTGAGGGATGTATAACATTAAGGCAATCTTGATAATACAGCAAAGCCTTTAAAGCACTGCAAGACTCATCAAGTCCATCTTATTAGCTCATTTTTAGTTATTGGATTAGCTTGCATTTCTGAATTTAGCACAGCCCTGCCATCTACTATTCTGGTTGCTTGAGCAATTTGATTTTGATCTATATTTTACCTTCTATTGCAAATCACTCATGCCTCCCTGTTTAAACGCCTAATATAATTTGGTACGGTTCTAACTTGACTGGCATCTAATTTCATTTCAGTAATAATTTCCTCATTTCTGCTTTGCTCATGATCCCTGGCTCTCTGTATTAAATAAAGAGCTCTGTCACAAGTTTTTTGCATTTGGTTTATTTTTTTTCTAATGGAGCGCAGGGAGAGCTTGTACTATGTTCTCCAGAACACTTGTGAAATCCCGCAAAATGTAACTCACACTAGATGATTCCGTTTTACTTCTTTGAATTTTCCCCAACTTTTAGGGCTGGTAGTGTACCTGTTTTCCCTGCTAACTTTGTGAAGGTGATACTTGCTCATTTTAGCCAGTATGTGATCAGCAGTCTCCTCCTGATTCTTCTTCACCTCAAGCATGACTTGATTGGCAGCCTGTACTTCACTTAATTATTAGGGGTTTATTTATTTATTTATTTCATTCTTGTTCCCTCTCATTGAAAAAGATCACTACACCTTTTTCCTGCTGAATCTTTCTTTTCCTGACATCTCTTAACACAATTGCTCTTCACAATCTTTCTGCTATTGCATTATGTTCACTGACTTTGTATTTCTCTACCTATTATTGCCATTTCCACAAGTTCTGCTCTAGGGTTTCAGGTTTTCTGCTGTTTTCAGATTTTTTTAAAAATTATTATATTTCAGCTCATATTTTTGGCTCCTTTTGTTATATACCACAGTGTCTAAAGACACTAACGCTGCTCAGATGTTTCAAACTTAATTCCCTACCTCATGCTTACTTTCAAACTCTCAAAAAAATCATTCTGTGTTTCCTAATATTAAAAAATATAAATATAAAATAATATAAAAGCAATATTAAAAAATTGTGTATATATATATCCTCTGTCCATGTATTAGGAACCCATTGAGAGCAGTTCTTGTTTTGTGTTATTTTCTTATGCTTGAAATACATTTGTTTCCTTAGGTGACATCTTTTTGCTAGACAAAGTAGATGAGTCTACTTGCTATTGAAATTAAGTGAGAATAGTTTGTTTATAAGTAGCCACTTCTATCAAAACAGAATTGAAAGGGCAGAAATGTGTTCGCTTTTGTTTGGTTCTTTGTTTTTTCTTTCATGCCCTCTTTACTGGTAGTCACAATGCAGTTGAAAAGAGGTTACAGGAAAGTCTGGGTTTCTTCCAGAGGTGTGATGGGCAAAGGAGGTGGCCAGTAACACAACCTGCACGACCTCTGCAGTCCCTTGGAAGAGGCTTGGCCAGGTCCCTACTGAAACAGGCTGGTAGCTCATGTAGTAGCAGTGCTACTTCTCCTTAGTGATAGCAAGCGTGTAATGTGTTTCCAGGTACTTACCACTTCTCGCAGCAAGAGATCAGTGTTCCTAAAAGCAGGGTGGCTGTCATAAATGACCCCGTTACAAGGTAGCTAATAAATGACTTCATGAAAAGTTTTCCACTAGAGATGCCCTTCTCCATGCCGTCGTTTAAAATCTTTCATGTAGGAAATGTTTCCAGCAATGGAAGTATACAAGTAAGAATTATTCTGGTTTTAATATTTGTTACAACAATTTGTCCTGCGCTATCCAGGACATTACACCCTATAAAACCTTGCTCCATGTTGAGCACATAATCTCAGTCTGAATAGTAACAAATTTTATGATGGTATCATAAAATCTGACTGCTTTTCCTGTCTTTATTTTCAGTGCTTTTTGTCCGGAGAAGTGTAGCCTATCAGGGCTTTCAACAAATGACATTATTTTTTTTTTTCTACAGAAATACTCTGACCTTGCCAAAGCCCCAGACCTTCTTCTATGATATTTCACTGAAGTTAAAAGCCAAAGTCACCGTTTTTATTTCCAAATACACCTACACTTTGTCACCAAGGGTTGCTGTGTGCTGTCATTCTAATTTTATTTGTTTTCTGTGTTGGATTGCAAGGGTCAGCAATGAAACGTGATTATCTTGGGATCTAATGAAATAGTTTCCTGCCTCCTGTAATTCTCGCAGTGGCTCAGACATTTAACCTTTTGACCCATTGGGACTAGCCTCCTAGTAAATATACTGCTATGACAGCAGAGCTGTCTCAATTGTTTGCTGTATTTCCTAGAAGTCAAATATTTTAAACATTTAACATTTTGCACTTCTTTTGCTTTTCCTATATGATTATTTTTTTTAAACACAGCTCGATATACCTAATGTGTGTTGAATTTTTCAGTCTTGCATACTTTCTATGTGAATTTTACAGTAATAAATTACAGCAGGCTGGGTAATATCTGGAAGAACTTCTAATGGCAAGAATTAAACTATTTTTTTTATATTACATCATTATTTCTTTTTTTTCCATTTTTCTTTACCTATATAATCTCTCTGTCAGTAGCACGTGTATTTAATCAGGACAAGGTAAGTGGTGGACTTTACTCTAGACATGGTTGGTGAGGTTCCTGATACTTGATTTATCTCACTTTTATTACCGTTTCTCTGGTCTCTCTGGGCACAGTTTCAGCATGTGCCTGTGTTTCACAGCTGCGAGATGATGTGCTGCACATGGCTGGCCCAGCTGAGCTGCAACACTGCTCCTGATGAACAGACCTTCATAAAATTGCTTGGAGCATGTTAGCTAAAATGGAGTGAGTAGCCCTGAAAAAAAAAAAAAAGAAAAAAAAAAAACAAGCCAAAAAACCCACCCCCAAACAAAACAACCCTATGAGTTGCTATTTTCAAAGCAGCCTAAGGGGTTTGGACAGTCTTTTAAACCAAAAATCCATCTCCATTTCCTGGAGTGTTCTGAAATGATCAGCACTGGTATGCTATTAGGTGTATGTGTATGTAAATATACAATACACTGTCTCGATACTATTTGGGTAACAAACAGCAGAGTCATGGTGAATTAGGTTTCTCTTTTTTCTTTGAACTCTATCCTAATCAATTTCTTTTCAGAGATACAGTATTATAAATGTATATCACTAGCCTCTTCTAATTTGCTTTGGGACAGAGATGTATGGTAGCATAATACTAGAAATTTACTAAAAATATTTCATTCCACTCTCCTTTCCCCAGTTTGTCTTTCCAAGCCATGTTTTAGGACATCTTGCCACAACTCCTGGTGTTTTGGAGGTTTCCAATTCACCACGGAAAGGGAAATCAATGCTCTTGGAGGTGGCTTGGATCCACTGACTCAGTGCAGAAGGGACAACACCTGCCGTGTGGGACCAGCTTGGAAACCTGTGTTGTGGGGCAGAGGTGGCTAATTAACTTTTTGTCTGGGTTGGTTTGACTGCTGTTGGATTGGGTGAAGAAAAATCCTGCTGGCTCTTGCAGATCCTTTTGACTGCGCTTTGCCATTGGAGGGCATTGGTCAGCTTGAGCACAAGACCTTGCTTCTGGACCTTCCAAACCCATTTTTGTTTTGCTAGCAAGCCTGTGTAAAACCTGAAGTGCTTCAAAACATGATGCAGAGCAGGCCAGCTGGATCTGCAGTAGTCGGGCAAGGTCTGGCAGGGCTCTTTCATTCTGGTTTACTGCTGCCCACATCCCGTCCTGGCTGGTGGCACTAAGTTCCATGAGAGTCTCTTTTCTGCATTCCTAGGGAATCCTGCTTAGTGAGGTGCTACCACAGCCACATAGAGCCATGTGTCAGTGTTGCTGTATGCACAGATATACTTAGAGGATTTTCAGAAGTGTATTGAGAAGCACGCATCCTTCTGGTTCCCTAGGGTCATTTAGGTGGGGTGGCTTTTGTTCGTTCTGCGGTGTCCCCCTTTGGGTACACAGAGACTTGAGAGTGGTGAAGTTTGACTGAAACATCATCTGTACAGATCTTTATATGGAGTCACCATTGTTTAAGCCAGTTTAAAAGGCTGACTTACAGATTCCCAACAATAAAGGTAGCTGTAATTGTATTTTGGCACAAAGGAGTGTCTATGAATCTATTGCAAAAGAAATGTGTTGTTTGATGATACAATGTCTTTTTCACTTTGTGTGTCTTCATCTATTAGTGTATCTTTCCTACAAATGCACTTGTAGTTGTGCTGCAGTTCAGAGATTCAAGATGTTTGTGGATACGCAGGCTTAAAATAGAAAAAAAGAATCCGTCAAATCTCTCATGAGCTGCCTCAAAGGGAGAGTCAATAGGGAGCGCTCTGTCCTCTTCTGATGTTAAAAATACTTCAATTAACAGACACTATCATCCTAATGTGGGTTTGTCTGACGCTCTCCAAAGGGTCTTTGTAAAGCAATGAATGGAAAACGGGTGTCCTATAGGCAGCTTCATCATCTCTGTCAGATGTCATGTTGTGATAGTATTTCTTCATGAAATGAATCATCAAATATGATTTGGTGTAAAGTGCAAATGCGGATTCGAAATGCTCTTCAAGTAACAGAAGTGTTTCATAATATAGAGTATGAGAAGCTAACAATAAATGGAAACCACTTATGAAAACTTGTTTTGCACTGAGGCCCTGGTTCTTTCAGAGTCTCGGTAAGAAAGGCACCTAGTGCTTAAAGCTGGTTAACTAAGTCATTCAATAGAGGATGGAAATTACATAGAGAGATAGTAATCTCGCATCCCTCCTGATGCTGGGACCACACCTGTTGTGATATTAGATGAGCCCCGGGTGGCTCATGGCATGCTGTGCCATTTTCATCTACCGTGAGCCTTTCTGTGTACCTGGTACTCTTGTTGGGGTCTTGATTATAACACACGTTCATCAGTCACTCATAGCAATAAAGTTTGGAAGGTGGACTTAGCTTTGAAAAGTCCCTTGGATATAATATGGTTCACTACCTTATATCAATAAAATTATAGTTACTGTACAGGTGCACATGTTATTTCAATGACAAGACAATGCTCTACACATATTATTGAGTATACATTGCATATATACACAATGATTATCTATGCATTGATTATGTGTACAGACATTAATTATAGTATTGTGCGGAGCAGTCACACAGGATTTATGATACAGACGTATTCTGGAGGATTAGTTGTGGCTATTCTGCCGTGGCTGATTGGTATCACAGGCTACCCAGAGCATGCCTGCATACGGGAGAAGGAAGCAAGAATGTGGGTCACTAAGTTGTCAAACTGCAGTCTTTGAGCCACATCACTACAACACCAAAGGATGAATAGAAACTTGTCAAATGTAACGTGTGCTTTTCAGCAAAACACCAGCTGTGTTAGGAGTCATTTGCCCAGTGAAGCCAGTGTAGTTCAGGTAATATGAAGAGACCATGTAAGGAGTTGTTAATGTTAGAGGTATAAACTTTTTAAAAAAAAAAAAAAAAGGAGAGAGAGAGAGGCTGCATCTGAAATGGGGCAAATTATTAGTGCTTATGGAGACCTTATGGAGTGGGGGGTAGATGATACTTATTTTACAGAATCTCTAATATGCCTCACTTCTAGCTACCTGCACTCATTCTGTTATAGATTTCACTCACTTACACTCACCTGCACCCCTACCTTCAAGAACCAGGATGTGTAGATGTGTACGTGTGCACAAGTAGTCACATCAGGATCATTTGTGTGACATGGGACAGGAGACAACAGATACTCATCATATGTCTTAAGTCCTTATTTACTGATAACAAAAAAATTTTTTTTGACTGAATTCGTTAAGAATGGATAGTGGTTTTGATATTGTGCCTCATACTTTTGTTTCATTCCTCTGCAAAGATCCTGGATTCCCCAGTTCTCTTTTTCCTTATCTGGATATTTTATGGGTTCAGTTCTGCTCTTCGTTATCTTGACACCTTATCTTTAGGTCATTTTATTCTTCCTTTGACATGAAAGCACACATATGGCACTCTGTAGCAAATATTTAGTAACTTTCCTTTTAACCCCTTTTCTACTATTCCTTATGGTGTGTGTGTGAGCACATATGCACATCTACATAAGTGTTTTCTCTTGTATTTCATTTTTTACCGATCTTAATACTTTTGCTTTAAATCTTTTCAGGAGAGTAGGAAATCATTCACCTTAATAATTTCTGGAAGGCATTGATAGTTTGCATTCTGACGCTACTCCTGCATGTGCGGCACGCTATTCTCATACCGGAATACATTCTTTTACAGTTTGCTAAGTATCAAGTTCAGAGATGTGTGAAAGCTTCCTTTCTGGAAAAGGAAAGCTCTGGCATCCTGCACTGTGACAGATTTGGTGTGCTAGCTAAGCACTCCCTTGTTGGCTGCTGACGGGGGTGTTCTCCTGTCTGTGCTGCTGATTCTCCACCCAGCCAGACATCAAGGGAGGAAAGAAGGCTTTTGAGTTCCATGGAAAAATTGCTGGTGTGAGAAGGAAGACCCTAGAGGGAAAATTCTGGTGATACTGGTGAAGTAGTTTGAAAGCCTCTGTGAAAACAGGACTGCCTCTGGAAAAGCTGAAACTGACAGGTCTTTTGCTGGTCTTCAAAAGTTAATGGTTTAAAATATGGCTAATCTACTTGCAATTTCCACATGGGCAAATATAGTAAATCGGGAGCCAGAATACACTATGTTATTCAGAAATAAATACCTAGAGGCAAAATCTGGAGTCCACTGAAACAGATGAAAGCTCTAGTTACTTTCTCAGTAGAAGTCAGGGATGCTTGATTTGCATATTCTTACACAATTATTTTGCAGTCTGGAAGATAGGTCACCCTGAGACAAAGCTGCTGACAAAGCAAAAGCATATTATCCTCTTAAATTTGTTATCCTTTGCAAACTGCATATTGGGAGACAATTTATTTCATAAATGTGTGTTTTCATGTATTTAGCAGCATGTCAGAGAACGAGGCTGAGACCTGTTCAAGAGTCCAGTTTTGGCTGAGGGAAGATGGATACATCCTATAAGTATGCTTGCAATCCTGGAAGTTGCCAGCCAATTCCTAATGTCAGTGTTTTGTGTGTGGTTTTCAAATCCCATCCTCACTGCAGCCGCTGCCTTCTGTATTCATACAGTCAAGGAAACTAGTGTTAGGGACAGCTGAGTCCTTAGGTTAGGAGCACTGGGACATCTATGCCTGAACTAATGGGTTAGATTGAGGGTTCCTTGCTCATTACAAGTAAATCTTGATTGGGCTATTGCCTTTTGCTTATACTGGGGTGGCACATGGGAACCCGATGAATCTGGAGCCTGGCTGCGTTAAGACAAGTAGTTATATAAATGCAGAGGATGGGGTATGGCCTGCCTTCTTCCATTTATTGTCAGGTTGGCATTAGACCAGCATGTTTGGTGTGCAGGCAGCAGTAGTTGGAGGAGTGCCAGGCCATCTACCTTCTCATGCAACTTCATGTGTCAGACAAGTCCTTCTCCTCCTTAGTAGATCTGCTGGTCAGCAGTGTGTACCAAACTCTTTTCCTTGTTATCTTTACTTTGGTTGAATAAATAAGCATGTTTTTTTATTGGCTTTTTTTTTTTGGTTGATTGCTTTGTTAGGAGTTTTCTCAGTTTGGGTTTGGTGTGGAGTATTTGGTGGGTTTTTTTCCCCCCCTTCCTCCTCTACATAAAGTTAATTGAAACTCCCTATGGATTACAGTGGGGACAGCTTACAGCAATCAGCAATCCCCCTCTTTAGTTCTTCCTCTCTCTCTTTTTTTTTTTTTTTCTTTTTGTTTCCTTATATTAAGTAGGCAAGCTGTTGTTGCTGTAATGTGATTATCAGTACCACCATATGCCTTAAAAATCTCACTTGCTCTAGAGGCATGAGATTATCCAGCGCTTGCAGTAAGCACCCAGCTGCAATAGCGTTGTGTGAAACAGGTGTGTGCACTGCATCGATCAATGCTAATGGAACCATGAAGTTCCCCATGGTAAATCTGTGGCTGGCAGCATTCTAATTAAACCTTCCTCTGAAAATAAATGAGAGGTCTATAATTTTGGCCTCTTGTGCTGAAGGGCATACTTTTATTTGGAGATTTTTCCATCTTAAATTTTTAGGAGGTTTTATAAATGCCTGAAGCAGCAGAAATGTCTGAATCATCTGTCTTTCTCCTTCAAAACCTTTGGTTTATAAATTATTTTTCTAAAAGCTAATGTGTAGCAGCAGCAGCCCAACACCATTTCCTTCTAATTTTGAGACCGAACCTCAGAATCCCTCCTAAAGTGGGGCCCAGCTATTTTAAAGCTTTCAGGTGGTTGAGTAAGCAGGTAACCTACAAGCATGTAAGTAGTTCTGTTTTTCAAGGGTGGTATGGAAAAATAACAATTAGTTATTTCTTAAAATTGTGTGTATGTACAATCCAATGTTATAACAATAAAATACAGTTTGCTGTGCGTAATTTTTTTGCCTATGTTGAGATGTATTCCTTATATCTTCGGTAGACACTGATACAGGATTTCTCCATTGCTTATTTTACTCTAATGTGCAAAGGGTATTATCTTTTAAGAAGCAGCTTCTCTTCCCTTGCTTCATCCAAATTCACTGGTTGGTGTGCATCTGTGTCTAGGACTTGGTTGTGTCCCTTGTCCACATTTCCTCCCTTCTCTTCTGGAAGAGGCATTCTGGGCATGCAGCCTTTTGTTGTGATGAGTGTCCTTCCTTCTTTCTCCTTGTTGTACCTTTGCATCTGGAAATAATCTTTCCCTACACGATACTACCATTGAAACTTCTCTCCAGCAAGCTACAGCAAAAGTACTAGCAGCAGTGTAGAATGTAGTTGGTGTCCTTCATGGATTGGTTTTATTATTCACTAGCAACAAGACTTCGCTTAGACCACTTCTAAAATGTGCTATAAATGTGCTCTCACTGTGAAATGTGAGTTTACATATGGGGAATGAATGTGAAATAACTAGAATGTCCCAGCAGGCCAACAACTCTTAAAGAATTGAGCTTTGGCACACATTCTTTGCAGCTTTATTCAGGCAAGTGCAGGAGAAGAAATTGCAATTATCTTGGCCATTTCATAGTTAGAAAAAAGAAAAGCAATCAGAAAACCAAAGACAGATAAAGTTTTAGTTAAACATGGGGTTTTGTTATTTACTGCAAAGGTAACAGAGCCTCCATGGAAGGCATGCTCCATCTTGGATTTCAGACATTTAAAATAAATAACTTTGACAGTCTTCCATGTTTGTCCTGGTAGTACTTCTGTTGGTTTTAATTGGAATTTGTAATGGCTGGAGGTTGGTGTAAGAACAGGCACCAGCGTAAGTACTAATATAGATAATGGTGCAGATTTTTAAACCATTTTATATTTCGTTAATAATGTGTGAATTATTTTGTTCATAGAAATAATTTAATTATTAGCCGTATTCATTTTGAACAGAGCTCCTTTAAAATTACCAGCATGAACCTAATTAGTTGTGTTGTAGATAAGTAGTGTTCTTTGTTACAAGCTTTGCCTTCCTTGTGTTTTCTATGCCTGGAGGGAATGGTTGGGATGGGGAGTTTAAATCCTCATCTAGAGTGCTGTTTAAGGCAATTAAATTGAAATTCTTATTCACTCTCCCTTTTTCTGGATTGCTGAGGAGCAATAGAGATAAGTATTGAGTGTTCATTTTCATGGTAGTGCTTTCTTCTTCTCGGCTATAAATATTTCCTAACTGTCACATTTAAGAATATTTTTGTTCCTTATTTATAAAAAAAAAAAAGTGGCGTGGTTGCCTAAGGTCTCACACCGTGGCATATTGATTGAAATGAGCACAGTGTGTACTGGGACTGCAGAAGCGCGGCTGTCTCTGTAGCTGAGTTGAATGTAAATGCTCATTTCCCCTCTGTACTTTCTGAAAGCTTTGTTGATTAGCATCTGATATATGAATTTTAACAGACCTGTAGACACTGTAGGGATCTATCGAAAACAAACAGAAGACGTCCACAACGTGCACACTTTTATCCAAAGCTTCCTTGGGGAAAAGGCTATGAATTGTTTACATTTGTCCTACTGCTCTGCATCTCTAAACAGTCTCAGTATTACTGATGTTTTTCACCTATCTGATCTCCTCGGTATGTCTGGCATAGATAAAACCTCTGACATACTTGTTTGCAAATCTTTTTTCTAAGTTAAATCTTTATGCAGATATTAAATTACATTACTTTACCATTGCACCAGCATATTCACATTATTATTGAATTAAGCTGATTACAAGTAAGCTGGTATTTGGAAATAAAGTTAAATAGTTTTTACCTTTTAGTACATAATAATATAGCTTCTTCAGGTAAGATATATGGATTTATCATAGCTGTCTGTACTGTGCTCATAACTATAATATGTTATTTCTCAGATTGTGAACGGGAGTATCGTAACGGTCCTTTTCACTGTGTAGCTGATACTGTCCTCTATGCTTTTCTAATGGAAAATTGAGGAATAATTTTCTGAAGGTCCTATTAAGTGTCTGTAGTGAAACATGAATTGAAAACTGTCCTTTAAAGTTTAATTTTCACCTCTTTCAGAGGGCTGACTGAGCTTGTAAGAACAAATAAGAAACCCTCAGTTTGTCAGCTTGCTTTAAACAGAGTATGAAACAGTTAGCAGGTTGGCTTTTTTTTTTTGTTTTTTTTTTTTTTTCTTCCAAATGGGCCATATGAAGTAAAGGAGATGTGATAACATTAAAAATCAAACCCAAACACACAAAAATCCTATTAATGTTGTGTGGCATAAAACTGATTATCTTGAGTCTGGAATTTATGAAATGACCAATGTTTAGATAGTTGCTTGGGTACAACTATGTTTTGATCATTTATCTCATATTCCTTTTGACCAGGGAAATAACTAAGTCTAGGGATCTTGTTTGATGTTCTGAAATGAGAGGAATTAGTGATGGGACCAAGCATGTTTCTATCTTGTGCTTTTCTGTAGGAGAATTCAGCACCCTGCTTTCTTGTACACAGGAAGAATTAAACAAATGGGACACTTCTGGAGCTGTAAAACAGCAAGCTGTTTTCAACTAGCCTGTCAACCCAAAAGTTCATGGTCTAGTTTTCTTGCCTGTGCCCATGCTGATTCAGGCTGTGTTCCCAATCTGTTTCTGAGTTTTCAGTCTGCTTCCCTGCATGGCCTGTTCATCTCATATGCACACAATACCTATTAAATTACTGCTTCTCCTATTGTTTTGACAAAACGTGCATCTGTCTCTGTTTTGATTGCAATATGCCTATTATTTGTGTTTAAAGATTTTCATCACTTCAGTATTGGATTCCAGAAGGAAACCTATTGATCTCTCATAGTCATCTTAAATGAACATCAGGAGACCGTGTCAACGGCACAAAGATTTAATCTAAATTCTGAATAAATTTTAGAGGCATAAAACTTCCCTGCTTTTTGAGAGAACAGATATAACATGACTGGAACACATCAGTTACTTCTGCAAGGGTGACGCTTGTGCTGCAGTGTTGCCAAGAAACACAAGTTGGATTTAGACTCAATGCTACCTAATGTGTTTTTCAAGAATAAAACACAGGCCTTGTCCAATACCCTGGACAATCTGCAGACCTGAAGTGTGAGGGAACAGGGAATGACAAACAGCCAAGTGATACAAACTGAGCACTGTAAGAAGGCCCATGGAGAAAGATGTTCTCAGTTTGACTGAATGCTGGCTTGGATTTACTAGCACAGAAACTGCTCCTTGCAGGGTGATTTCAGCAACATTCAGGTCACTAGTGTGTAAAATGTTGGAGATAATTTGAGGAAATAATGTGATGTGGCTCTATTCAGAGACATCTTACAGGGGGAGGTTTTGTACCAGCAGATTTTGAGGGAAGGTCTTAGAGCCTGAACAGCCACTCGCCTCTCCCTGCTCAGCTTTGCCTAGAGGGGGTTACCCCACAGATCTATGCCTGCCAGTGACTGCTCCTTAGCAGAAAAATGTCAGGACACCCTGAGCTTTGGTACATGAAAGTGAAGAAAAGGAAAAAAAAAATAAATTATGCAGTACGCTTTAAAAACAATAAATTTCTTACCTGAAAGAGAGATACAGAATTGCAAGTGACTAAAGGAATATTAAGTGGTAAGTGGGCATAAAATTTGTGCCATAAAATAAGCTTTGTCTCGACAGTTAACTACTGTGAGACATCTCTATCAAATATTTGCATCTGTGGTGCCATACTGATATTTCCCTAGGAAAACGTGCTGTCCTCTTGGATAGCTCCAATCTGCTTTCCCCTGCTTTTGTGCTGGGAATGTGGATGTATCAAATACATAATATATTCTACTTTGCAGCAAGTTAGCAGCTGAAATAGGTAATCATTTGAACACGTTCAATGTTGTTGCATTATGCATCAGAAAAGCTACATTAGGCGTCCAAGCCATAAATGTAGGGTGCCTGCTCATCCTCATAGCAGTCAGGTCATGTTTTATTGCTTATTAATCATCACAGACTAGAAGAGTGAGTTTCTATACAAACAAAAGAGAATTCTTGCCCCAGGAGGTGGCTAGTAAAAATAAAACTGAAACTCAGAAATAGCATCCTTCATTACCTACTTATGTTTTGAGCTGATCTTATGCATATATGCAGCTTTCTGCACCTAAATTAGGCATCTATCATCTCTTTTTTGGCTGCTTTTATTTTTTTTTTAAATGCTAAATATAATTTTCATTGTACAGACATCATTTCATATCACTCACTGCACATTAGCTTTGTATTGCTATTTATATTTGTCCAATAAGTATTTTTACATATGTTGTTTGGAACAGTTGTATTATTCTATTGCTGTTTTACATATCTGTGCCTGTTTTGTTCACTGCATTATTTCTTTCATGCTAGTTTGCTTCTGACACTGGAATTTCCGTCTGGTGTTATCTAGAGTTCAGTGGCAAATGGCCTCTTCCTCAAAAGTTACATATTTATCTGTGATCAGACTGACTTCTTACCTGTGCATGCCACCAGTTGCCCTTCTTTCTCATGCACTCAAACAAATGTTGATTATTATTTTATCATTCTCAAAGTTCAAATTTTAGGACACCCCTAAAAAGTCCAGGATACTGTTATACAATTATAACCTGCTTTTCCCATCCTGGCATCAGCCGATCCACCTCCAGTTTGGTTTAGAGAGAAGTTTTGGCTTAGAGAGTGACAAAGTACTTGTAGGCAGGAACAGCATTTCTCCAAGAGCCAAACTATATAGCTTTACTATAAATACCTGACCAAAATACTGATATCTTCTTCAAGGGCAAGCACAGGGAACACCTGCTGTGATTTTGCGTGATACTACTTCCCTTCGCTTGATGCCATGTGTTATTAAAGGAAAGCTATTTCCCCAGTCAAGATTTTGTAGCAGGCTATTATTTTGCCCATATACAATACCATGAGATATATTCAGCAAAACAGGTTGTACTTAACACACAACCCAAATGCAAGTGAGCTTTCTTTTAATGTTCTAAAAAGGGCATCTTCTAGTGTAACTTCTGTAAGTAATAAAACATGACCTGACTGCTATGAGGATCTATTCTCACAGCAGAACTTCACCTGATGCTTCTGCCTTGCATACCTGATGCCAAATCCAGTTGTGTCCAGTTATGTCCAGCATTTGTGTCCAAATGCCTTTGTGCCAAATGCTTCTCCAGTTGGTATCTCATCCATTACTGGCTCCCACTGGTATGGATTTCCCACCTTCTGGGGAACGTTTTAGCTCACTACTGTCCAACATGTTCAGAAGGTAATTCTGAAGGCTGAAGTGTGCTGTTCCAGCTCTTCCAGGCTGCAGCCCATTTGTGCTGCTGGCTGAATGTGGGTGTTCATGCGAAGAGGTAGTGAGGCGCTTTGTCACATCTAGGCATGGAAACCAGTAGTTGTTGGAAGACAACTGTTGTGGCCATTATAATGTTAGTTGACCTGGAAAGTTTTTTCAGGTCAACTAACTTTTCTCGTTGTAGGATTGGCTTCAGTGAAATAAGTGAGCATAGTTAATTGAAATATTTGTATCGTGGCAAGGCTTTTATAAATAAGTAATCATATTAAGCAAATTATTAAAGCACAAAATTGAAATAGAATGAATATCGGGCTACCAGCTGAAAAGTATGTATGGGTTAATTTAAAAGTGATAAATCTCATGAAAGACCGTAAGTGGGTATGTTTGGAAAGTTTAAACTTTTTGGTGGTTCTATACAGGGCATGAAATACAGAAGCAGGACTTACTGCATGCTTTTTAATTAAAAGACATCTCATGTTCCTCTCTGGGCTGCGTGGATCTGCATAATTTCCATCTGTATGGAAAGAGAGTTATGCATCCTTTCTTTTCTTCCCCTGATATTTAACATATTGTCAGCAGTTTAAGAAAGAAATGGAGTAGTATAATATACAGTAATGTTCTAATTTGATTTCATAGGAAAAAATGTTTAATTTTCTCTGACATTTTCTGTTACCATAGGTACAATGAAATGTTAAGGGTACAGTAATTTTCTGTTATGCTATGCAGCCTCCCCAAAATCTGCATTCTTGGCCATTCTCAAACATCACACATGCGAAAATACACCTGCAAAGTAGATTTGAGGAAAACGTAGTATGTACCTGGAAGGGTGTCATCACTGTATACCAGTATCTACCTATAGTGCTTTAACCATAATTCCCTGGTAGTGAGGGCTCCAGCTCCCCTTTCTTCATTAACTTCTCCAGCCCTGTCAGTTCTACCTGTTTTTCTGCTGTGTTTTGATTTTTTACTCTGGATATGTGGCCTTTACACTTACGTTGTGGGGTCTTCATTACACTGGTGCTTTTTGCTTAGTCTCAAATTAGGAACAGTGAACCATTGAATATAAATATGTAGAGTAAGATATAATTTATTAGCCATGTTCCTGAAACAGTCTTCTTAGATTCACAGATACAGTGACTGAATCAGTGCTTAACAGTTTCATTAAATTGGATTTCTTGTTATTTGGAAAATCCTATTTGGCAAGTTGCTGATGCTTGCTATTTCAGTAACTTGCAGTCTTTTGAGAAGACAGCTGGGTTAATACATTATTGAATATTTTTAGAATCCTTTAATGCTGAGTTCACAGGAATCTCTAAGTGAAGTAGACTTAAAAGCTAAAAAGTTTTTGAACAGGGTTTTGCTTTGAAGTTTCTAAGGGGCTGCTAGTAGTGCCAGTAAAACTTAGAACATGTTCTGAAAGACTATAAATAGCGGCAGTAAAACAATGGTTTCATTTGGCAAGTACCTCTTATTGATGGGAAGGCAAAGCAGGCCATCACTTACAGTGGGTACAAATGTATGCTCTCTGTGGTTTCTTGAACCTGGGTAGAAATCAGGCTTTAGGGGAGAGTTTCGCACTGAAAGCACATATATTACCATTACTTATAATTTTCTCTGCTATATTGGGGGAAAAATATAAAATAATGGTCTTTCAAACACACTGTCTTAAGATCTTATATTAAGATACATGAGAGAGCTTTTGCCTACGTTAGGCTAAATGCTTTTCAACATAAGAGATCTTGTTTGGGCTTTTTTCAGAATTAGGTCACAAAGTTTTCAACCAAGTCTGTTTTTAAAGGTAATATAAACAAAACAGATTTTGCTTTTATTTTATTTTATATAATTATTTTATTGTTATTTTTACTTTTTTCTGATATTATATTATTTTTATGTTATGTTATTGCAGGTTTTTCCCCTCCATCTTTCCCAGCTAAATGATACCTCCATCACTTCTACTATTGCAGCTTGTACTTCGCTTTCTTCCAGGTTGCTTCAGAGCTGTTCAAAATAACATCAGTAATTATCACTGAGAAATACAGCCTTAAGCCTTTCTAAGAAGAGGAGCACTGAAAAATACCTATATATTTAGAAAACTCTTGAATACTTACATATTGTTTCTTTTCAGCAGAAGCAGAAAACACTGAGTACAAATAAGACGAAGGGGTACCGGGTGTGTAGATGGACACTGCTTGATAATCAACTCATTTATGTTTCTTTCAAGTTATGGGAAGCTTTCCATACAATTAATTCAGCTTCTATACTAAAAGAACATTGAAAATGGAAAGCAATTTAGAAATATTTGACAGCTATTTATGCTCTTTAAAACAGAACAAGTCATGCATTTGTTTTGCAGAACCAGAGAAGAAAGGAACTGATAAATTATCAGCTGGCCTCATGCAGGAGAGTTAAACACCAGTGCTAATTAATGGCTAGTTAGCAGAGCACCATCTTGATCTCAGTGGAGGTTGCCTGGATAGGGGCCATAAATCCATACTGCAAATGAGAACAGCTTCAAGATGCTTCATTTCAGCTAAACGAGATGGTGGCCATCCCTCAGCTGCTAGGAAGCTGCTAAGGCAGTATTTATTAGGTCAGAGTTTGGGACTCACAGATCTATTTCATTCCTGCTGGCTCTGCAGCTGCTTGTTATTGTTGATAATTTTTTTCTCTGGCTTCAGTAGTTTTATGCTGTGCACTGTTTCCCTCTTGCAGGCATTTGGACAGTCCTTCTCGATTCACCGCAAAGTGGCTGAAGATGGTGAAACGCGTGAAGAGACTCTCCTCCAGGAGTCTGCATCAAAAGAAGCTTATTACCTTGGGAAGATCTTGGAGATGCAGAACGAGCTGAAGCAGAGCAGGGCGGTGGTCACCAACGTTCAGGCAGAGAATGAGAGACTCACTGCCATTGTCCAAGACTTGAAAGAGGTAAATGGGGCTGTGCAGGGAGCAAAGGGGTGAATTTTCTTGGAATCATGGATGGCATGGCTCTGAGTCGTCAAAATGCTACAAGAAGTAATAATGCTCATTTACCTGTCTGTGATCTTGCAAGAAACCACCTGACCTGCGTAGAAAGGAAAAGAAAAAAGTAACTTTAAAAAATATTTTTACACAGCAAAAAACCTCTGCAAATATAATGAAACCCAAATCAGGAAGCTGTAATTCCTGAGTACTCTTAGTGTTTTGTGTTGTATTTTATAGGACCTACATAGAAATGAATTTTACACAAGCATTCTGCACACTCCCAATATTCATGTAACTCCTCTCTTTCCCAACACTCACCTACGACTGGGTTCCTCATAGATTTGTGACCACGTGCTCATTTTGGATGTACGTTTTGTCCCCATTAGGATCTGATACCTGGTGATATCTTTTACCTCTTCAGCTTGTCCCACTCCTGTGAGTTATTGTGCAACACTGCTGGTTTATGTTAGTCTGTAGTCTCCTGCCCTGACTGTAGACTATTTTTGCAATCTTGGGGTCAGAATTACAGAGTTGTGGGGGTTAGAAGGGACCTTCAGAGATCTAGTCCGACCCCCCCTACCAGAGCAGGTTCATCCACAGCAGGTTGGACAGGAACGCATCGAGGCTGGTTTTGAATATCTTCAGAGAAGGAGACTCCACAACATCGCTGAGCAGCCTGTCCCAGTACTCAGAAGTTGCATGTGAGTCTGCTGTGATCTTGAGAGCCTGTTCATCAAGGTGGCTTCAATGCATATTTTTCTCTTCTGTCACTTCTTTTACTGTTCTCACACACACATTTATACCTCATTCACACCAGTCTTATTGTTTCTCTTAAAAACCTCTACAGATTCATTTCTCTAAGCAGAGCAAATACAAGCAGAAGGCAGCATTCAGAAGTAACTCCACATCTTCCCTGCTTTCCTCGGGAATGCTTGGACATAGGGTCTCTCCCCACTGTCTAGATGCTGGGAGAGATCTTTCCTAGGTGATTCTGCAAAAGTGCTTCATTGATATGAATTCAAAGAATCAACAGATTTACAATGTTTGCTGTAGCTGAGTGGAATGGTATCCTTTTAACCTATAAAAACCACTCGGACGGGGTCTCCCTGGGGCTGGGTTCTTTACTGCCATTGAATGTTCTTATTTAATCATAGATTTGTAGAATGGTTTGGGTTGGAAGGGAACTTAAAGTGCACCTTGTTCCAATGCCCCTGCTGTGGGCAAGGGCACCTCCCACTAGGCCAGGCTGCTCAAAGCCCCATCCAGCCTGGCCTTGAACACTTCCAGGGAAGGAGGTTTTGCTGAACTTGCCCATAATACAAGCCAGGTTTCAGTAAGAAGTAAATATATGCTATTTATTCACAAATTTAAAATATATGATTGCAATTGCTATTGCAGTAGTTAACCAAAAGCAAAAAAAAAAAAAAAAGAAAAAAGTTTATATCTGCTAATCATAAAATAATATCCTAAAAGCTTCTGTGGTAGCAGGCAACCATAACTATTTGGGACTCTGCTCGCCTGCAATTTTTAACCAGTGACTTGGGGTTCAAAGATGAACAACTGAATTAGAGAAAACACACATTTATCCTTTGTACTCAATTCCTTCCCCTGGGGTCTCCTTGGGATTCCTTCAAATGCAAATCTCCCTTCCATTTTCTATCATGATTATTGATCTGTAAGTTATTTAGGAGGCAGTTTCAGTACCTGTCCTCCCCAGAATATTGATTGTCCTCATTTGTTCACAGATAATAGTAGCCTTTAGTGTGAGACCAGCTGCGATTATTTCCTGCTCTAATGTTAATAGAAACAAACCCTAGCAGTTAATTACAGTGAGAGAAAATAATTTACTTGAATAAAAGTAAGGCTGATAAACTGTATGTTATTATTAAGATGTTGAACCCTGCGTATGAAGTCCTTGATTGTGTTGAACTTTTATTTTGTGGAACTCCAATCAATGTATTTAAACATAAATAGGATTAGTGCAGTCAGTTCATTACCAAGCTTACACCAGACACTATTGTGATTAATTACTTGAATATAAAAAGAGATAGAGGGCGATTGACACCTACCTCAGGCTCTTAAGGATCTTGTCAGACCGAATTACACTGGCATTTCACCTTGTGCTCCAAGGAGTCTCACCCTTGTACCCAGCTCAGTGTACCCTGGTCCATCCTAACATATAAATCCTAAGGCAGCAATGTCCAAGTGTCTGCAAAAATGAGATGCCCTTCTACTGTAAGTGTTCATGAACACTTGGTCTGCTGCAGTTGTGGGTACTGATGATAGTAACAGCCAGATTTAGTGTAGTATAAGTCTTGAAAACCATAAAGGTGGAAAAAGTCCCATTTTCTAAAAACAAAATGTCTGGTACGTTTTGGGGTAAAGACAGTCATTAGAAGCTGCTGCAGGTAGATTGCTACAATGAGAAAATAATTTCTCTTTGAAAATCTAATTGGGAAAAAAATGTAAGCAATTGTATTGAGTGATGTTAAGAGAGAATCTGGATGTAAGTTACTTGACTATCGTGTCTCTTCCCCTCCCTGCTTCACCATGCCAAGAGAATATGCCTTATAGTTGTTTTTTAAACCTTACTAAAATATCTTATAATCTCTAACAAAAAATAATCACTCCTTTCACCTTCAGACTTCACATATAAGGTTTGAAAAACTGGTGTGTGGTTCTTGAAATAGTGGTTTTTTGCATAGATGACAGAAATTTATGGTATTTCATCCCTGCAGGCAGTCCCTTATGATACTGAAGACGGATTGCTAGGTTTTCAAAATGTGACCCCTGCTATTACTACCACATCCCTCAATAACACAGTTGATGCTCTTCCATTCTCTAGTCTGTTGTAGGAGTTCTCTTCTTGAATACGTTTTGCTTTCTGAGTTTGCACAGAAATCCATAGTCATGTGAATGTGTACATGCATTTTGTGAACCAGCAGAATACACTCGCATGAATGCTGATGACTTTTAGGAATCTTGGGAATTCCATAGCTCCAGAGTTTAAAAATTCATGCCTTTTTGTAAGAATCTGCCATATAGTCACAGCTGACGTCTGCAGGGCAGCCTGACCTGGATCCCTCTTGCTATAAAAGGGAATGTATCAGGCTCAGGTCTCTGGAGATTATGCATCTCAGTCTGGGAAAGCAAAAAAAAATTGATTTCAATGTTCTTCACAAGAAAAATACTTTTTTTTTTTTTTTTCTTTTAAGAGCTTGAGCCTTTGTTTCACCCTGATGGCGAAGGATGAACCAAGAATCTCTGTATACAGATGGCTTTCAAGATATGTTAAAATGATCAAAACAGTAAAACACCAGCAGCGCTATTTTTTATAAAAATCCCCGGAGTTATTGACTGGAATATTATTAACTATCATCTAACTAACTAAAATATACATTTTTGAAAGCAGGTAGCCCTTTTCATTCATCCCACCAAGACATCAGACAGGGAGCATGCAAAGTTATTTGGAGATTCTTAAAACTGCTGTAATCTAAAACAAAAAACACACTGATTTTAAAACTGAGGCCAGAGATACAATTTTTTTAGCAGAGACCAGATTTTGTGTATGTTAATGGTAATGGCCTCTCTGTGAGGGGAGATCAGTATGGTTATTACCTCATATAACTTTTTCTAACTGTGTGTGAGTTGCCTACCTTTATAATAAATGTTGAAGAAATGCTTTTTTAAAAACATATTTTAAAAATGAGATCTTTTATAATTTTTAAATTCTCCAGTGTTTGTTTTTTCCTAATTAAAAGCACTATATTTACTTGTAGTTGGGAGATGAGCAAATGGTTCTTCTGTTTGTGCCACTGAAAAATCTTTCCTTATGGTTACTATAAGCACTTTATAAATGGATAGAGAAGATTAAATCATTATCATGAGATGCTGATAACTGACAAAGGTGGTCATGCAAGCACAAATGACCTAGCTCAGAAGTTGGAGCAGAAAGTTCTTGTGATGAGGTCATATTGCTCCTTTGTATGAAGCAGAAAGGGGAAACAGGTGAAAGTGTAGAAAATTAAAGATAATGGTTCAGTCTGAGTTTTCTAGGTGTTATGAGACTAGGATAAGGAGCTGCATGAGGTGGGTAGATGAATGCTTTTGTGTCTGAAGAGGCTGGCAGGTATGGGTCAGCTCTTTCTTCCCAGCAAGGCTAGCAAAAAGGAGGAGGAATAACAAAAAGTCAGGAAACAAAGGACTAAAATTTATCGGCTGTGCTACTAAATGTCATTGCAGTAGCTGCTGGGATTGCAGAAAGAAACAGGCACCTGGATTCCTGCAGTCCAGGAGATAACAGATGACCAGGGAGGTTTATGTGATGGCAGTGTTAATGGACTGTGGCAACAGCACACACCTGGGCTTCACGAGAACAAAAGCAGGGATTAGGGCAGTGGAAAAGTGGGTGCGGGGAAAAAAATATAGATTGCTGAGGTGTTGTGTGCTGAAACCAGGTGAAAATAAATCTAGGATGAAGTTGTGCAGCCCTGCTGCCCTTGAAATGAATAGTTAAACTTATTCACTTCAGCAGTACAAAGATCTTGTACTCCATGCTAACCAGGAAACTTACAGGTGTAAAGCCTGGACTTCTGAGGGGAACCTATGTATGATGCAAAGCATGAGCACTGGTACTAGGTGAATCTAAGACGTTTTACTGCTAGCTGTGGCCATTTCAGAAATGGAGCTGTATGCTAAAAGGCCATGTCTGCATTCTGAAAATACTTGAGAAATGGAAAAAATTTACAGCATTGTGTTCAAGTTAACTTTTCCCTAAAAAAAAAATATTAAGAACTGGTATTTCTATACTAAATATACCTTGCAAATTTCCTAATTGGCTACTTCCTATTTAGAAATTCTAATTTCTCAGTCTGAAGAATTAGGGTTTTCTCTCATTTTTAACAGTTCAGAGTAAAGCTTAAAAACTTTAAATGTGGACACACATCTACTGTTAACTAGATTCTGCTTCTGCTAACTAATTTCAGGTTCTTGTTTTGTTGTTCTAGGATTAAATTTTACGAGAAATTGCATATATATTTCTTCCTATTTAATGTAGGATGTAGTTAAGTCTAAAACTGAGATCTTTAATACACTCAATTGTCATCTACTCCTAGAGTCTCTTACAGTTGTTATCAAAGCATATCCTTGAAATGGTCAATAGTAATTAATGTTGAGAGGCCATGTGCACGTGCTCACAGATAATGAGTATTCTATCCTTGATTCTGTCAAAGATGAATTAATGAAAGAACTCCTAATGAAGGAAAGCAAGTATAATGGTTATTCTTGAGGAGGAACATCCTGGAACATACAAGCATATGGACCTTGAAAACGCTATTAATCTACATGTTTTGGAAAGTTTGGCAGAATAGTGAAGATTTTGAGTGTCCTAAGCTGAACCACCTTTGTTATAATACTAAAAATCACACCCATAGATCAAGAAGACAGGTGAAGACCATTCCTCTGAGCATGCATATAGCAGCTAGAACTCAATTGTACAACCTTATGTAAATTACTAACTAACCAGATATAGATAGGAGGTATAAATATAATATAGTAAGGATGCTGTAAAATGTGTATGTAAACAGCATGGAGAGTCCCGTTTGGTGCACTTATCAGTGGGAAGCTACCGAGCACCTAGACTTTCACAATTCTGAAGTAAACAATCAATGTCTTAGCCAATCTTACATATCAGGATATTGCACACAAGATAATGAATCTGATTTTTTTTTTTTTCCCTGTCATTAGGCTGCCTGAGTTTCCACATATAACATTTTTTTACTCTTGAAAAGGTCTGTTTCCAGATGTGTTCAGGACCACCTCTGGCTTGGACTGAGGTCTACTACCACACTGTTGCTGGGTATTGAGCACTGCTGTAGGTGCTATTGGGATCCTCCAAGGAGATATTTCCCTAGCTGACCTCATCACATAGTGATGTCTTTCCACCACTCTCTGGTTCTGTGATTGTGGCAAAATTTGGGGGTCCAATTTTTTCTCTGCCTGAGGGATTATGAATCCACTTCTCCCTCTGCAGAATGTGTCCTAGCAATCAGTTGGCAGGCTCTTTATTCCTTCAGATAAAGCTGTTCCACTTAGTTGGGGGATAGTTACAATTTTGTGGGTCATGGAGAGAGAGAGTGAGCAAGCTGATAAGAATGACTGTAGCCTAAAGGCTAAACCACTCAGCTGGGAATAGGGAACTAGTTCTAGTCCCTATTTCAATTAATGTTTAATAAGAAATACTTAAATGTTAATTGGGGCAGAGACCAGAACCCCAGTCTCTCCTCTGTGAGGTGACAGATTTCAGAAAAGGCTGTCTCCATCCCTCAGAGAGCATATGATCTTCAGCCTGGGTCTCTCATGGCTAGTAGTTTGGCTACTGACATCTTGTAGGGAGGCATCTCCAAGTTACCAAGTAAGGTAGCTTCCTCCATCTCTGTGTTGAAGAAAGATGGAAAAGGTAAGTCCGGGAGAGGAATCGTTTCTACCAACCATGTACTGTGGGAAGCAGTTTTTAGTGGTTTGGCCATAGTGAAAAAGTGCTCTCAGAGAGTAGTGAACTCTCTTCAAAGTTATTAACTTGTCTAACTTTCTAACTTTTAGTTGTCTAAATTTCTTCATGCATAGTATTGGGAGTGTGTGATTGTGCTCTGATGATCATCCTAGACAGCAAAGTGATTTAAGTAACTGCAGTGTTGTCTGTGGCAATGCATGCAGCATCCTTCCATGATCTTGCCTCCTCCCTCAAGGTGCTGCCCTGTGCTTCCTGATGGCTGCATCAACAGATTTACCCCGCTCAGTCTGCTGAAGAACAGAAGCTTCTTTTGGCATTTGCAGTGATTAAACAAAGCCTGCGTTATAAATATATTTGTCATCTTACTAATATTACGTTGGTACTTGCAGCAATGGCTTCATTTCTAGAAAGAGAATGAGAAAGGAAACATGGTGAAGTATTCATTGTGGCCATTGGTAATGGTGTCTTCACCTAAACGTACCTTTGTGCTAGCACTGCTTTTAGACAAGAAACTGTAGGAATGTGATGCCAGAGCAGCCCACAGGCATGACTGAGGTCAGAGTTGCCTGAGAGACAAGGTGCAGCTGAAGCACAATGCAGAGATGGCAGAACTGTTCCTCTTGTTGGGAGAGTTCTCTCATGACAATTTAGGGTAGTATTAGCATAATCCCTCTAACTGACTATATTTATATTCCTTTGTTTTGAAAGCTTCCTTCAACTTACTAGAACTGGCTCTATATTAGGCTTAGAATATGAATTTGTTACTTTGCCCACTGGGATATGTTTTTCTTTTCTCCTGTTTTTAGAAAAGCCTGCTGAAGAAAGATTTTCCAGCTTGCTGATGCCTAGCCACCCTCATAAATTTTTCTACCTACTTTGCTCAGAGTGCTAAAATGGGTGGGGCTTTTGTCTTGAGAAGCTGAAAGTTTGCTAAAAATGCATTGTTTCCTTCTGCTTTCAGGGAAAAAGCTCTCAGATTGACTTTAATCCTAACTATCATATAGTAGCATAATGTTCTGTAGCATGGGTAATTTTGTTAGATGTTGCTGACCTGCTTCAAATCAAACTCCAGTGTATACTTGTGTCTTATCTGGACCTGTTTAAAAACATGTTAACAGTTTCTGTATGCAATCAGGTGTTAATGGTTTTCCTGTGGAGGCACTTAACACTTGTGCTCTGTCTACAATGGAGTGAGGTGGCTTTCCATTGAACAGGATGAAGAGTGACCTTGTTCTTGCTCTAAATCCCTGTCCTCTTGACACAGTCTTTGGAAAATCTGGTGGGCCATCATTGGATTGACTATAAGTGGTGGCCTTTAGTATCGCTGCAAGCGTTGCCTGTAACTATAACTCTGGCATTTCCACACATTTCCATTCACAGTGTTCTTATCAGTCTCGCTATTTTTTCTACAAGCTCTTGCATCTGCTCACTTCAAACTACTGTGGACCGAGGTGTAATCCCTATACAAGAGACCTGCTGCAGAGTTTCTCCTAAAAGGCGATGAAAGGAGTGTGCAGATGGGTTTGGTGACTCTTGTCACCATTGGCTGTGATGGGAAAAGACAGCAGACCACGCTGAAGGGTAAAACCTAGCTTTGCAGCGTGAGGCCATCTAGAAGGCACAAAGCTATGGAGGTCATTGTCTTTGGTGTTTGATGACAGATTTTTGACTAATCTTCATATAGTTTATACAGCGGTTCTGCAAGGGTTTTATTTTGTAGGGTTGGGTACAGATGTTCGTTAAATAATTTTCTCTGCCCTGTGCATTTGCTTTCCCTGTTCACAAAACTTCTGAAAAGAAACAAAATGGCTTGTTTTATGTTCCAGAGACAGAAAAATAGGGCAAGCTGTGACTTGTAATCCTACCAAATCCTTCCTCATACAGTGAAAAGGATAGATATGCTAGTAGCTGGTACTGTCTATCTGTAAAAAAAAAGTTGCTTTGAGTATAGACAGCAAGACTTGTCCAGCATAGACTGCTTCTCAGTGCCCTTAATAACAGATAAAGGCCTAATTAAAAATCAACCGTTCGACTTCATCTACTACTTAGTTACCACCAAACGCTTTTTATAGTTCTTATTTCACACATGGGCCAACAAGCGGCTTGCTCCTGCATGTGAAACCAAAGGTGGCCATGTAAGATTCACCTTTTCTTTCCTGGAATATGGTTTATACTCCTAAATGGCTATAATCCTGTAATTACTCATAAAATGTTGGTGTTTCTAAGCGCCAACTTGTAATAGAATAGGAAGGTCAACAGTGCAGGATAAGTACATTTTGCTGTGGTGCTCTTTACTTGGGGTAATTGTCAGTTCCTTGTTCTGCTTTTCTCGCCCTCAAATGTACCTGCAGGCTACCAAAAGCAGCTTTGGTTGGTTGTGTTTCCTATTAATGAGCCTGGAACAATGACTTAGGATGCAAACTTGTGATCTGACACATGCATGACACTGTTTTCATTGGCAAGGTTCAGGCATTTAGCTCTGCTGTGAATAACAGAGTCAAACAATGGACAGTGGGGAGGTCAAAAAAAAGGCCAGGAGGGATAATGGAGCATAACCAAGGGACTGTTGCATAAATACACAGTGCCTTATTATAAACGCTCAGACTCCCAGCTCCTTCTTTCAGAAAGGGTCCTTTGCAGGGCCTCAAATAGAAAATGAAAGAGGGTGTACTTTCAGCTGCACTCTGTAATCTCTAGGCAGTGATTAATCAAATCGGGATCTGGCAGTGCTCCTCCTTACATAAGAACCGAGAAATAATGACCCCTTATTTGTGCCAAGGTAGAGTTTCAATGCCCTTTATGTACACCCCTGTAGAAGGTGTTGTGTGAAAACATGCTGTGGAGAACAGAGCTATACTTGGGTTTAAAGAGGAGTGAGGCAAATATCATGGAGGATGGGGGGGGGCATCAATGCTGCTTTTACCTGGAGATCCAGACCCTGTGCCCAGCTCAGGAAGCTCCTCAACCTCCTGATACAGGGGGCTGGGAGAGGATGCTGGGGTAAGCATTGATGTATAATGTCCCCATTTCACCCCCAACACCTGATGTGGTGTTGGACTTGCAGTTCTCTGAACTGAAAATGTTTGATTTGTGTGGACTCTACTTTTTTTTAAAAAAAAAGTATAACTTCCTAGATGAGGAAACCCTCATAAGAACTACTTGTGCTGACTCACTCTTTCCAGTATTAATTTGCTGGTTAAGAATAACTTGGGCTTTTGTCTATTCAAGTGGTGTGGAGCAAGAAGGGTTTTGGCAGTGCTGGGAATAGCTGTGCTGCCAATTTTTAAAGAATCCTTGCAATGTGATCTGGACTCTGAGGAGCAGGAGCCCAAGGTGTGCTAGCTTGTACGTTGTGACTTCATTCATTTGCCTGGTATTAAGCGGGAAGGGAAGAATACCCTGGGTGCCAGATTTTCTGAAGCTTAAGCACTCTTTCAGATAAAGGAAAGACATAACAAGGAGAAGAAGAAATTTTTGCTGAAAGTCCTCACTGCCTGAGCGCATAAGCAAATACAGCCTAAGTTTCAGTGACATGTGCCACTGATAAAGAATATTTAACAAAGAATGAAAATTAGTTTTATGTCCCTGTTTGAATTAGTTCCCTTTGATATTTGAAAATATCCTGAGCAGGTTCCAATATAGAAAAGAGGGGTAGGGTGATCCAGGGACTGTGAGGAACAAACTCGAAAATCGCAAGTTATGGAGAGGTGTGTTTATTCAGTGCTGGGAACACGGAGGATCACTCCGCCTAATGTGTTCATCCATTCATCATGCAAGTGGGCTTTTTGTACATTACAGATTATGCGTATTAAAATCTAGCTAATACATATGTATTTTTCCTGCATGCTGGTCCCCACAGGTCTCTCCACAGGTGGTTGACTCCTTTTCATGGTTTTCTAGCTATATCTAGGCGAGATCCAGCATCTGCAGTGAGAGCTTGGTTTGTTCTTTCTTCTTTGGCATCTGTAATCACTGAAAGTCGTCTAGATAACATGTTCTGTAGGCAAAACAAATTTATCACAAAGATCATCTAGGAACTGTGTTCTGGTCTATAGGCTAACAAAACCAGCTCATCATGTCCTTAATGCTGCATTGATTTAAAACTATCAAACTATGCTTAAGCTTGAAGATCCCAGTTCTAATAGGCCCACAAAGCTTCAGGGGGAAAAAGACTTAAAGCTTCTCTGGGAGACTGATACTGTTCTCCCCAGTCATCCAGTGTTAGAATGTTTCATGCCTTCAGGACTCATTTGGGTTACAGAACAGTAATCTTAATATATTCCCAATCATCGGTACACAGGCAGTGCAGTCATACTTCTCTTCTCCTGGGAGTCCCTGTGTGCATTGTAGCTCTGCTTGGCTTTACCTTCTGTTGTTGACTTTTTCCTGTTCTCTGCCTTACGGATGCATTACTACCTGATTTCCCAGCCTGCTTCCTCTTAAACTTTTGACACTGCTCATGATTAAGCAGTGCAGAACTGATAGCACCCAAGAGTCGCTGATTTAGAGATGAGACCCATCAAACAAAACTGCAAAACCTAATGATCTCTTCTGGTGCTATAATTAGTACTTGAACCTCAGGACAAACTCATGCATGCTGATGATACGTGGATAATAGGTATCAGCCAAGGTACTTGAGCTTCCCCATCTGCTAAACCCACATTTATTTTCAGTGTATTTTTTCTTGTTCTTTAATCAATAGTGATTTGTTTGTAAGGGTTTCTCTTGGGATTTACTAGGTAATTTTTGGAAAGGGGATCTAACTTTCCTGGAGAAGTATCTGAAGTATCTGAGGTGCCAAGGTACAGAACATTGCTGGTGACCTGACCTCACAAGTAGATCATTTGTTAGGTGTAATCAGAGTGAAACTGAGCTTGATGCATCTAATACATACCTCTGGATAGCTAGCAACTAGCAAAATTTTCCTTTGCAAAAAAACCTGCTAAGCAATTAAAAAGAAGCCATATAGAATCTAAACCTATGAAACCCTGAAAACAAATGAGAAAAGAAACATCTTTGGGGTTTATATTTTTGTGGTCTGTATGAGAGCATCTTCTCATTGGGCTTTATTCAGCTTATACCTTTAGAAACTGAAGTCTGCTTTGTGTGGCAATGTGCTACCATCCTCAAGTATGACTCTCTGTGGAGTAGCCTCTCTTCAATTCCCTCTTCAGCCTCAAAACCCAAAACTCATTTCCAGTTTGGCAGTGGTATGAAATCGTTAGTAAGTTCTTGGCTCCCATCATCCATGCTAATTGTGCTTTCTGCAACAAACTCTGTTCTCAAGGGGAAAAATATAAGAGGAAGATGACAGGAGGGTGAACAGCAAGAAATTCAAATATGCCACCTCTTTTTCTCCTTTTGCCCTTATTATAATATATGAGACAAGCTGGTATTTTTTAGTTATTCTCAACAGTCAGTGCCAGTCAGCATCCAGGAGGAGGGCAGCGAGTCAGGCAGAGGTCAGACAGTGTTATCACCCTTCCATTGTGATGGTCAAATCCAGTTTTAAGCTTCAGGATTGAGAGAAATGCACTTTTGCTGGCAAATGTTTTAGATGTGTACGTGCAGATGCTCATACATAATCAGAACTTGTCTGCTCCTGTGAAGTTATTGTTCCAGAAAACCTCATCAAGTAGGTAGGACTAGATATGAATGCAGTTTTTGTCTTCACTGCTCATTCATTCTGCCTGTGTAGCTTTTCCTCTCCTCCTGAAGCACAGTACACTGGCTCTTTCATCCAAATGTGCCTTGAAGGCATTATCATAGAGACGTGATTTTTCACTTCAGTGAAATGGTCAGGATGTCTGTTCTGATGCTGGCTGTGAACTATACGTGAAGAATTGCTCTGGCGCTACAGTGTCAGCTTCAGAGTGAGGTGGGTTAAAAGTGGGCCATTTCCCATCAGTCCTGCATACCTAGTCAGGAAAATGGCATGTGAAGGTGATACTGTTCACAGATGTAATGCCATGAGTTGTGGCTGGTGATACAGTCTGTTAGTTGCTCGTATTCCCTCTTGTCTCATTTTACCAAGGGAACTAACAACACAACAACAGTGAGGAGTTACCAGATTCTGGTCTGTGGTTAGTAGCTGTGTGTGATTAAAATGGCAAGGGTAAAATTCTGTTCAAAGTTGAGAAAAGGAAGTGATTCTTTCCTGAACAGCTTCTGTCAGTTGGTGTTTCACGCACATTGACTGTCTGCCCCTCCCAAGTGAGACAGCACACATCTGAAGACAGATAAATTGGGAAGAAACAGTAAAAAAATCTAAAAAATAGGTATAGGCAGGGGTTTGTTGTCAAGTAACTAGGAATAAATTAAAGAAATACATTTGATACTTTGGATTATAACAATCAGCAACTCTGGTTTGGTTTACTCCAAAAATTTGAGAGAAAAAAGGACAGCCTTGATTTGTTGTCCAGGACTTGAAATGCAACAAGGAAGAAGGACCGAAACTGCAGATCCCTTTGTAAGATGTCAGAAAATAAGTTCCAATTTACAAAGACATCTAAGCATGTTTTGAAGCAGAAGTATAAAAGGTGTCCAAGAAGTCCTACAGATAAACTTATTTATGATACTTTCAGACATGTTTGTAGGCACCTTATGTGACTGGTGCTCACCTTGTTTTGGCAGCAATTCTCATAAGCATTTTACTGTGCAGTAAGTTGTTAGGCAGGTAAGAAATAGCTATATTTCTTCATCTATAGATAGTGTGTTTTTGACATTCATTGTATTGTGGATTGGATTATTTTTGTTTTTGAGGCTAGGATGTACAGCTGATTTTCATATGGCTTGGTTTGCATATGCTTTATAAACGTCAGTGATGATTTGAAGTCAGTCCCTTGATGACTTTCACGTATTAGATGTTTATATTGCAAGGGATAAAAACATAAAAAAGATGCTTCTAAAAAGCCAGTTACAAATTTTCTATTACCACTTTTCTTGCCCTCTAAAAGTTGTGAACAACTCTTCCTCCTAACTTGACTACATAATTTCTCCTCACCAAATTTGTTATGAGATGGAGTTATATGACAGAGCCATAACTCTTTTAAAATAAATCACTTTATAGGCTATAAATGAAATCAAACCTTAAATTGCTAATAGAGTTTAAAAATACTATTACATTGTTAGTCCACTTGAAATTGTATTAACATCTTTGAAGGAAAGAAATAATGACACTGCATGTTCTGAAGTTTAAAAAGTGAAAAATTTAAAGCACTGGGAAGGAAAAAAGCCTTACGTGGATCTGGAAGCTTAAAGAAAGAAATGTACTACCCCACTGGTGTCTCTGTTTAGAAAAATCCTCCTCCTTTTAGCATGTTATCAGTAGTAATAAACTCTTTTTGTGTAAACAGCCCTAACACGGGGCAGCTACACCACCTCTCTCCTGCTGAATTCAGGTTATGAATTGCTTGGGTGAACTGGCGGCTACTTTGCAGGAATTCAGTGAATACCATTACTTAGCTTCACGCTGCAGCAATCTAAAAGGCAGGGCGAACCAACTACCAGCTCAGCCTCAGCAACATTTATGTAGATTAATAAGTGTTTTATACCCATTACTTTGGGGAACTATATTTCCTTTTCAGATCCAATAAAGGCATTCTACAAACTGAAACTCTCAAGTTCCCCTAACACAGTCTACGTTTTTGTTCTTAGTTGAACTCAGAAGTATTGTAGCTATTGATTCTTTGCATGGTCATAATGACTAGCGCTACAGCCTCTGTGACTTTGTGCCTTGAGGCAGAAAGACCTGGGATCATCTATTTTAAGGCAGGATAGTTAGCAAAAATTTTGTTATTTGCCTGAAACTAGAAACTGTCTTGCTTCCAAAGGTAAGAAATTTATTGGAGATTGTTTTCAGCCCTGTTGTTATTTCGTTAAAAATCATGGCAAGAACCTAGAGTGGAATGGAGGGTTAATCTTTCTTTCACCAAGAACCAAGTGCAAAGACAGGATTATCATTGTGCTTTTCATATCATTTTGCACTGACCTTTTCCTTAGGGGTTTGTAAGCAAGACCAGGACAATAAAACTGAAATAGGCTGGTTCCTTCTTCATTACACGCTGTTGCTTAGGGAAATTTAGCCTGAACTATGTCTTTCCCATCCACCACTGCAGCAAAACTCTGGTAAAAGAATGATTCATCTTACAATTTTTCTAATATCCAAGCTTACTTGTTACTAAAACTTCAATCATTTTTTGTTACATGTATTTAAGCATTTTTGTTTAATAATTTTTTTATGCTGGAATTTATAAGAAAACTCCCCTCTTAGTTGTGCCTTGAAGTAGTGGAAGAAGCTCTCAGCATCATTCCCAGCTGAGATCTGGAAGGTCAAGTTATTTTTAAAGCTAGTGCTGCAGCTGAGAAACAGTTCAGGCCCTATAATGGTGTGGTAAAATGGGTTGTGAAAACAACAGAAAGTAAAATAAACACATGTCACTTTCTCCACTGAAGCACATAACTCAGGGGCTGTTGGGGTGCGAGCTGTGTGCCTTCTCTTCCTCCGGCTTTCTGCTTTTCAGCTCCTGTTTGTAATCCATTAGGATCTTTCATTATTTCACCATGACTGGGGTTAACTTCTAAAGCATGATTTATCACTGCCTCCTCTTGTGAATACATAGGTTCAACTGGTGTTTTCACCTATGCTGTTTTCCAGTTAGATTCAGATTTTTTTTTTCTTGCCATAATTTTAATTTCATAGTGTGGGGGTTTATTGCATAGTCTTGGTAGTTTATTATTGTTCAGCCAAGGATGGGGGGAAAATAATTTGATGTGAGAGAAGTTGTGTATGAAGAAGACTTTTTGCTTTTAGTTGTCTTGGGTCCCATCTTCATGTTCTTCAGAACACAGATTTATTTATTTTTATTATTGTTTAGTATTTTCCTAGAACTTTCACTCATTTTGTTTTAGAAAAGAATAGCAAGCACTGATGCACTAATTTGGCCCTTCAGGAAAGTCCACCTGTAACATGAAGTCTCTCTCCCCCACCTTTTTCCCCGTGCTGTGGCTTCTATTAGTGCATGTGGTGGTACCCTGTCCTCACAGCTGGTCAGCTGAACAGCAGGTCAATGCAGTACTGGCACCTTGCATTTTCACACACCTTGGAGTGAAAAACTTCCCTGAAAAATAAAACCCAGTTGTTTATATAAAGAACTTATGTTATGCAGAATACATAAAGAACAGACAAATTATTTTCATAGCAGAGATAGTTTACCCAAGGTGAACATTTTTCTACTTTTATTTACTTTTTTTTTTTTATTCAAAAGAGGGATCAGACTTCCTTTAAAACAATTTATTTATCCCATATCATCATTGTGCAGTCCAGGTTTAAGATGTAGCTGTACTGGGAGGTTTAAAAGTGGTGATGGAGATGTGCCTAGGTGTGTCTTGAGCTCGCTTATGCATGGCTGGGCTTTTGGAGGGCACCAGCTGCAATGAAGGTGGTCCTAACAGAGATTTCCTGTGCTGCTGGGTAGATGGCTGGCAGCTAGTGATAGCACTCAGGGCTAATTTGAAGAGGATTTTTCTCCCAGAGGAGGCGGATGGATTTCCTGTGGCTCCAGCATGGTTTTTCTGGGAGCGGATAAACAGGACAGCAACTGAGTTTTGAGAGGATGTGGACATGAAAGAACAACCAAAGCACTAATAGAGCATCTTCCCTGATTAAGTTAATGAGCATTAAGGGGTTGTATCTGGACCTTGAGCAAGTGTGCTTGTCTTTGGGTTGCTGGATTGGTAGGCTTTTGTTTGTTTGCCAAGATCATTGCTTATAAGGTAAGAAGGATTTGGTGTTTGTGTTTTAAGAAGAGGTAATAAGGAAGAAAACATCCAGACCTGATACTACCAGTTTGTTGTTGTTTTTGTTTTTTTTTTTTCAGCCAGGAAATGGCTCCTGCCAATCTCACTCACTGTTGTTTCTGAGTAAAAGAAGAGTTGTAGATATGTCTTTTCTTGTGTGTGAAAATACCTTTTCCATGTGTCAGCTCCCAAGAGGACTATGTTGCTTTCTTACCTAGTCATTACTGACTTTTGTTATATTTTGTAGCCTCATGTCTTTAATAATTTTCTGCCTTAGTCAGGCCAGACACGCGCATTTCAACTATCCTCTATGCAGAAGTAGCCCAAAGGCAAGCTTCAACTAAATTAAGAATTCCTTTATAAGATTCAGAGATTGTACTGGTTATCCTCTGCAGCACTATTCCATCATAGAAAAGTCACCATCCCTCACCTTTGTTTGCATGTCTTCATTCAAGGACATTAAGCCTCATAGTTACTGTGGAAAAAATGAATGCAAGATTTACGTTGGAATAAAGTACTGTGGCACACAGAACATTTCTAATCTTCTTATGCTGCAAGAGTTACCCGGTGAGGCTTTTTTCTTCTGTGAGGTACAGACAGCTGGCTACAGGAAGCATCCTGGTGCCAGATCAGACTTTACAAGCTCTGTTCCAGTCTGTGGCCTAATTTGACTCGCTCTTTTTAATTGCTTGTGTGAGGGGCAAGTTTCTGAGACTTCAAGTGCTATGCTTTGCTCCCCCTCACCCCACCTCTTTTTTCTTTCTGGAACTGGTCTCATCCTGGCTATAAAGAAGCACCAAAGACCTTTTTGTCTGAATAGTGTGTTTATAGACCTTTGCCAAAGTTGACCTCAGCTGAACTATATCTAGTATATATTTGTCTCACTGTCTGACAGTTGCTACTAAAATTTGCTAAATGTTTTTGTTTAAACATTTGCGTACTGGCATACAAAGTCTAAAGGAAAAAAAACCATCAACCTAACCCAGACAAACCCTAAACACAAGCTCCACACCACTCTCTTCCATTCAGTAAAATCAAGCTAATTTTCCTGGCTTCTGTGTGCAAGGCTGCATTTAACAACTCATTTGTGAGCTCTAGCTGTTAATTGAAATAGTGATAAAACGAATTCTTTTTCTGAAAAGGCTCTGCTTTGTAGGCAAGGAAGTACTCCAGTAACTCCTGTAATCAAGATCTGTCTCCTTTGCTTTGGAACATATGACACGATGGAGTAAATAAGCAGGAAGAAGCTTTGTTTCTCACTGTGACCAGGATATTTTGTCCCCTGTGTGTTTCATATGACTGTATACATTCAAAAATGTCCAAGCCCAACCATGGTTTGCATTCTGTGGGTGAGGGATTGACTTTCTAGAAATGCTGTCATGCATGTTTTGGCTGGGCATGATAATTGTGCTCTAAACCAGTTTTCTTTATGAGCAACACAAAGGTGTATGTGTAGCTCGAGCTAATCTTATCCAAAAAAGCCTTGCCTACAAAGAAACCAAATAACCTGAGGTATCTACCAGCAGCTACATTCATACCAGCACGTACATTCTGAATAAACATCCTCTCTCAAATAAGTGGTCTTTGAAAGGAAAGCCTACAGATTAGCAGAAATGGGGTATCTCTGTATGTGATTTCCTTTTAGAACTACTAATAATATAATGTTAATGTCTAGACAGTCCACAATCTTTCATTCCAGGGGAAAAAAAGGAAAATTTTTGCCTCATCCTCAGAACATTGTATTTCATAGGTGAGTCATTTCCTAATGTTATGGAAATGGTAAAGATCATCTGGATAAGTGAGGACTAGCCATTCCTGTTGCTACCTCAGTGGTGCTGCCATCTGTTCAGTTCCCTGCATACCCAGTGACATAATTTAACCAGTCTCTTCTTAAAGCATGCATTAATCTTATTCATGAGAGATGAAACACTATGGAAACAAATTCTGTTTGCAATTAGACTTTAAAAAAAAAAAAAAGGGCAAAAAACCACACCAAGATGTTTTACTTACTTCTTACCTCATTATATAAATGCATGTATTGTTTTACCTTGTAATCAAAGTTTTGCACTTTGCTTTACCTGTGCTCTAACTTCTTATATGTGTATAATTAATAGACATTTACTAAAATTCAATGAGATTATTTATTTTTTGAGATTTTTTTTTTCTCTAATGGTGAAGTTGAGACATAGAGGCTGAAATCATAGTTTTTTATAACTCGTTTTTATAACATAGTTTTTTATAACATAGGTTTTATAACTCTTGCATTTATTGGTTCCTTTGACACTTGCTGATCTGCGTGAGGTGATGGAGGAAGTTTGTGCTGCATCCTAAAGCCCAGAAATTCCAGTGAATCTCATATCCGCAATGCTAACTGAAATGTACTGATTTCCTTGCCCGAGGTTCAAATACTGTAATCTTTTTCTCCATTGCTTTTGAATAGCTTTTAACAGTGCTAGCATGAATCTATTGTGGGATTCTTTACATTCTGCAAAAGAAGACCGAGACTCTTGTCATGCAGCATCTTTTTTTCACATCTATTTTGTGTGCTCAAACACAGGAAATACTAATAATGGTGTTGCGTATTTTCCTTTTTCCCTTGATGGACTATTTAAAGAATTTACCATCCTTCTTGATTTTTTTATTAAATGATAGTGTATTACAACTGGCTTCCTCTTCAAAAGAAAGCTGGGGAGATTGTTTGTTTCTTTGGATTTTTGTTTTGTTTTCCAGAAATTCCTTCTTCTTCATCAACTTTCTTTCTCATTTCCCAGTTACTCTCAAAGGTTTGTACTGGTGCTAAATCCAAGTTTCTAATTGAGATTCTGAGCAGGAAAAATTACATCACTGGCTTTTGTTCTCCCATGAAAGCCTGTATTAATGGAGGCTGCTTTATATAAAGCAGACCCCTTTCACCTTTGAAAACAAAGGCTAGTTCCTGTCTGAAGCAAGTGCTGGGGCACATCAGTGTTTTCAAAGGGCTGTCCTGAGCTTTATCCAGAATCTCTGACTGTCCTCCTTATCAGCGAGGTGCACAATCAGCACCAGTTTTGGTGTGGTGAAATACATGGTACAGTCAGAAGGAGCTTCATCTCCGAGCCATTTCCCAAGGCTGGAAGAAGGAAGACTGGTCTTTGCTCACAGCCTGGCAGAGGGATAGTACTACGATTCAAGGCCACTGCAAGAAAACAGCTGCCACAGGCTGGTGTATGCTTTGTGATCTGCTGCTGTCTTACCCCCCTCTTCCAGTCTCACACTTGCCAGAAACGTGGAATCCCATTCAAAGCCCATCAAACTTGACAGTGTTTTAGGATTTCCTGCCCAGATTCTTTCCCTGATCACCCTGAATTTGGATCAGGTTTGGGATTTCTGTAGAAGAGAAAGGTGCTGATGATCAGGCTTGTGGTGTGGGGTATGTCTTACTGCAGCCTGTTACCTCAAAGTAAAATGCGTGAATGCAGCTCTGTAGGAGGAGAAAAAAATAAGGTTTGGGTGTGAATAGTCAAGATCTGACTAACCTTGACTTACTGCCTTTAATTTCAAGCAGACATTCAGAGCCTTGCCAAACATAAAAGAAAGAGAAGACATGTTTTTTTTCCAGTTTTTAGCTGGTAAGTGTTAAAAACTTCATGCTCATATGTAACATTTTTAACACCTGGTGAGGCTGAAGTCACCCCTGTAACATGCAAGTATGATTTACTTTCTCCATTGTATGATTTTAATTCAGGCTAATTAACATGCACTAGTTAATATATGTTAAAATATGCATTTTCACCTCTGGGGGTCTGGACTGTGGAGACAAAAAATTCACATCCACGGTGTTCCCCAGACTCTCCTCAAGCTGAAAGCCAAGAATATAATGACTATTTTACTGACAGTTGGGTTTCCCTTTTTCAAAATAATGGGTTTGATTTTGTTTTCTTAATTAAGGCTTTCCTATTAATATAAGAATATGATTTTAAAATGAAGTGGGAACTTGGGAGAGAACTTAGATATTTAAAAAAAAAAAAAGGAAAAAAAAAAAAAGAAAAGAACTTTGCCAGAAGGTATCCTTGTTTCATAAAACTTCAGGGGAAAAACACCTGTAGAGAGAGACCAGCCTGTCCTTCTGTCCATGAGACAGCACAGGGACACAGACTGTTGTCATTGGTTTCTGTTTCTTTTTCCTCACTGTGGGTACAGTACTTTCTTCTTTTTTAGCAAGTAAATAAATCTCTTAAAGCATTTGTCATCACTGGGTTACTAATGCTCTTCATTGATGAAGTTTGGTAAATGGGCGACCTGCAAGATTAGCAATCTTTTATTTCTTTCCATTATGAATTTAGCTCTTACACATCACACGTGTCTTTCCTTAACCCCTGTTTAACTCAAATGACAGATACTTGAGAGAAATTAGTTACTTGTTGCAAGTTCAGCAGGCTCATGCCTCTTGTCAAAGAAACAGGAAATAAGACGTAAGGGTTGGAGGGGCAGAAGAAAGAAACATTTTGGCAGTCCTCAGAGGGGAGAAAATGGACCACAAACGGTAAAAGACAGGGGGAAATAAAAAAAGAATTGGTGATGGTGTCAGGCAGGGCAGGATGTTTCTATTGCTGAGTTTAGAACAAGTCAGGGCAGGAAAAGCTTTCAGTACAATGTTTACATTTGAGAAAAATGGTTGGATAAGATTCACTGGACTTTCTCTGGGTCATCCAAACACTTCTCTAAGGGAATGAGAAGAAAGAAAATTAAAGCCTGTTTGGAACAGGCATGTTTAGTTTTGCTTAAAATCTGTCTCCTCTGTTAGGGAACTAGCATGCCTACTCTTAAGTATGGGGCTTAGTGAGTGAAGTAGTTTCTAAACAAAACACTAGCCTGGTCAGGGTCAAAGAGCAGCCTATTGGAACAGTGCTGAAACAGCTCCAGTCCCTTAATGACATTGACTGAGGAAAATGTTTAGACTTTATGCTATATTTATTTAAAAAAAAAGATTTTTTATTTTTTTTTTTAAAAGCCCCTGTTTAGAAGATACAGTTGCAATGCCATGGTGTGCTAGGCTAAAAATGGAGAAGACATCTGAATTCTGTCTAGATGCGCCTGAAACTCAACTAAGATGATCTCTGAAGGGCTCAGAATTATAGGGGAAAAACATTTAGGATTCAGAGCCTGGTGTCTTGTTCATCTTTTTGTTGCTATGTCAGAGGCGTCTCTAAAATATTCACATTTCGTAATGATAGTTGGAAATTTCCACAGGGAAAGGTGTGGTTCCTACTTTCTCTGGTCCAAAGCCAGAAATGGATTTTTAACTTTAACTTGAGGCTTTGAATTGCACATAGGAAGAAACCCATACTTTATGGAAACCCAGGGATTTTGACTTATTACCTCCCACACAACTGAAGTCTCTGATTCGTAATGGGGATGCTCTTTTCCTAAAGTAGCTCAGCTCTCTTCCCTGCCGCAGCTCTGCCACTGCTTCAGTGGACACCAAACTGCTGCAAAGCAATGTCTGCCATACGCAGGAACATCAAAATGGGTAGGACTTTAATTTTATATACTGGGCTCACATACTGGGGCAATTTGCCTGCTTGACCATAAGGAGCCACCATCAATCATGACAGAATGAGGGTAAAGGACAGACAGAAGTAGCTGGTTAATTTTTTCAGTTCATGGTTTTGGTCTTTCACAAGAGGTGCTTGCTGTCTATACAAGCTGAAGAAAACTTACTTGTACCACAGAAACTTTCATGTGATCAAAAGAAGCGGCTATTAAACAAGTGCACGGTCTCTCACAGGGGTCATGCATTGCCAAAGGCTATAGTTACACCATAAGTACTATGTGGGTTTTTATCCCATTCTATCCTTGTATTTGATGATGTCTTACATTACACTGCACAAAGAGCATGGTGCAGGTATGCTGGTGTGATGCATACCCCATGTGTCATACATATGTTTGTCTGTAGGCACACAAGGTCAGGAAAATGCCAAACTGATTCTCTGGTTGAGGTACAGAGTAAATGTAACTTCAGTTTAACAATTAAAAGCCCAAGGAATTGCTAACTGTCTGGGTCATCTTCTCTTTAGATATTGGTAGCAATATTTCAATGAGGAGAAACCTGAGAATGGTCCACAATTGTGTAGGTATGACATGGAATATATTTATCAATTAATGAAGGGGAATTCATAAATCTCATCTTATTCCTGTTGCTTGTATGAATTCTGACCTAGTTCAAGTCTGATGTTGTTTTTCCTGTCTGAGGACGTCTGTTGTTTTACTAGGTTGATTATTCTGCTGCATATTTTTTTTGCAGCACAGATCTGAATTCAGTTGTGCTGTATCAAGCTATCGTGCATATAACAGAATAAGAACTGAAGAACTTGCATTTAAATAGTTACTTGCTGAAACCAATATTGGATTTCATTAGTAATGATGTTACATTAGGGTCTTGGTTGAGTACTTTAAAAACTCAGAGGAAATTTAAGAACACTGCAATGAGCTTGGAGCCATCCTCTAATGTTTTGTTATATTTTATATGAAAAATCAGTTAGGAAAAATAACATCAAAGGGAGCATGAGCCATCAGTCAGCAGTGGCCTGCTGGGATGTCAGAGAGTAGAGGGAGCAATTAAGACTTTGAACTGCAATCCTTCACTGCCATGGAAGTTTCATATCAGTGTCTGGAGATTTTACAGTCCAGTACTCCAACATTAAACATGGACGCTTTGCACCTTGGGGGTATCACTGCGGAGGGATTGGATGGGAGGCTGTGTGTTGCTGGCATCACCCCTGAGTGTCCGAGCCTGCCAGTGCTGGGCAGGGTGGCCAGTCTGACACCTCCATTTCGCCCAGCTGTCACTGATAGACTTCAAGGGCTTGAGCAGAGACTGAGTTCAGAATGTGGAAGCACTGATGTTGGAATAGATAAGGCTCAGGTGAACGTACCTTTGAAGAAAAACATTTCCCCCTCTACCTGTCATGTAGGCATGTTGCTCTGGATTTGCATAAATCTGGAAAAAGAGTAGTTCTTCATTTATCAAGATCCTTGATAACAACTTCAACGAGACAAAGAAACTGCTTCCCTCTCATGCTGAACTTGGGACTTTGCAGCCCAGCTTCAAGAGCTGCCGAGCGCCTTTGCTCACGTGGGCTTCAGTGATCACAGATTGCTTGCTGTTTGCTGTGAGATACTGTCCTCATCATGCCACAAGGTGTTTATAGAAAATTACCAGTGCACTAGTGAATATTATCGCTAGGTAAATAAAGGGGTAGTCTAAGGTTTTTGTGGGCATTCCCTGTCCAGTTTTTACCTGTATCTTATTAATAATTCAATAATCTCTTTCAGTAGGTTTCTTTTACCAGACCAACACCCATCATGAGCTGGATAGAAGCCCAGTGGAAGCAAACGTTGAAAGGAAAACAGTGATGGTTTTAAAGGTGGAATACAAAAGAATATTAAAAAAATTGGATTTAAGCATCATTTTAACATCCACAGTTGAACAATCCCAGAACTTGAGTAATATTTTACCCCATGAGTAAATACAGCATTTGATGGCATTTTTTTTTTTCCTGTTTTGATGCATTGCAGGCAGTGAATAATATTCAGTGTTTATTCAATTTCCAAAGGAATAATTTAATTCCAAGGCTGTGCTGCCATGAGCAACATGCTTGAGTAGCTCTCCCAGAGATTATGGCATTAGTAGTCAGCCCTTGCACTGTGTTTTTATGGCATGTATTACATTTGTATTTCTGCCCTGCTTGCCGAGCAATGAGAATCTTGTTTCCTCAGCCTTTTAAGGACATAATAGAAAACTATTGCTGTAAAAATTAACACTGTTGACTGAAATATACACATATATAAAGTAAATCTGTGAAATATGTAGCCCGGATTAAGATAAATAGAGGAAAAGGCAGATTATAAAAACCAAGATCAGGTTTCAAGCCAATTTATATTGAACAATCAAGAGCACTACAATGTTAGAGACACTTTCTGAGTACAGGTATTTTCACTGTCCGTATTGCAGCTTATTTTATCACATCTTCTATGTAGGCATTTGTATTCATGAATTGTCATGTGTGCTGTAATGAATAAAAATTATGTGTAAAATTCAGTCCTAAAGGATGTAGTTTATAGACAGATGAAGTACTTATCTTTGTCTATATTTGCCACCTAAGTCACTCAAATATATTACCTAAAATAAAAATTCTATAGCTTTAAGAAAAAAAAAAAAAAGGCATTAGTTATCAAACCATTTTCATCTTTTTAATATTAATTAACTCCCCTATCTAAACTGATGTTTCTGCTCATGCCACAGAATAAGCAGGAGTGGGTGTGTTCTGCATACAAGGTCAAATAAGCTGCAGAATGCCACGCTGCTTTCTGCAGCAGATGGGTAATGTTACATGGATTTTAATTATTGAAATTACTCCTGACGGTGTGCAAGCACTCTTTCTTAATAACAGTGGAATTGACCACATCATAACATTTGAATTTTGTGGCACAGATGAGTTCATTTAGAGATGTCATGTGTTTGTCCTCTGGAGAAGGAGAGCTACTGACCCTTAATTTTCTTGTTGCTGCTCCACCCTTAACAACCTTTTTTCACTGTGTTGATACGTTTCAAGGGGAACCTGAAATAGTCTGTTATCATTGGGAGGGTGCTGGGTGCAGGTTCGCAAAGAGCTTTTAAATGCCTCTGCAGCTGGCAATCTGCAAGAATAATTTTGACGAGCGAAGCTCTGCTACTAGCATGGGTTTAGGGATTGCTTTGATGCTGAGTTCTCCCAGCTCCCCTGCAGAACAATAGAGAATGTCCCAGCAGATGACTGCTTGAAATAGATTTGTTCTTGTGAATAGTTTCTTTATATCCTTCAGCAATTTATTCATGCTACTTTCTAAAAAGTGTTAATGGTTTCATGTTTATTTCTTTCAATATGTTTCTTCTCTCTTACTCCACTAGGAGGAACAGACTAATGGATAGAATGTGGAGCATTAATTGGGGTCTCCTATTTATTTATTTTTTTCACCTGACATGTGGTTACCATTGTCATAACTGCCCATCTACCTACATTTCTGCTGTATTTCATGCAAGAACATCTAACCACTTTTCTCTGTGGTAAGAGCTGAGATCCTCACTTCTTACATGTTCTTCTGTTGGTAGAGGCAAGAGAGAGGTAGCTGAAGATGGGTATGGTGGGTAAATGAAAGATGCCTGCAGAAAGGAACTGATGCATTTTGTGCGTAGGAGGAGAAATACTGTTTTTCATTTGCAGTGTCAAAAGACTTGGGTTCTGATTAGACATTCAAAAGAGGTTTCTGACAAAGACAAAAGTGAAATTAGGAAACAAGTTTCTGGGAAGATGATGGGATCTGCCATTGGAAGTGATTAAGAAGAGATTAGACAGATACCAGGAATGACATAGTTTCTCCTATCCTGAGAAGATGAACAGACTTGGTGCTGCTGCCATGGGGCTCCTTTGAGATCTATTTTTCAGTGATTTTTATGATCTTTTGTGAGCTGAGGATCTGGATTAATTACATGTCTGAATAATTTGAACTCGGCCCCATACTAATTGAGCTGCACTGTCTGAGGGAACAGATTTATGAGTGCTGCTGCCCAGCCCTGGGCCTATGTGTTGACATATTCTCAGCTTCCTCAGCTCTGACACTGTGCTGCCGTACAGTCCTCCCACAGCAGGAGAAAGCAGAGGCACTTGCTTACGGACATCAATATTGCAATGTCTAGCTGGTACTTACAACCAAAAATTGGCTTGGTCCACAAATTGCAAAAAAGCAGAGCTTGAGTAGTATTGTAACGCAGTGCAGGAGGGGGAGGCTGAGCTGAGAGCTCTGACCCAGCATGTGCATCCCTCGACAGTGCGGCTTGATTACTGATATAAGGAATATAAGGAAGGTAGGATTGAGCTGGCAGCGAGCTTTAATTAAAATAGCTCTGAGTCCTAAGAAAGGGAGACAGTTGCCATGGGGAATGGAGAGCTTGCAAGGAGCTTGACTCTATGCCTGAAACATGGGAGAATGGAGTTGCTGCCCGGCATGCTCAGGGACGAGTTACCACGGGGAGCTCTGAAACCACGCTGACATCAGAAGTTTGAGTAAGACAGCAGAAAGCAGTGCAAAAGCAAGCAAACAGGGATGTATTTTTTTTCATACCAGCCAAGCATTATGGGTCCTAAAATAGTCAAGTTCACCTCTCTTATTTAGGTGTTTTGGTGTCTTCTCTCTTTCCTCCATTCCATTTTCAGGAATATACTTTACTGCTCTGTGTCTCAACGCTTCAGTACGTATAGTGAAAGCTTATTTCTGCTGGAAACTATGTGTATCTTACCGTTTACGTTGATGGGGCTGGGTTTCCACCTCTGGTACTTGGAATAGATCGTGTAGCTGTTGCTGAGCAGCAAGTATATCCGAAATGGAAGTGGCATGTGTTCCTGTTCCCTATCTCATGCTAGCACCAGTGTGTCCACCCTGTCAGCGGTGTCAGGGAGTGTAAATACCACTGAAACTAACTTTCTGTTTGGTTGTGTTTTGTTTTTTCTGGGGTGGTTTGCTGCCCCTGATCTGGCTGATGATGTGACAGCTAGCACTGGCCCAAGGCGGGGTCAGGACCTGGGAGCAGCAGCTGTGGCATTGCTGAGCTTAAACAGATCACAGACCCATATACCCTGTTAGCACAACTTCTCTTTTGTTGGTTAGCCGGTGCCCCTTCCTTCTAGAAGGAAATTTGGCACTTTGCACCTGACAGATGGCCTCTCAAAGGGATACATATAACTGGCAGATGCCTCTCCCAAGTGATCAGTTAGGCTTTAAAACCAGCTCTTGGTTTCTTGATGAGCTTGAAAAACCCTGTGTGGATCCTCCATCAAAAAGCCTGCCTTCAGGCATTGTCATGTAGAATCACTGCTGTTAGCTTCTTAAATTGTGGATAGAAATCAACAACCTTCATAGGAAAGATTGTAATTGGGGAAAAAAAATACTAAATTGCCATTCAGTCCAAAATGCCCCAGACTCCCCCTCCCTTTTTTTCTTTTCTTTTTTTCTTCTTACTCTGAGCTAGTCTGGCAAGAGCGATCTGAGTTTGGTATCTTTATAATAGGACCCAGTCAGCCATGGGATAATCAGTGATGTAAAGCAGGCAACAGCTCTGCTTCAGAGAATGCGGTCTCGTGTGTTTGTTACTCAGGCACTATTCAGTGCAGTGGGAGTAACGAGGATGTGGAGAAGTAATTCAGCTGAAGTGTGACATTAGGAGAAGTGTCCTGTCCACTCTGGGCTGCATGCTCCTGCCCATGCTCTTCACTCTGACCAGAGTGCAGGATTCTGGGGGAGCTCATCCTGCTCCTGCCTCAGTGGGGTTGGGCAGATGGCAGTAACAACATGGCGTGGAAAGCTGGAGAAGGGATCCAGAGAGCAAGTCTTATGAAGAAGCAGCTGAGGGAACTGAGGTTGTTTAGCCTGGAGAAAAGGAGGCTGAGGGGAGACCTTATTGCTCTCTACAACTACCTGAAAGGAGGTGGTAGCAAGGTGGAAGTCAGTCTCTCTTCCCAAGTAACAAGTGATAGGGTGAGAGGAAATGGCCTCAAGTTATACCAGAGGATGTTTAGATAAGATATTACGAAAAGTTTCTTTACCAAAAGGGTTGTCGAGCTCCAGAACAGGCTGCCCAGGTGTCCTGGTTTGAACCTCAGTTTTGATAGTGAGAATGATGCAGATGAGTTGGAATAACCCATTGGTCAGTTTTGGATCACCTGTCTTGTCTGCTCCTCCCCATAGGTTTGACCCCTCAGTTTTCCACTTCTGTCCCTCCAACATGGCAAACTGACCTTGGCTGTTGGAGGAATAAGTATAAGCAAGAGTGTCTCTGCATACCACTCTTCAGTATTATCTATAAACATTAGACACTATCACTCTGGAAGCAGACATATGTGAAATATTCGCTGTTAATTTCAGAAAGTGCAATTAGTTAGAAGAAACTTAACTGAAAAGTAAAATTGCTGAAAAAAAATTGGTTCTGTTCTATCTTAAATCAGGACACCAGGGTTAAAAGGTTGGGTCACCATACTTGGAGGTAGTGTTGTTAGTTAATATAACACTGTTAGACTCAATGATCTTAAAAGTCTTTTCTGACCTAGATGATGCTATGATTCTAAAAGTGGGAGTGAGACTGGCCTTTGGGGTGTGGTTGGGCCATAGGTGGACATGGATTTGTCCATTGGTACCTGGAGAAATTTGAAGGCTGGTACAGGCCTGAACAGAATGTGGGAAGATTCTTTGTGGAGACTATTGCATTTGCAAGATGTTGTTATCAGCCTGCTCCAAGGCACGGATGTGTCATCATCTTTCACCGACTCAGTCAGTGTGGTATTTGGAAATAAATCCTCCCACTTCTTAGAAATGTTTCATGCCATTGGAGCTGCAGGAGACAGAAGAGTAGCACAGTTAAAATTAAACTAAATGACCTCCACAATGCCATTCTCATGGCAAAACTTTTTCCAGCCAATTGATACTCTGCTGTTTGCAATGATCATATGTTAACGTGTGACATCATTCTGCAGATATGCAGAGGGATCATATTAACTCAACTGTGTTATAATCCTGACGTTTGAATTTCTTCTCATGCCTTTTTAATATTGTTTAGTTCAGTAAAGTGTCTCTTCCTTTGAAGGAATTAGAATTAGTTAGGACTATTCCAGTAGTGTTTCTTACAGGGTGCTAATATTAGTTATAATTAATTATAATTAATATATTAATGTAATTGATATACAATTAATGTATTAATACCAATGTATTAATTGCTATGAGTGCAGTCAATTCAAACTATTATTTTTCAGATAAGCATGTATGATTAGAGATTTGTAGTGTGTATCATTTTATAAAGAAGTTGTTATAATATTACACAATCATAATACTTAGCAGGAAAATTACATACCTAAATACCCAGAACATTCCTTAGTTCTATCTTTTTATATATACTTATATATGGAAGTCAATTAAATAGATATTTTATAGGGATATATAAGTAGCAGGATTTACAACATTAAGTATTATGGGTTTCAGACTCTGAGATAACTACATAGATGGACCATATAATTGCCCTTGAAAGAATTTTATCTTACTTATTTAGATTTAGTGATTCCAATTAAATGTGTTGAGCTTTTCAGATGACTAAATTATTAGATGTAACTGCTTTATTTAAGAGCCATTGCTGGTGAAGGAACTTAAAACATATATTATCTTGATCTGGCTTCTATTCAATATGCTATAGATAACAAATACATCCCTTTTTAGTTTTTGTCTTTGCTAGTATTATCATTCTGTAAGCAAATCCATGGAAGGGAAAGATTATAGGTACTTCTGTTATTCTACAGATACATTTTCAATGATGTCACGTGCACAATAGCACATCTAGTTTTTTTTCTGCTTTTGAGAAAAGCTAAGGAATGTCAGAATCGTACATCATTTTAAAAGTTCGTAGTTTCTGGTTTTGCAGAATATGAGCTGTATTTGTGCTCTTGAAGTATTACACTAGCACAGCTGGTCAGATCAGGTACAATATCACGGACTCTGATAATGCCACCTGAATGAAACATTTTGAAGGATGAGACCAGATAAATTCAGTTTAAAAGAAAGGATGCAGACTTTCAACAATGAGGAAAAAGAATATTTGAAATAATTTGTTTTGGGAGGGATATAGACATATCTGTGCATTGAAAGGAAGACAAAAATGGGTCTGCAAGAAATGCTGCATCCCTGGTTAGCTACGTGTCTATATCTATGAATCAGGAGGATCGGTCTGCAAGTTCTGCAAAAGGGTCATACCAAGCCACAATAGGCCATCCAAAAAATCCCGTTACAGCTTTAAATATATGTGGAAAATGTCATTCTTTCAGTTCAAGGTGAGTATTCCTGCATACCAGAAAGGGAAAATTTAAGGCTAGTCTAGAGAAACTTCTTTGGGGATTGGAAACAGGAAGTGGTAAATAGAAGAGAATATTCCTCGCTTTCCTATACCCACTTTCATCCTCTCTTCTCTCAAATTCCCTTAGCCCCTCAGATCAAAAAAATCAAGGCAAGCTGAGTCTCTCTGCAGACCAGCCAGTGCTCCCTGGTTGCCTTCTCTGTGGCATCCAAGTCTCTTTCTGGGTTTTTACATTGCACTATTTTCCTCTTTGGTTTCTTCCACCAGTAGAGGTAGCTTTCCAGTGCTGTCCTGGCGTCCTACTACATTGTGCTGGTTAGAAGAATGCTCTATATGATGTAGACTTACATTTTCCATTGCTTATGGAAAACAAAAAATGTACATGTAATTCAGATTAGAGGCTCCTAAAGCGGGGAGGGGGGGGGGAATGGGCTTTAAAGTTTTTAAGGGTATATCTGTATATTTTAAAAGTGATGAATCAAAGATTTTTTAGGGATTGGTTATTTTTTCCTCATTAAATTCTCATGAATTTATTTATACTTGCGTGTTGCCAAGTTGATACAAAAAATATATTAAAGAAGCAAAAATCACTTATAAATTAGGTTAATTTTGTGACAGAACGATCCTGAAAGACCTCCCAAACCTCGTTTTGGCCAAAGTTGTGCTGGTGGTGCTTCTTCATGTGAAGTCAGCATGTTTGTAATTAATTTGAACCCCAATTAAATTCTATTTTCTATGATACGCTTATTGTTCTTCATGAAAAATACACCTTTTATTTTCCTCTGTACAGTAAGTAAACATGGCATACAAATTTGCAGTGAGACTTGTCAATACACACATGAGATCATGGATATTAGGCTGAGCATAAACTTTCTATTACGTTCAATTTACTGCTATGCAATAAAACTGTCATCAGATCAAATGAGATTTTATACTGCATCAGCTATAATACAACACTATTAAACTGGAAGTATATAAATTTTCCATTGTTCTCTTTGTCATGACTTCTGAAAATTAGAAAGTTATGCACAGCATCATGCTATGGCTTACATATTCCAACAGATAAATAGTGATTTAGTCAGGGTAGTTTAGGGCATATACTTAATTTCTGATTATAAGGCTGTTTTGCAGAGTTAAAAAGAGTATGTTTTATTGCAGTAAGGACATGGAATCTTTTCATGGAAACTTGGATGAAATAGAAGTAGAGAAAAGGCCCAAACACTAGTTCCCTGAATTTGTGTGGGACAAGAAATAGTAGATAAAAGCCAGAAATATAAAAAGTCCTTTATATGCTACAAGATAGGGGAGGATCAAAGTAGTTAATGGAACAGCATTCAATTTTATGAGCAGGCTTCAAAACAACATAATTTTTCAGTAAGTTCAGTTTATAGGTGCACAGTTCAAGAAATCAAGAACCACCAGAGCTCACTTCTCGTCTTGGAGAAAGGACTTTAAACATCATATGTGTATTTAAAAAGTTCTTTATTATTTCAAAATTAGACATTCCGATTCTTTCTTTTTAAAGTGCCTTCTAACTTACAATTATTTGGTATTATGAAGTGTCTACATGTGTGATTAATACAAAGTGCTCTGTATGTAGCATATGGAATACAGCATTTTTAAAGTCTAAGCTGAATCAAAAATGAATAATATATTCATATACAGTGCACTTAATTTTGGTCATAAGTACTGTCACAGTTTGAATTCCAGCCAGCAACTAAGCACCGCACAGCCACTCAGTCACCCTGAGCCCCCTCAGTGAGATGGTGGAGAGAATTGGAACAGTAACAGTGAGAAAGCTTCTGGGTTGAGGTATCGACAGTTTAATAAGTAAAGCAGAAGTCATGCACACAAGTAAAGGAAAACAAGGAATTCATTCAGTGCTTTCCATCAGCAGGAGGGTGTTCAGCCATCCCTAGGAAAGTGATAACTCCAAACATTACACACACACATGCACATGCACGCACACACACACACCCACACACACACACCCCCACACCTCTCCTCCTTCTTGCCCCAGCTTTATATACTGAGCGTGGTGTCATATGGTATGGAATATCCATTTGGTCAGTTGGGGTCAGCTGTCCTGGCTGTGTCCCTTCCCAACTTCTTGTGCACCCCCAGCCTACTTGCTGGTGGGACACTGTGAGGAGCAGAAAAGGCCTTTACTCTGTGTAAGCACCGCTCAGCAGTGACTGAAATATCCCTGTATTATCAACACTGTTTCCCACACAAATCCAGAACACAGCCCCATACTAGCTGCTATGAAGAAAATTAACTCTACCCCAGCCAAAACCAGTAAGAGTGCAAAAGTTTGTTATTTAATATTTGTATTCTGCTGCTGCTCAGAGACCTGTCAGGACTGAAGTGATATTTGTAATACATAATATATGATCCTTGCTCCTGTAAAACCTAAAGATGTCTTTCACTTTTCATATATGGTAAGTTTGAAAATAGATATATCTAAGTCCTAGAGGATAGGTGACCTGAACAGACTTTATCTTAACTAAGCCTTCTGTTTTTGATTTCTCGTAGTCTGTTCTGTTATGTGTAGGTTCATTAGACATGCCATGTGACTGACATCTTCCACAATTAATGCTCACGTATAATTAGATGCAACTCTGACAAGGACTCTGTTGTTTTCTATAGTTTCACAGAAAAGCCTTTTCCTTCTTCTTTGGCACCAATCCATTAAAACCGTTGCACTGTGATCAGCTGGTGACTGGGTTTGAAAATAATTTACAGCCATGAAAACATTGGTTGTGTGTTGTTAGCTCCACCTCTTGGATTAACAGATATCTTGGATTACAGATACAGTAGTTCATAGGGGAATCCTCTCTGGAAATGTAAAAAGTCCTGAGGCAATACCCTAGTAGAAGCATCTGGCTCAGTTGCTCTATCCTGCAAGTTTAATGTTCAGTGCTTGATTACCAGTACCGTTTAATTATGAATTATTTTACTAATAATTTGGGTTACATTGTCCTCTAGTGGCTCATACAGATAACTGCCCTGCCAACAGACTCTCTTTGCCTTGTGTTTTAAATCCTCTCCCACTGTTTTCGTACAAGTACAAGTCACCTCAGAAAAGGACTGATGCAATGCCCAAATAATTTTGTGTCTTACTGGCACTGCATCTACACAAGAAGATCTATCCTCTATAAATGTGCATTGTCTGCTTAAGAAATAAATATTCTAAATAGTTTAAAGTAACAATAGAGAGTTGTGAGAAGATACTGTATTTCATCAGAGCATTTGATGGAAACTGCCTTACTTTGAAAAGGTGATGCCGTATTCTCTAATATACTGATATTGTTTTTCCTTGTGGCAGAGCAGTAGGATTGCTTCCAGCCAAGGCCTTGGCTCTGGTCAGGGGAAGCCTGGCAGGCAGTGCTGCAGCAGGCACGGCTCTGGGGATGCTCTGACTGATGAGTCTCCCCTTTTCGCATTGTTCCTTCCTTGACTAAATGCCACAAGTAACGAGCAGTCAGAGCTGGTCTGCGGAGATAGTTTCTGCCTGTGTAAGAGGAGGAGGAGAGGTGTTATAAATGCTTCTCCCTGTATCTCTGAGATTATGTAGGAGATGGAACGGTTACAAGTGGCAAAGGAATGAGATTTCTGTCTTCTTTAAGAGATGGTGGTGTGCTCCAGCAAGACGATAGCTTGCTTTTTCTTTTGCTGTTTACAGTAATAGGAAAGACAAAGGAGTACTCTGACCTTACAGAGTTCCTCTCGGAGACTTTTTCAAAGTAACGTGCCTAGTAGTCTTTCAGAGAAACAATACATATGGATTCAGTAAAAATATTTTGCTTGAGTCCTCCGTCTCTGGCCACCTTTTTTCTTCCTCCCTTTACGGAGAGGCCTTCCTTTCAACCAGCAGTGTGACTATGTGCTTTAGATGGATGTCAGCTGGTTCCTGTTCATTCCCTGCGCTGATTTTCCTCCAAACACCAGGAGAATTGTGGTGGCTTAATTATACTGGACACAGCGGAGTTGTGCATTTGGTGTTGTTCATGAACTGTCTCTGACTCGCACCTATACCCACACCTAGCAAAGGTCACTAACTGCCACAGCTGAGAACGTGCTGACAGAAACAAAATATATAAAGGCAGCTCTGAGGTATAAAATGTCTTCAGTTGTGAAATCATCAGTGTTGCCAGTCTTACAGTTCACCCGGAGGTTTATTAGGCAGTGATGGATGCAGGAATATTTGCGAGAGTTATTTTTGTCTAGTGCTCTGTGGCTCTTCTGCCACTGGGGATTTTTTAAACCAAAGGCATGCCTTCAGTTAAGAAATCACGTAGGGTCTTTATTCTTAAGTATTCTCAAGTTCCCCCAGATGGGGAAGGTGATAGATTTTATTTTTCTTTAACAAAAAGTTTTCATGTTATAAAGTGCTTTTGTAACTCTTGCATCAATGTTTTTGTTTGGGTTTTTTTTTTCTTTTTTCTTTTTTTCCATATTTTGCAATTTTGTTTTCCAGGGGGTTATAATTGTTTATTTAACATAAATGCTATGCAAAGTTCTGTTTATCCTTATTTCAGAGTGCGTGGTTTTACCTTCTAGTTAGTAAAGAGTACAGGTTGGTCTGTAGTCAGCTCACTGATTGTAATTTCTGCTGTAATTATTTTTTTAAACATGTGACCCTTCTGGGTAGCTGTCAGGCCAGTGATTGCCCTCCTGCAACACTGAAATCTTTTCTAGGAGCCCCTTACTGCTTCTGAGGTGTGCTCTTCCTGACACCCCAGCAGCGAAGGGGCTGTGCCCCATCATTGAGGTCAGAATAGTTCTTCCCTCCACCGGCCGCTGAGGTGATGCTCAGGTTCCTCCTGCAGGCAAGGAGATGTGAACAATTATGCCTATTCCTATTAATCAGGGAAAATGCAGGCTTCTCCCCTAAGCAAAGCGGGGGGTTGCTCTTACCAACTGTGTTGGTCACTATTCTATTCCAGCTGTATGTTAACTCCACCTTCCCATAGCGTGTTTTACATCAGGGTTATGCTAGCATAGTCTTTCCAAAATAACCTGTTCCTTGATGTCAAACTCAGTCAGAGCTGGAATCCAATGGAAAGTAATTTTTAGTGAAACTGATCCCTTGTGACCTCTCTCCTAAGGCTGCCTGGGAACCACGTATGCTAATGAAAAAGAGAAAGCCGTGGTGACCTTGTGTGTTCTCAGGCTCATAGGGTGTCATCCTGCTCAGCACAGCAATGTGTTTGTCAGGTTTTGATGAGAGCTTTACAACCTGGCAGGTCCCCCCCCCCATCTACTTTGTGCCTCTGATACCTGCAGATACAAACACAAGAGTGCACCTTGTGCAGCAGCAGATGCCTTTACAGAACAGATACTGTTACTCATTGCTTTTCTGTGTGAACGTAGAAATCATCTGTCGGTGGAAAACAGGTGGCAATTTTATTTAAATCCAACTGTACCGTAGAGCAATAAAACCAATGAAATGATAAAGTCTTGCCAGGTTTTCCATTTCAATAAGCATCTAATCTTGAAAATGTTTTAATCAACCTTCCTTATAAGATATTCTCATTGCTGTATTGCTAGCACACACCTGAAATTACTGCTTGGCCTCAGATTACAAGGTGATGCTGTTTTGATTTGCACTGTTAAATCATTTCAATTTGGGAATTGATTTTTTTGTTTGGCCTTTTCTAAAGGTGATGTTCATCATTTGAGTGGCTGTGCATGAATGGTAATGTACTTGCATTTTCTCTCATCAGAATAATGAAATGGTGGAACTACAGAGGATACGAATGAAAGATGAAATTCGAGAGTACAAGTTTCGGGAAGCAAGACTCCTACAGGACTACACTGAGCTTGAAGAAGAAAACATCACTTTACAGAAATTGGTGTCCACACTGAAACAGAATCAAGTAAGCATCGAAAGATTCAAGGCGGTGTGCTGAAAAATGACACCATTTTCTCCAATTTCCCATAATATGATCCCCCAGAGCACTTCAGTACACATTTATTTCTATGGTTTTTCCAGTTATTTTTTTGCTAAAAACTTTTTCTGAAACAGTGTTATTGGCCATTTTTGACCTATGGGGAGGCCCTTACCCTAGTTTTAGGAAAATCCCGGTGGAATGTTTTTTTGCAGAAGTTTGTAATAGTGGAGAAATTATTAAAATATAATTGGATCTTTTCACTTTCTGTTTTTCCTCTCCTCCCTCCCTGCATGCTGAACTCAGTGCCCAGTGGGAGAGCCCAGCTCTCCATTTCTTCTCAATTGCTTTCCTGCAACATCCTTTCCTCTTCTGCAGTGCAGAATAGAGGAAATAATCTTCACCCTGTTCTCCTGGTTCTTTCCTGCTTCTCTGGTTTTCCTGTACCAGTGTTGCTCTCTTCTCAGCCATGCTAACCCACAAGTTTAACAAGCTTCAAAAATAGGCAAAGGGACGTCAGATGTTCTTTGTTTGTCTTTTGTTTTCCTCATTACAATAATTCACAGTCAATGGCAAATAGACACACTATAATTCTCACCGCAGTGCAGAATGCACCCCAAGGAAGCACCATAAACAGCAGCCCCATTGCATCCAGATGTAAGCAGCCATGGGGTCCGTTCTCTCCCCCTTACAAAAGCTCAGCTTCCTTTGCTGCTGGATGTATATACTGCTGAGGAAGCAATCAAGAACACCTTTGTCCTTTAAATAGAACGAAAGAGTTTTGTTCTCGCGTCAGAAGACTTAACTTAGCATGGTCAATTCTTTTAGTTTCCAAATTGGATGATGTAATACTTTCTGCCTTCTAGACACTCTCCAGACCAGCATAACGTGGCACTCTGTAACACCATTTCCTTAACTGGTAGTGGATGATAACAGCGCTGCGTTGCAGCCCCTGGTTTGTGTCCTTAACCCACTGCTTGGTTCAGTCAGGGCTTTTATCAAATAGCCAAGACTGTCACAGTCTCTTAACTGCAGCCTGGTAACAAAGCTGCTTTATTCCTGCAGGAATAGGCAGGACTATTGCAGCTTTCTTCTACTGCTATTTTACTGATCCAACACAAATCCAATTGAAACATTTAAAACAACAGGCATACCGCAGGGAGTAGAAATGGGCACATTGTTCCCTTATTTATGAAGATACCCAGATTTTCACACTCCTGAAACTGAATTTATAGTAGATCATCTTTATGTCAGAGTTACTTACCAAGACAGCAAATTCCCCCTTTGAGGCATGGATTTTTCTCTCACCAGCCTCATAGGAGGCATTTTCACACTATCAGAAAATTAAAGACCCCTTTATGGATTGTCCTAGTTTCCCCCAGAAGAAATTCCGTTTGCAAATGTTTATATTTGTCATAATATTTCATTCTTAATGAAACTGAATGCCAGCAGTCTGTGGAGAAAAAAAGCCTTACCACATTTTGAATGGCTTTAAAAATCAGTCTTTTTGCATCACATATCCATGTGCTTGTGATTCCTAAAATAGCTTTGATCTGCAAGATAGGATTTCAGGAGCGTTTTATACTTTAATACACTACAAATTTTCAAAACTGTATGTTACAGGTCTTAGTCCTAAACTGTTATTATCTGGGTTGGGGTTTTTTGCAGCTTTTTTTAAGCAAAAAATCATGAGATGGTAACCATATAGATAATACAGACTTCTGGTTTTTACATGGATTTAAAATTTTGAAAGGTTTCTTTTCCTGTGTCCTTCAGTTATAAACATAGCTACTTGACGGGATGTAATAATTTTTCAGATGGACCTCTGTCTCCATTCAGGAAAGATAACAAGTTTCTAAATGTAGATTTCAAAATATGGATTTTTCTTTTCTAGTTATCTGAGATCTGTACATACTATGATATACCAAAATGGCTTACTGCAAATCATAGTAAATCTATAGTAACCAGCGTATCTGCTACCAAACAACCTTCGTTCCATGAAATATATTGTTTATTGTCATCAGTTACTCAGAAAAAGGTGTTACATTTCTTGATTCTCACATGCTGATAAAGTGAGCAATGGAGTATTTAACAGAGCAAGCTCCGCTTGCGTTTTCTGTGCAGCTAGTTCTTTGTAGCTGCAGGCAATGTCTGGTATTTCAAACTTTATTTTCTCTAACACCTATTTCAATAAGGCTGATAAATGGCAGGTTTTCATGACTCAAGTTTTAGTATTATGAATGTTCTTTGTCTTGTCTAATTCAGGTTGAATATGAAGGATTAAAGCATGAGATTAAACGATTTGAGGAAGAGACAGTGTTGCTTAATAGTCAGCTAGAAGATGCCATCCGGCTGAAGGAGATTGCTGAGCATCAGCTGGAGGAAGCTCTGGAAACTTTAAAAAATGAAAGAGAGCAAAAGAACAATCTGAGGAAGGAACTCTCCCAGTATATCAACCTCAATGATAGCGTGTATAATAACCATATTAATATATCAGTAGATGGACTGAAGTTTGCAGAGGATGGGGGTGAGCCCAACAATGATGACAAAATGAACGGACATATCCATGGGCCTCTCGTGAAACTCAACGGTGACTACCGAACTCCTACGAGTAGGAAAGGAGAATCTCTGCACCCTGTCTCTGACCTCTTCAGTGAGCTCAACATATCAGAAATACAGAAACTGAAGCAGCAACTCATGCAGGTAAGAGCTGAATTTAATCTCCCAATGTGTTTAGACACCTGTCCTATGGACCCTTTTGTGATGATTTTCCCCAATTATGTTCTTGACAACATATATCCTGTTTTCAGACTTTTGCTTTCTTCACATCCAGACTTTACTAGAAATACTCCTAGAATACAGAGTGTCTGCCTGTGAAAAGTCAGTGTGAACTGAGAAGTTCAGTGGGAAGAGGAGGAAGGTACCTAGTTGCTGTGGTTGCAGACGGCTAGATTTGTTTTTCCCAGTTTGATGATGGGAAATGTCCCTGAGATTTCAAGTCAAATAAAGTCCTCTTTGGCATTACCAAAGCTATCTGGAAAACATCCCACTAAACTACAGACCTGATTACGCTCTTTTGCAACTTAGAGGGGATTTTTGCCATTAAATTCAGTTAGAACAAGATTTGGCATACCGTCAAGAGAGAACAAAAGGAGAGGTGCGCTCCTCTTAGTAACTGCACTGGGAGAGCATGTGGCGTGTGAGATGTCACAAAGTGCCCTTGTCCACCCTGGCAGTCCCGGCGGATGCGCAGGCTGCAGGAGGTGCCTTGGGGACCATACAGCGAGCGTTTGTTAGAAAATAGCCAGAATAGGAGCCTGGGATGCAAGCCAGATAAATACACAAGCTGCCAGCCCCAATGCTGACATCATCTTAGAAAGGTTTACAGTGCCACACAGAGAAAGGGTCCTGCTGCCCAAGCTGTTGAGCATCTTCTCTGATACAAGAGTTTTTTCAAGCTCTTTTCAAGGTTTTGGCACCATCAAGGAAACATCCAGCATTTTCTAGCTGTGGGCTTCGAAAAAGGCCCTCTTCTGAAAAGGCTAAATGTAAATCCTTCTCAGTCTGAAAAGTAAAAGGTGATTTGGAACTAAAGTAGAGCAAACCCAATTTTCAGTGCTTGCTAGAGAACAATAAATCCCTATGTGGTCTGTCCTATATTTGCTGAGGAGTTAATTGTTTTATTTACTTCATAGCCAAACTCACCGTGGGAAGTTTTGATCTGAGCTGTGACAGGGCAAGCACTGATGAAATCACAAACAACTTTGATGCAAAATATACATAATTTAAGTGGGAAAGCTTGAAATTTGGAATTTTATTTCTGTGGAAAATTCTATCAGAAACTTTCTGAGTAGGAAAATGTAAACTGTGTGTAGCTTGTTTACTTACGCATATATAAAAATATGCATGCATATGTACATATATGCATTTAAGTATATAACATATGAACGCATGTATTATATGCAGCTTTTAATTTAATTCAGAAATACAATTTTAAAAAATTTTAAAACCCAAGTTCAGAAGAAATGCTTTGAAATGTTCACATTTTAGAATACAGTGTAAACATTTTCAACCATAATCATTATGCAATAATATATTATTACATTATGCAATATAAATTTGGAATGAAAGCTGTTTGGAAATGATAAAACAAGATTGAATGTGTTTTTTATTTTATTTTATCAAATTAAGTTTTGAGCTTGATAAACTTCTACTTGAAAGACACTGCAAATGTTTTGGTGGTCTCTAACTTTGGCATTACTTATTTATCTTACATTTCTTAAGCAAAGAGTCAGCCTTCTGATGATCGCTAGCCACAAACTATCTAGGGTCCTTTAAGACCCTAGGAAGGCTGTTAGAAAAGAAGTACAACTATTTTTTAGTCAGAATGCCTTTGTCAAGCTCTAGCACCTTCATTACAATAGCCGTCAACATGGAAAAGTGTGTTCTAATCATGCTTAAAGTTTTAAGGTTTAAAAAGAAAAACTAGAGCCAGCTGGCAATGTGATTTCTTTAGATACTGAAGAGTTACTGCAAAATTCTGTTGTGTATTTTTTTTAAAGTAATTATCTTCTTTGTTGAGTTGCTCGCCTTGGTTCTCACAAATTAAATGTGAAAAATTTCTCCACATTTTTCTCAGAGTAGCTGGGAGATTTAATCAGATTCTTGAGCAAAATGTCATATTTTTTTCTCCTCCACACTGTCTTTGCTATGTGGTGTTCATTCAGCCATATCTCAGTATTTGGTACGTGTTCCTCATGTTTTCTCTGAAGAGGCAGACTCTATGACAGAGTTGCTGAAGGAGCTAACTCTCTTCTGGGAGTTATTTTTGTGTCTGTAGGACAGCAGGTTCCTTTTTTGAGAGAAGCAAACTTCAGATTTGCCATTTCATATGCGTGAGGCAAATTTTTTCACACCTCAGTCTCAAAAAGAAGCCTTAACTAAAAGAGTATGACAGATTTAATTCCTTCTGCAGCTTTAGGATGCTGCTGCTTCATGGTCTGTGCTGATCCATAGGAGAGATTTAATTGTAACTGTTCCTTTTCCGTCTTTAAAACCAACTAGGTAACATACGTCTTGCTGAGAATTTCCATATTCTGAGACTTTCTCAGAAAAGCTCGAGGCTTTCTGCTTTTTACTGTTTGTTGTCCAGTGGGAAGAATTCTCTATCTCATCTTCATAGCCTAGGACTCCTCTCTTCCATGGTAACACTTTCTCTACTCCTGAGGCCAGTGTCATATTTGGAAAACTTAGAATAAGGTCTCTATAAAAAAAAGAAAAAAAAAAAAAAGTAAAAGAAAAAAATGAAGAGGAAAAAAAAAGTCATGCAACCCAATTTCTCTTCTCCAACTGTCAAAGATATGATACAGTTGAAGTTCAGGGTTCTTGAACTGAATTTTCCAGTTGATTTGTTCCAGTCACCTCTAGGAATTTCTCACTTATATTCTGATGTTATTTTTTTTAAAAAAAGGATGAATAGCAATGCTAAAATTGGTTTCCATAATTGCAAACTGTAGAGCTAATTGGGAAGGAAATTTCCTAAAACTGAAATCTTTGAAGGGAAGGATGCATCACAAAATAGGTACAGCTGCTTTTGAATTGCTTTTATTTTCATTTGAAGATGATAAAGGTCCTTTATACAGCCACTAATTTCAATGTCAAAAAAACCCCACCACCAACCAACAACTGAACTGAAAAGTAACTGCAATTCCCAAAACTCTGCTGTGGGTGGAAATAAGAGAGTATATTATTGTCTAGAACAAAAAATATAATTGAGCAGAGCTATTAGTATTCAGAAGGTGTGAGCTCAGGACTGAGCTGGAGCTTTGTTTTTTGTTGTTTCTTGTTTGTTGTTTGTTTTGGGTTTTTTTTTTCTCCATGGAAGTAGAACCACGTATTTATAACTTTAAAAAGAAGTGGATTAGCTTAGTTCATAATTACTGGACCAGAATGAGAACATTTAGTAGATCTATGTTTTTAAATTCACTTACTGTTCAAGTTGGCATGTGGGTTTTAAAAGTTGCATGTTTTCTCTGGAAAGGATCCTTTCTACTTGAAAGAAGTATTTCATTCCAGAACACATTTAAGTTCAGGAGATAAATAATCTTAAAAATCCCAATTAGCTTGGTTACAGTTTTCCTTCATGGTAGAGTATGAGAGCTGGGGTCAGTAATCTGCCAAGATCAAGTCTGTCTGATTAATTTAAGCATGCACTGAAACACTGTACTGCTTTAACACCAAGCTGTTTTCTCAAAGGAGAGGCTCTCTGGCTGTAAGCTCTGTAATTATTTTTACACTAGTGCGATCTACAGTTAATTGTCTACTTCCATCTGAACATACACACAATGGACCCACACACCTTAAAAAGACAACTGCCTTTGATGTGTAATGCATAGATCTTTATTACCCATATGACTCTTCATCTTATGGTGAGATGGTCCTTTAATCAAAACTCAGATTTTCCTGTATATGTGCAGCTCACCTTACCAGCCTGAAGGACTAAACCTCTTCATTATCTGATGAATGTAATGCAATTAACACCTAAACCTGCTATACTAGCTGTTAAGAACTAGAGTTCAGATGAAAGTTTCTGGGGAGAGTAGACACGGGGCAGAGTATTCGGTGGAAGCAAAAACAGAGCAGAGCTTGAAAGGAGGCTTTTGCTGGGCACCTCTCTGAACTCTCCAGGGCAGGTCCGCCTGAGAGATCTGTGGAGAGCAGCCACCTTTTAAGAAGATGCTCTTGGCAAAGGGGAAGTCTCTCTATTTTGGATTTTCTCAACAAGAGTATGGGGAGGTGGGGTGAGCAGCAATGAGGGCAGCAGGCAGACAGAGGAAGCGATACGGAAACATCAAATGGAAGAAAGTACCAATATACCTGTAGTACACGGCTGCCCTCTTCTGCATTACAGCACAGGTTATGCAGTGCCTAAAGTGGAGCACCCTGTGTCTAAGGAGACAGGCTCTTCTTGGATCATAAAATAATGATGAGGTTTGGCCCTGTTTTTTCAGTTCTTAAGCCATCAGTCATCCATACACAAGAAAACTAGGCTGATTATTTAAGGTGTTTTCAACATGGCTTCTATTTTTATTTTTACAAATTCTGCCTGCAGTTGGTTGGAGGCTCTTATAGAGGTCGTGTTTTGAAAGCCTGTCTGTAAAAACAGGGGATCGTCATAGGTTTTAGTGGCTTAATACTTCTGAGTAGCAGCCACTGCTGGAAAGTCTGAAGGAGTCTGAAGCAGTGCTTGGAACGCTTTGTGAGATGGTATTAATACACTCTCAGTCTCCAAAAGGCTTTTCTTTTCCTTCCATAAGATTCATGGTGGCTGATTTGACTCTCTTCCAAACACTGCCTGGGGGAATGCTGATAGGGAAGGAAATACTTTTTGAAGGGTTTTTCAGAACTGTCAGCTTTGAATTCTCAGAATTAGTATTTTAGCCACTCATAAAGGGAACGTGGAGCATGCCATTTTCTCTGCACATGTTAATACAGGGCTGAAATACTGCATTAGTGGGAAAGAACAGAAAACCTGGTAGGGTCAGGATCCTGTTGGAAAAAGTTGTGAAAGAAGGATCCAGTCTTCTTCTGACTTCTTCTGCTTCCCAATTCACAACTCAGAATGGGAGAAAGATATATAAAAAAAAAAAGTTGGAGCATTACACTTAAAACTTGAAATGGGAGACTTTCAGGGGTGTTATGAATAGCAAATACCTGAGCAGATCAAACTTTACTTTTTTTCTTGTTCACTTGTTTTAAGATGCTATGCATTAAAACTTCTAGAGTCCTCCTCCATGACATTTTCTGCTGTTCAACATTCACATTTCTCTGTGGCTATTCAGAAAGGAGCTTACTGGTTCAGAACCAGTAGTTCGTTAGCTATACCACCAATCCTACTTCTCCTTTGTACTTAAAAGGATGGATTTTACTTATAGTGCTGGGGATGGGGAGTCCTGGGATTTGTACACACTCAGTCTCCTAATCTGTGTTATATTCCCACACAGTGGGTTATTTAATCTAATCTGTTGAAACGTACACAGCCATTTGTTTACTGTATTTGCATTCAGTAATCAAATCTTAGTGTTAACTTTGTGCAACACTCCAAAGATATAAATAAATATTGTGAAGGATTGGTAAAACTATTAATGGGGAATGTAAATTCAAACTCCACTGAGAAATGTGTGTGTACCAGTGGAAAGGTTTGTACTTGACTGATAGTTGGCAGTTCATGCCTGTTTAAATTTGTGGAACATATTTTGTAATAAATTCATTATCATCACTCCAGCTGAGTAGGCATTTAGCGCTTGGGCATTAAGTAATTCTGCCCTGGGCAACGTGTAAAGTCCTAGTGATACTGCAAACTTTATCAGAAGCTGGGACTGCATAGCCTTGTACAAGTTATTTATGCCTTTCTCTGATTTAATTTGGTGGTCTAGGGATATATGGCTAAAATCTCTTTGAAGCCTTCAGGTTGCGTATACGGAGTTGGGGGAGTGGAAGACGTGGATGTTATTGCAGAGTTTGGTGTTCAGCATGGGTAGGTCAGGATCCTGGTTTTCTTACTTTGACTCTGTTGCAGGTGGAGAGGGAGAAAGCGATTCTCCTGGCCAACCTTCAGGAGTCTCAGACGCAACTGGAGCACACCAAGGGAGCTCTGACCGAGCAACATGAGCGAGTCCACAGGCTCACAGAGCACGTCAATGCCATGAGGGGGCTGCAGAGCAATAAAGAGCTGAAAGCTGAGCTTGACTGTGAGAAGGGCCGAGACCCTGGCGAGGAAGCACATGACTATGAAGTGGACATCAATGGCTTGGAGATCCTAGAATGTAAATACAAAGTAGCTGTTACCGAGGTGATAGACCTTAAAGCAGAAATCAAAGCCTTAAAAGAGAAATATAATAAATATGTGGAAAACTACACTGAAGAGAAGGCCAAGTATGAGAGCAGAATCCAGACGTATGATGAACAGGTGACAAACCTGGAGAAGTCAACTAAGGAAAGCCAGGAAAAAATGGTCCACATGGAAAAGGAATTGCAAAGGATGACAAGCATAGCAAATGAAAACCATAATACCCTCAACACCGCCCAGGATGAGCTGGTGACATTTAGTGAGGAGCTGGCTCAGCTCTACCATCACGTCTGCCTGTGCAACAATGAGACACCAAACAGGGTCATGTTGGACTATTACAGGCAAAGCAGGGTCACCCGCAGTGGGAGCCTGAAAGGACCAGATGACCCTCGAGGTCTCCTTTCCCCACGACTTGCTAGAAGAGGGGTTTCATCACCTGTAGAAGCCAGGACCCTGACTGAGCAGGTGACAAAAGAGGCCGCAGAGCCTGGCAAGGAGCAGAGCCCGACAAAAACACCTTCCATTTCTCCTGTCATCACAGCCCCTCCTTCTTCCCCTGTCTCTGATACCAGTGACATCCGCAAAGAGCCGATGAACATCTACAACCTCAATGCCATAATAAGGGACCAAATCAAGCACTTGCAGAAGGCTGTTGATCGGTCGCTACAGCTGTCACGCCAGCGTGCTGCAGCTCGGGAGCTGGCGCCCATGATTGATAAAGACAAGGAGGCCTTAATGGAAGAGATACTGAAACTGAAATCACTCCTGAGTACCAAGCGAGAGCAGATCGCAACCCTGAGAGCAGTGCTGAAAGCCAACAAGCAGGTAAGATGCTAATAAAACAGTCAGTGGGGAATGTCAGTTATTTATGCAGGTCACTTACAAGCTTTCCCAGGAGTGTTTTGGAAGAGAGATTTTACTCACAGGTTATTTAGCCTCTCACTCGATCATGGTGAGGGCAGACCTTTCTCCTCTCCCTCCCTGCCTCCTCTTTAAGCTCTTTATCTCTGCTTTTCACAGCACCCACCATTCACCACGGGCACAGGGAGAACGGTTCATGTGGAAGGAGAGAAAAGCAGAAGAGCAGGGAGGCATCGCCTACCACTCAGTCTGATGCACTGGCATATTCCTATTACTCTTGTGAAATGCAAATATTTCCAACACTGGAAAATAAACCAGAGTGTGCAAGGAGAGGCTCTTGGGGTGTGGTGGCCCCTCACCGGGGCAGGTACTGCTGGAATGATGAAGGCAAGCCTAGGGGAGACAACCTGGGCCAGCACCTCTGCAGCTGCACGTGGGCCTTCTGGTGGGATTTAGTGGAACAGATGGTCCAAGCAACCCCTTTCTGTGCTTCTTGGCTTTTGGTAACTCTCCATAGGCTGTAAAACTTGAATGCCACTCAACAAATTTAAGGGGGTTAAAAATAAATGCCACAAAGGCCAAAGCGTGCCTCAGGAAGAGAATGGCAGGTGTAAGAGCCTGACCAGCTGCTTTGGACCATACGGAAGATGGGCATTTATTTGAAAATACAGCAGGTGAAATGATGAGTTATTTTCATTACAGGTGGTTGGAAATTTTTTGAATTATTTTTCTTTTTAGTCAGAAATAATTTCTCCTGTCATTGTCAAGTTTGTAATCCTTTAAGAAATACAGGGTTTTCTTTTTTCTTTTTTTTCTCTTTTTTTTTTTTTTAAGAAAAAGGACAACCTCACTACAGTAAAGATGACTTGCAGCAGTAACTGCATTTCTTTAGTTTCAGAAGGATGCATTATAAAGTTATATTTTAAGATAATTAAAAAAAATTCAAATTATTATTTTGAAAATTTTCACAGCTTAAAAATATCAGCCACCTTATTTTTGATGTTTCACCAATGCAAATAAACTGAGAATTGCTGCATTTTTTTATCAAATGCCAAGAGGACCATGTAAAGGTGTGGGGTTTTGATTTTGGTTTGGGGTTTTTTTGCCATAGTATATCCTCCCAAGCCTTTTGCATCTATTAGATTCCAGGTCTTAAATTTAAATGCAAATAGTTTTATTTCCTTCGGGGCATCTCCTTATGTCCAGAATTAAGGCTGACTGCAAGACGCTGCAGTGGCAGAGTCATTGTTCCAGATTGCCTGGGACTTTTCTCATCTAAAATCAGTGCAGTGATCACCACATGGGGGCATGAATCCCGGTTAATAGCTTGGGATGCTATTAGCTGGTGACAGTGATGGGTTTTCAGTGTTAAAATTCCCAATGGTCAAGTAGTCTGAAGTTACAATTTCAAGTTTAATTGATTGCTGGATCTGTAACTGCGTTTCTAGAGTACTGGGGACTTTTAAATTACAGTAATATTTCAATATACATTGAGTCTTTTATAGTATTTCTCCCCCTCTAATACAACACATGTTAAATATTAATTCAAGTAATTAAATACCATCTCTAGCTGAGCAATAATAGCCCTGAGCAATTATATGTGGATTTTCTGTGTAATTAAAATGTAATTAAGATATAATTGATGTATAAGTGTTTAGATTCCAAATTGAAGATTATTTTTTTCCATTAGCATAAAGCTATCATTTATTTTTTGATATTACCAGAGAATCTAGCTCAGACTTGCTCTTTTATTGCTGTCAGAAATAAAACATCACCCTACAGTGTGCTCACTGAAATGGGAAGGAGAGATTTGCTGACTAAGGAGGTGGTATTAATTAAACTTTTATTTATTGGACAGAAGCACAGCTATTGGTAACTGTACAACTGGGTGTAGAATCTTGCTATACTGTTCATGCAATCCTAATATCAACAACCTCAAACTTTAAAGTTAAAAGACATAATAATATAAAAGAATAGAACAGGCCACATCACAGTTTGTCCTCCTTTGTAGAAATGCTGTTACAATCCCCCTGTATTTGTTAGCACTTCAAACAGAGATGCTTTGCCTGGAGTTATTTGGGAAAGCAAGATAAGCATAACCAAACAGGGACAAAGTTTTTAGCAGGGCTTGTTGTCATAGGACAAGGGGTAATGGGGTTAAATTAAAAGAGGGTAGATATAAGGAAGAAATTTTTTACAATGAGGGTGGTGAAACAGTGGAACAGATTGCACAGAGAGGTGGTAGATGCCCAATCTCTGTAAGTGTTCAAGGTCAGGTTGGACAAGGCTCTGTGCAACCTGATCTAGTTGAAGATGTGCGGGCTCATTGCAGGGGTTTGGACTGGATGATCTCTAAAGGTTCCTTCTGTCCCAAACCATTCTATAATTTGAAATGCACTGTAAAAATGGCAAGAACTTGGCTTCCTAGAGAATCTCACCGTTCAGATCTGGGGGGAAGACCAGCAGCAGAAAGACCTGGGTCTGGTATTTTGGACTGCATTTCTGTAGTGAAGTCACACCCCTAACCAGTGAAGCATGGGTGCTACCTAGTGACCACCAGAAGCACTGCTACATCAGATTAAAACCAGAATTGGTAGTTTTCCTGGCAATACACTTGGCTACAGTGCACTGGCATCCTCTGTTATCCAGGTCCACGGGGACAAATGGCTCATCAAAAGAGAAAAAGAGGAGTTTCCACCTCCAGGCTTGAATTCTGTTAACTTCTTTTCACAGTGACTTACCCAGCTGCAGGACAGCCCCAAAGGAGTCTCTATCTCCTGCTGCAGGGGGCCTGGCACTCCAGCAGTGCAGTTTTAAATCATTAAGAGCATACAATAAATTTCTGTGTGCACCTGACAATATGTTGCTTAGTTTAATGTATTTGGCAATATCTGACAATATTTCTTTTTAATCTAGCTATATCTTTTTAAATAATATTTTCAAATAAGCATTAAGCATCAGGCTAGGTCACAGACTACACAAAACCCTGTAATACAAAAAAGAGGACAAGATTTGCTCTGAAAAGCTTCAAACCTAAGACCAGAAAAATAAAATTATTGAATCAGTTGCTCAAGATAGCAAGGCACATATATCTTGCTAGCATGCTTGCTTACCTTGTCTTGATTTATATATCCATTTATTCATAGCCATAATTACTGCGTCAGCACTAGTTTTTTTGGAGCAAGCCCAAGTAGGGTTAGCATTAGCAAATAGTATAAATTTGTCAAGTAATATAAAATTAATGATATAATAACTTTATGGACCAGTTCAATAATAATTTTGACTTTGATTTCTAATAACATTCAGAAAACAAAGCTGCCAATGAGGGGAGTTTAATACCCTTTAGTTCTGATTGAAAAATGATTGTAGAATCATAGAATTCAGGTTGGAGAAGACCCTTGGGATCATCAAATCCAACCATCAACCGCACTCTACAAAGTTCTCCCCTGTACCGTATCCCCCAACACTACATCTAAACATGTTGGTTGTTCTCGTTAGGCAAATTATTCGATGCAAAAGCGTTGGGTCAGCAACACACCTGTATGACCAGCAACTGTGGTGTCACCAGCTCCCAGAATTGAGATAGCCATAAGAGTCCTTCGATATGATTTCTGCACTAAAATGGCAGGCTTTCTTGTGTGACAGCAATTCTGTTTTCTTGTGTGAAAAAAATAAAGTCCTTGCTGCCGTAGGACTTAATATCCTCTCAGCAACAATTTTTTTTATTTGGTTTGCTTCTCACACTCTTAATGTAAGGTAAATGAGGTACAAGGCATTCTTAGCATGTGAAATCTGTGTAGAGGGAATGAGGTTTGTTCACAGATTTCAGAATTAAAGTGGCAACCTTTAGCAAGCTGGGTTTGGGCAAACACTAATGATAAGGAGGAAGATGAAAAGGTCATCGTTACTTCTAGTTGCTCCTCGGGTCCTGAGTCTTGGATGTATGCCCACCCCAGGGTCAGTTTTGGGGAGGGGAGTGCTGAGCTCTGTATGCTCCAGCTCTCTGTTCCTCAACAGTTTTGCTCTCTGCAGGAGTCCAGATGTTGGAGCTCTTTGCTCCCTCCCGACCTTGCTGTCAGCTCCAGATGACTTCTGCACAGCAAATGCTATGTGCTCTGCGAGCCATTAATCCTGTGTCTACAGGTGGTTTGCTGAGTGGATGAGTAGTTCGTTTGCCCAGGAACAACTGATCTCCTGACAGGAGCATCGTTAGCCTCTCTCCTGTTTTATTGCTTTACTTACTTCACTGAAGAGCATTCACACCTTTTTCTGCATTTTCATCTTTTTCTTGTGCTGCCCATCTCCATGTGTGTTGCTCAGAGGTTGCATTTTTATGGGGAGTGAAGATCTCTAATTTCTATGACACAGTTTTGTAGTGAATCACAGCTTAAAATCAAATGTTTCAGGAAGTTGTTAAATCCAGGTCCTGGGTATCTGCTTCCTTCTGGCACCCACTACTTGGAGACGTTGTCCCATCCTTCCTTTCAGAGCACTCTGAACGCACTATTCACCCCATGTCTTTAAAATATGGATTATCCCGCAGAACAGGCACAACCACATATATGTGGTTCAATCAACATGATTTTGGAGTTTGGCTGAGAGAGGGGACAAATAGAAATAATTTAGACTAGAGCTGCTGCTGGATAAAGAGTAACATGAAGCTATGGCTTCAACTCATTTTGTCACTGTTACTTTTGGCACAGTCTAGCAGTACAACTCGGATGACTAGGTGCACAGGTATGTCTGAAAGATGGAATCAAAATTCCCTTTCTCCCTTGGTCCCTCTCCCATCACGTATTCTGGCTTTGAGGTGCTTCAGGTGAGTTTTCTGCCTCTTCAGGCTTCCAAACTGGCTTTCAGTAAGCACAGAAGAAAAACACCCAGTCTGCAAAGGGTAGGGGTGGGGAAAGGCAGGGTAATTATTTTTTTGGTGGCAGGTAGACAATATAGATTGACCTGGTTGCATTGTGAAATGTTATCCTCAGAGCCAAGGAATCTGACAGCAATTGACTTCAGTCAGCATCCAGGTCCCAAACTGATGAGCTGTAGGTAATCTGAGCATCCGCACAGTCGAGTGCTCACCAGCTCTTACAAGGATCTCTTGAGCCTCATGCTAAAGCGATGCTCTGCTGGCCCTGGCTGCACGTTTCCAAGAGAAGCTACACTTCCTTGTTTCTCCCTTCTTTCTGTTGCCATTTAAACACACTTTTTTGTTAGTTTTATTTGCTTCCCTAGTGGAACACTTGTGCCCGTTTGTTCTTCATTTACGAGACTTTCAGAAGGGGCACTTCCGACAGCCTGCAAAGGGGTCTGTTCAAAAGCTTATCTGGTGCGTGGAGAACAACCAGGTACTTCCAACAAGTTTTACAATTTATGCTTCATTTTCTATGTGCTGTTTTATTGAAAACTCTAATAGGAAAAAAAAGTTTTAATATTTGACACACTATTTCCTCTGTTACCTTTATGCCCTGTCTAAATTATATCTCTAAGTTGTTTTTCATCCAGTAGTGTTACCTGTCCATTTAACTTATCCCGACGTCCGGACTAAAACACATGGATCACAAATGCTCTCTCTTATCGTTGTGCATGGTTTCAGCAATGTGTAGATTATTTGGTTTACATGGAATATGTAATCTCGCTGCTGAAAAAAGTAATTTTTTTTTTTTTCTAAGTTTGGCATTAGATGGCACGTATCTTTAAATCATTTTAATTCCTAAACAATGGAAAATCTTTACATGAACCCTATATTCGAAGATCAGGTGTGATAGGTTAAGAGACACAAGGCTGTATTTCTCTTACAAATCAGAGACATGAATTGCTGCCTTAGGGGCAAAGCAGAACTCAATTTGAGCTATAGAATCTACTTCTGCTCTCATAAATCACTTCTACCTCATTAGTGACCTGAAAATTCTTAAATAAATCTGATTTGATCATATCTGTTAAACAGGATTTTCTCCTCTGATGCACTATTTTATAGATTTCCCTTCAAAATATAGTTTATTAAACATAGTTAATCCTTCTCCATGTTAATTTAGGATCTTCTCCTTGTTAATTAAAGAGTGTACATTTTTGCTCATGGCTGAAAACAGATAGAAAGCTGACGATTTTTGCTTTATCCTGCCAAGTGTAGGATGCTGTCTACATCCTACATTATGCCAAAGCATATGTCAGCAAGTTGAGAAAAGCTGCATTTATTTGAATATATCCCTAACCAGTTGATTTTTATTTTTTTTTTAGCGTGTATAGCTGATGATTTCAAATTTGGCATGGAAAAGCCTATCTATTTAAAATTTCAGGTGACTAGTGATCTTTTAAAAATTTTTCAATGTAAACTATTGTGAAAGTATAGAAAACATCAGTGAGTGTACAACTGGAAAAAAATAAATTGTTTTAATGCTGTCATTTCTAACTGCACTATTTCCCCAGACACAAACAAATAGCATTTTTTAGTAGGAGATGATAATACATCTTTTTGTTAAGAGGCATTGTTAGTGGGAAATGTATTGCATTTCAGAAAACTGAATTTAAAATAGGTTTCAAACTGTTTGGCGGTTAACATCTTTTGTCATGTTCCCTTGTTGGTTGCTTTAAACTAATGTTCTTCTGTATTTCTCTCCCTTGGTGATGGCTCAAGAACCTGCAAGATCAGCATGGGAAATTGATTGCCTATAGGAAATACTGCAACTTATTATCCACTAAATGAAGTGAAAAAATAACCATAACCCCCTCTGAGTAAATCTAAAAGGAAACATTTTTTCTTCATCTCATTCAATGGTAATTTTAAATGTCTCAGAGCAGTAGTAGGTATGATGCCTTTATAAAAGTATGTATTTTGAATAACTTCAAAAGGATACTAAACTTTATATGTAAAGCAGAAGGTTCAACTCTTGCAAAAATAAGACAAATGTAGCTATTAAAAGTAGTAGGGCAGTAAATCAAAGAAATTTAATGGATGAAATTGAAAAAAGAAACGAGGAAGCAGAAAAAATGAAGGAATAGGATGACTACAAAGCTTTGCTTTTCTGTTATCTGAAAATTGTAATTTATGAATTTTTAGTTTTGTTCTTTCTTTGTAGAGGTTAGAACTGCCAAAATAATGCTGGTTTGCCCAATGTAGATATTGACGGTGCTCAAACATAAAAGTGAGCTGTCAAGTCCTGGCAGTCACCTCATTCGAGGAAAGCCTCAACTGGCGAGGAGCATGAGGCAAAACACACTAGTTCCCACTTCAACTACAGAAGCTGAGTCTTACATGATGTGTGTGCATGTGGTCAGGAGATGCACTTGGTTGACTGCTGCAGCTCAAATGATGTTGTAGCAGCTCCTTTAGCTGTAGTAACTGACTTGCCTGAATCCTCAGTGGATAGCTGCACAGTTTTGCAGAGACATTTGAGGTGTTGTTACCCGTGCATTGAAATTGGCTTTGTCCTTTCAACTCCTTTCTCATTTTCCTGGAAGTAAACCAAAAAGAAGACATTAAAGGGTGCAGTGCTATGTAGCTCAGGTCTAACTTCTTTTACCTTGTGAATGAAGATGGAAATCAGAAGTAAATTCAAATGTGGCATCTTAGCTGCTCTCAGAGATCTGTCTCTTATGAGCACATATCATTATTTGTGTTTTCAGACAGCTGAGGTGGCATTAGCCAATTTGAAGAATAAATACGAAAATGAAAAAGCAATGGTGACTGAAACCATGACCAAACTACGGAATGAATTGAAGGCTTTGAAGGAAGATGCAGCAACCTTCTCATCCTTGAGAGCAATGTTTGCAACCAGGTAAGGGAAATGGTTTCACTGTCTGGCTCAGCACTGTGAAGGTAAATATGTGTGCCTAAGTGAGCACAGACTTAGCCGTGTATGTTGGGTGCTTAGGAGGAGAGAGTGAAATTATTTTCTGCAAGGTCAGGGGTTTGCTGGATGAAGGTGAATGAGTTTCAGAGTGCACACTGTGCAAAACCTGCAGGCTTTCAAGTGCTAGTGAGACGGGTGTCTTGGAAAATAAAGCTCGAGAATAGCAATGTCAATACAACCTTGAGTAAAGTGTTATAAATGCCAATACCAACTTCCAGTATATTTGCATTTATAGGGTTTTTTAAAGTGGAAATCAAGTAGTAGATTTATGTGGCTGATTTTCACATTCAGAAGTATGCAGTATTCTGTCATGTAAAGCTATCATATGCTTAATGATGATCTTCAGAATCCCATGTTTTTATTATGGTAAGATTTATTACTTACCACTAGTAAAATCTATTTCATTAAGCAGTATATGCTGTAATTCAGCACTTATAGTTGTGAGACCACTGCAATTTCCTACTCCAGCGTGAATTCTTGTTTTATCCTGCTGTGATATTCAACTTATTATCTTCTCCTTCACAGGATAGAAGTTTCACTTTTCTTCTGTAAACAGTTCCTTCTGGTAGGACAGTAATTAATCATCTCTTATCTTTCCTTCTTCCACACCTTCTTCAGTAGAGTTTTTGGTTTTAGCTGCTTTTTAAAAGGTTACCTAATTTTTTTAAAGATGCAATTCTTTACATCAATAAATTCTTAACTCCCAAATAGGCAAAAAAACTAGTATCCTCAGGAAATTATTCTATTACATCAAGTCTTCCCTGCCGCTCCCCCCCANTCCTTTAGTCTGTAAGTTATAAAACTTCTTCATGCTTCAGGCCAACATCTCTCCAGTGCTCCTTGCGGTATATAGGTACCATCCTACCTCTTCCAGCCTTCTAAGGTTCTTTGTTGCTCAGTGACAGTGGTGGCAGGAGCAGTAGCTGGGAGAGGTGGGAAGGAAGGAAAAGGGACACTTACATGCTGTGACATTGGTGCTCTGTACAAATTCATCATAGGTTCATTGTCAGAAGAGTATGTGTAGTGCCATAATGGAAACGAAGAACCAGCTCAGCAGGGGGTGTGAACAAAGGCAACCCCATTGATTTCATCTAAAGATTTTCTTCAAGAAAGCTAGATTGTGTGTGCATTTCAGAAATACATGTGCGAATCTTTATTTGCAAGCTCATTATTCTAGGAGATACTCGGATGTACTAGTACATTACTTCCAGGTAGCCTTATAACTCCAGAGGAAAGAAGTGATATCATGAGGGTAAAACAAGAGTCTTGCATGGAGCATAAGTCAACCTATGAGGTAAAAGAATTTTGCAAAGATTTAGAAGTTGGTCCCTAAAGGAAATGTGAGGTTATTGGTGCACTAAATGTTCTTAACCCTATTTCAGCATCCTGAGTGCACCCTTATTTGGGTTTAAGGTATATCCTAAAGCCGGTGGCAGACAACGGTAGCATCTTTTCTATGAGAATTAGGCCTAATGGGTCCCATTCATCTAGATGCCATTTCTAGCCATCTGTGTGAGGGATGCAATGAAGATTTTGTTTCTGTTCTCTGAACTATAAGGGGAATCTGGGTGACTGGCTATGTTACAGATTTCCACTTTGTAAATGTCTAATATTAGTAGAGAGAAATCCCACCCAGAGCATTTACTGCTGCTGGTAAGCTCCATGCAGTAGTGATTAAACACTCTCTGTGTGGCCTGTGGAACATATTCCTGCCCTTGTGGTCGTAAGTTCTGCCCAGTATTTTCTGAACACAGTTATAAAAATCGTTCACTGCAAGGTCTTACACATCATGGGGCTCCTACAGATTTTTCTGTTGAAAAATATTATTTTTCCTTCTCCACCCTGGAATCTAATGACCATTATAATTAAATCAATCTTCCTAAATGTTCAAATCATTGACTCATTCTGAATACTCCATTTGGAATAGCATTTGTTTAAATGACAGAGAGCTGATATACTGTAGATGTCTGTTTGAGAAAATAAACGTTTCTGAAAATACAACTGTAAGATTCTCCATGCAGTAACATTTGATGCAATAACAACGTTTGACATGAAAAAGCAATTATTTAGTCTTCTGTTGAATAAAACAGTGGTTTCCATGGCTATCCTGCATCACATGGTACTTACTCCTAAATTTGTACTGTAGAGGGAACATCCTTTCACGCTGAAGTTATATTATAGATCTGAAAATTATTTCATATGCTGTTTGATAGAGCAGTATCTTTTCTCTTTCATAAACCATACTTTTCTCTTCAGTTACTCCCCAAAGGGATGTTCATTCTGGTGCTGAACTGCATGGTTTCTTCCTCAGATGCACTGGATAAAGGTCATACCACATTATAAGGAGACTACAGCATACCTGTTTCTGGTCTGAACAGCCAAGATGACACTTTTCTCCAAAGCCCCTCTATGAAGAAAGCAGGAATCCTCTTTTTTCTGTGATTTTCCCTGACACTTGTGCATCCTTCCACTCCTGAGGTTCTTCTCTTGCCCTCAAGAGTCCTTCTGTACTGCTTGTACCTCTACTTTTGATTTTTTTTTTCCTTCTGGGACTGTTCGTTTCCCAATATGAAATCTCTGTGGCTCTGATCCATACAGCTTCCTCCTTCCCTCTTCATTAGCCTTCATCCCTTTCTGGATGTAGTTCAGACCTGTTAAGAATACGTCCTAAGTACAGTTCAAGCTCTATTTTTCCCCAAACACCTCTCTTAGGAAAAAAAAAGCAACAGAGTATAAACCCTTCTTTTCTATGGGATGCATGGGATTGGCAGAGCAGAGGTGAAGTTCCTGTTTGATGCCAGGGCCATGTGCTGCCCATCAGATTTGCAGCTCCTGCCTTTAACCTGATTATTTGATACTGAGCTACTTCTGGTAGTCCCAGACCAGAAAAAACAGTGATCACCTTTACTGCTTCACCTGTCATTTCCCCTCCTGAAGCTGCTGACCCAGGGTGCAAGCTGTGGGTCTGTGAAGCAGTGAGACTGATGGAGAGCCCTCATCTAGAGGGAGAATGAAAAATTTACCTTTTAAACCATTAGTTTTGCCATCTAGAGTAGAGGTTACCCTGAGAGAGTAAAGGAAGAGAAATCTAGTGCTGAAGGAGAGAAGAAACTACTTTTAGAGCAGAATCGTAAATGAATTTTGAAAGCTAATTCTACAGAGTTCCTACACATACTTGTTTTTCCAGCCTAAATAGAGATACTCAAAAGGAGAGAGCATGATATTGCCACAGTCCTGACACTGCATGTGCTGGTTTTATTCTCCATCCATCAAGACATTTTCTTATGACTAATATTTAAAGAAAAAAGTGTGCTGAAGTGATAGACTAGGAAGTTTAGACAGATTCTGGAGCTATCCTATGTAAGAAAATATTTATGAGCAGAAGAGAATTATGCTTATATGGCTCGAGCAGGGATCTGTCACTGTCAGTGTCCCTGGGTTTTAGCTCAAGCTCTGCTAAGATTTATGCTACCTAAATTACGCCTAAGCCTGACTGTATTTGGTTTGCATTCCTAGATGAGGGAGATAGATGGAACTAGAAATCCTTTGTACTCCTATGTAAGCTTCCTGGATCAGTTCATACAAAATAAGCAGGTTTATGTGCCTGCCTGTGCTTCCTTTCTGAGACAAGAGAAGTGAAAAGCAGGTGAAATCTTGACTTTTGCTCTGGCAATAAGTACACCAGCAGACAGCAAGGTAACAGCATTGTTTATTTAATAGTCACTTGCAGCACACACCCATCCTGGGACAAGGGAGAAATTGGGAAAGAGCTCTGACTCACAAGAATATAACCTAACTTCTGATAATCACTACTATTTGAGTACTTCTGAAAAACCTCTTCAGAGCCCTGGTGCACCCAGGAGCCCTGCTTGATCCATAATTGTCTGTGCTGTGCTAGAATGCACGTCTCTTAACGTTTTTCTTCCTTGGTGTGCTGTGAGACTTCATGAATATTTATAAAATGTGTGGGTAAAAGACAATATGGATGTGTGTAATGCTTTTTTCTTTTTTTAATTGGAAACAGTTCTCTTTTTATCCCACACTTGGATCTTGCAGGAAATATTTCAGTGAAGGGAAATGCCATGGCTGCAGGCAGTAGTTACATCCCACCACATGGAACAACCTTCACTGCTGCAGACTTCAAGGAGATCAGAAGCTGACAATTCAGCAGTTTCTAAAATTAATTATGGCCTTTACCTTACTTCACTGATTTAGTTTTAACCTTTCTGAATGCTGTTTCTCAAAAAAAAAACCCCACCCCAAAACATGCTTGAGCAACAAAACACGGAGACAATGGACCACATGTTTGTGAAAAATTATAGGAAACTTTTGAGTTGTACTGGAGGTCAGATGACTGGAACCTCCCAAACATTGCAGTGAACTGCCAAGAATGCAGGGTTGCTCTTCTGGGGAGACATCTAGGAAGGGCATATATTTAATCAGAACAGTTGGAAAAATGTTGTATTAATGAGATTGGTTTTGTCTCGTTATGCGGCCAACATCTAGTATATCCAGGTTTCTAGGACCAGCTTGTTTTAGTTCATAGCAGGTAAGGAAACACAAGTTTGTCTAAGTCTGCTGCAGTAATATTCACCTTCAGGGGGCTTATGTTTATTAACCGCTCAGTTGTACTGTTTTACAAAGCAGATGCCTAAATACCAAGAACACATCCTAAGGCCTGAGGAAAACCAAACTTTTTCCAAAATCAAAATTGGTTTGTTGGTGTACAAAAGCAAGAGAGTTTGTTCTTCCAGTGGCACTGTGTCACAGGTGTTGGTGCTGATGTTACTTTAAAAAAATTACTACAGAAAACATATTTGGAAAACAGTTGTCTTTAGACAAAGTGGAAAGCCGGAAAGAATGAGAGAGATGGATAGAGGATCCGTCTGGTTACAGGAATGAGTCTTTAAAACTCTGATAACACAGAGACTATAATAATTCCTATTTCAGATGAATTTAATTTAATCTCCAGAATGCTGACTTTATTCTAACATCTCTGTCAAAGAAACTGGCTGAAGCATCAATAGACATTTCATGGCTTAGAACAGAAATAGGTGTGCAAGTTGGCTGTAAGCCAAGCAAAATTTCAGGACTCTGTCTTCCTCAAGGCTTGAAAAAAGACAGTCATGCTTATTAAGGTCCTGTAGAAGAAAGATAATACTGAAACTGTAGATGAAACTATGGCTGACTTAGTAATTCTGCTTCCAGTGCCTGCATTATTCAAAAGGAGAGTGCAGTATATGCATGTGACTGTTTGTGTGTGAGGAATAGCTATGAATTTTTGAGTATACTTTTTTTCTCTTTCTCGAGAAGATTAAAGTTACAGAGAAAGTAGTTTCGTCCCTCAGTTTGTAATAATTCAAAAGTTTCCTCACACATCATACATTTTGAGAAGGAAAACTAAAATTATTTTCTGTGCTTGTTTTCTGTGAGTGATAGTGATAAAGTTAAATCCTCAACCATTACACTATTGTGAATACAGAGAAAAGTTATTTAGATTTATGCAGATCAGATGGGGAGGAGATTTTACAAAAGCTGCATAATTTAACATGAAAAATTTTTGGATGTTGCCACAAATGTCTGATGGTCAGACAGCACTGCTACCTGTGAACCATTTCAGTACTGGTATACATTTATCATTCCTGTTTTTTACCAATTAGGTGCTCTATTTTTAACAAAGTAAAGCTATTTCACTTTAAACAGTGACCAAGACCATCCAAAAGTCTCTTGCTCCTCCTGTTAACTTTAGGAATCATTTGAAGTGAGACTAAACTGAATTCAGTCTTAAATGCTAACAAAATAATGAGAAAGGTGGTTTTATTTCAAAATCAGTGTTGGAGATCCAAAGCAAATAAAAAAGACACGGTCTTTCACATAGATAAAAAAGGCTGAGAGTTAAAAAGGAGTAGGTGGACATAGCAATGGATACCTGAGCACACCTCCAAGAGACTTAACAGTAAATGTGGAATAATTTCCAGTTGAGGGTTTTCCTGAATACTGCCTCTTTAATCAGTTAGCAGTGTTTACTGGTTTCAGCTGGGATAGAGTTAATTTTCTCCCTAGTAGCTGCTGTCCTAGTGGCTGACAGGAGTTAAACCACAATGCAGTGGCAAACAACTAAGGTTTTTTTATTTCACAAAATCTGGTGGGTCAACCATTCAAAGTACTTGCCATCTTTTTTTCATCATTTTTTAATATATTTTCTAAGTAGATATTACTGTCAATGAAAAATAGTGCTACTTAGTAGACATTCTTATCCCTGGTGAGATTCCTCTGGGAGCTGAACCAGCCCCCAAAATTGTTATTTATGGTCCAACGTGGAGAAAATCCCAGACTTTCCCTCTAAATGCTAATTATCTGCTTTAGAAACATATATTGTCATAGACTACTTTGATATTCTAGATACAGGTTCTCCTACTGAATGGGAAGTGTTAGCATTCAGATCTAAGCCCAAATTTATTCAAAGGGGGAATGGAAGAAATGAGGCTGTCTGCTTCCAGGAGGGAGTAGGTTTGGCAAAAGCATGGATCTGAATCTGTCATTCTAGCTATGGCCTGGGAATGCTGTCACCAGTAGGGCTGGTTCTTGGATAGAGTCCACAGATTTCTGCCTTGTTTGTTTTCCCAGGTGTGATGAGTACGTCACACAGCTGGACGAGATGCAGAGGCAGCTAGCAGCTGCAGAGGATGAGAAGAAGACCCTAAACTCTCTGCTGCGCATGGCTATCCAGCAAAAACTTGCCCTTACCCAGAGACTGGAGGATTTAGAGTTCGACCATGAGCAGTCCCGACGCAGCAAAGGCAAGCTTGGAAAGAGCAAGATCGGCAGCCCTAAAGTAAGTGAGGAGGCATCAGCCACCGTGCCAAGCATAGACACTTTCCTCCTGCATAGTCAGGGCCCACAGCAACCAAACTTACTGGTCAGCAGTGGCACTCAGAGGAAAAGGTATGCATGCAGTGATCTTTACAGTACAGTGCAGTGGCCAGACTTTCATTAAAGTCGTTCACTGAATTGTAAACATTTTTAATTTTTTTTCTGTACTTTGACTGGGGAGAAGGAGATGGGGAGGATATGAATGTGAAATTCAAAGTCTGGCAACATGTGGTTCTGCTCCACCTACTCACTGTGTTATTCTCTCCTCCTTAATTCTGTGTTTTGAACTATATTCTGTCAGTGTCTCAGTGCATCTTGTATGTCTTTAATATTAGTGTGAATGTGTTTTCTTTAACAAGTTTTCCTTAAAGTTTTCCATAATGAGCATCTGAAATAAAGAAAAAAAGGATTGCACTCTATGAGCATTTCAGTGCTTAACACAAGAAACTGCATCTCTTTGTTAAGCTCTGGTGCTCACTTGCTCTTCATCAAAGCAAAAAAATATGGATGTGTTCACTCAGATCAATTTCTCTGCTTGGGAGCAAGCAACCTTTTGAAGGGGGATGGCTGCCATTCATAAATTAATGCAAATATTTCGCTGTCCGAGCAGTGAGTTCTCATCTCGTCTTGTGACTGTCCTGCCAAAGCTCTGTAGGTGTGGGGATCTCCGTGGTTCTGAAGATGAAAAGGATTCTCTGATAGAGAAGTCCTAGACAATCATTCCCTTTTCTTGTATGCTCTAGTCACAATGCAAAACCAAGAGAACGGTCAGGCCTTGCACACGTCGACTCCAGGATGCTGAGATATAACTCAACCTCCTCTCCTCCTCCCCTAATATAAACCAGGATTTCCAATGCAGGCAAGGTGCCGTGCTGTGGAAATGGTGGGGGTGGCAACACTAGTTGGTTTTTACCTGTTAAGAACATTAACATGATGTTGTCATTCATGAGGCTTTGAAAGGTAATTAAAGTAAAACTCTTTTGTTTCCATATGTATTTTTCTTGGATCTCCTGCAAGACTATTCTCACCTTCCCTTTGTGATCAGAGCCATCCCAGGACTTCAGGGACCTACCTCCAGAAATTATTAAGAGCCCCCCCTCATCCCGCTTCCACAGAATCATATCTTCTGAGAGGCCCCCCTTCCATGAGTGAATTCATCCATGGGCACCGTCTCAGCAAGGAAAAAAGGTTAACCGTGGCCACACCAGGTAAACATTTTTTCCTTGGGTGCATGTGGTGCTAAGTGGTTAGCAGAGCAGGGGACCCTCCCAGTACTGCAGATGCAATCTAATTTGGGCACCTTCTTGAAACCTGAAGAGCAAAATGTCTCCTCCCGCATCACCTGTGGCAGGAGCTGACATTCTGCCGGCAGCAGCCCAAACTAGTTCCAGATGCAGTGGGGAAAGTCCTGCTATGATGTAGGTGGGTGCCGTCCTGCTGGCATCCACGGAGGCTGCACCCCTGTGCCTGGGTGGTGCCTAGTCTGGTGGTTGTGTTGGTAGTTCCCACAGAAGACACAACAGGACAGAGGAGTCAGATGTGTGAGGACCAGTGAGGGAGTGATTGGCAGTGTGCAGGAGCCTGCAGAGCATCCATCTTCTGCTCACCCTGGAGCATTCAGTCAGGTTGTTCTGAAGGGTAATGTTAAGCTCACAGAAACTCCGTTTTATACGGATTGAGCCATGAAGCTTATCTTCGTAGGAAGCTTTTGCTCTTCATTTCCTGCCAAAATGCAGTATGTGCTTCAAATAAGGCATAGAAAGGAAATGCAAACTGGAATGCCATTTCAAAGGTTGTGACATCTTTCTTCTGCTGACAGACAAGCAAATAGTTACTTCTGTGCCTGAGCAGAACCTTTAGCTTTTAAATGTGCACATTCTTTGTTTGGAAATTTGTTACACAAAAAGAAAAAGTAGAAAATATGAAAGCTAAAACCCATAAAATGATTTCTGCTCAAGTAAATGTTTATTCTGTAAAGCTGAGCAATACCTTTTAGTACATTATGTCTCTTACTCAGTGCCAGCAATATCACAGCAGCCTTTCAGTAGTGCCATGCAAGTAACACCCACTCAGAGGACAAGTGTAAAACTACAGAGTCTAAACAAGACAATTTCCTAAGTAGTATTGCAGTAAATAAATAAAAGAGCTGGCTCCTGGGGAGCAAAAGACAGAGAGAGGGAAAGAAGCAAACACTTGAAACTATATAAAATAAATGGCACTGATCTTTCAGTGGTTTCTTTTTATTTGGCTAGCAATGGAAGATTATGTGCTTGTTTTCTACCCCATAGGCAGGAATCTGTTTCCTAAATGCTGGCAGTGTCTCTTGTATTCTTCCCTCTTCATCCTACAATAGAATAAGGATGATTTTCTTTTTGATGATCACTTACATCTCTTTAAAGAAATAGATTCTTTAAATAGCATTTTCAGGATAGTCAAACTCCCCATTTTGAAAATGTGAGGATCTAGGCCCCAGAATGGCAATGTTCTAATATAAAATTTACAAGAGTCTTCTAACTGGAATTGTACTTCCTATGCACAATTTACGAGAGTGCCAAAACAAGAAGAAGCAGAGTTTAATCCAAGGACTGGATGACCTTTGTGTGAGGAACCTTCACTCTATATGGTAAACGCAGTTTAATCATTGGAGGGATTAATGATTTAAGAAAGAACTGTGCTCAACAGATAGGGAAACACAACTTGCTGTATTGCAGAATTGTTAGTAAAATGGTAAAATATGGGATCTTTGAATTTGGTGCTCTGGATCCTGACTGCCTCCATGCATTAATTTTTTCCCACACTATCTTCATGGACCAGCATCTGAGAACTCATGGAGCATCACAGATGCATGGACCAGAGACTGAGAAACACTGACACAGTCTCTAACTTTTCCCAGTAACAGAGGACAAAGGATGAAGCAGCCTGAAAAGTAGAATTGTCCAGAAAATAGTGTTCATCTGGAGTCTTACTTGGCACTTCAGGTATAAGTCTACATAGTCAGATCATAAGGGTCATGAAGACAGTATTAGGGATTTATTTTGCAGTTGTTCATATGAATCTACAACAGTTCCAGCTTTCTGAATGCATTTGTTGAATTTTATGCCACCAATTGGCCATAGTCTCAGCCTTTGAGACAGAGAGGGTCAAACCAGAAAACCTTCTGAGAGCTCAGATTCCAGTATTGGCAGAGTCCATGTCAGAATAAAGTTGAGGATTAGGTAGGATTTTTTTCAGAATTGCTCTTGCCAGTTTCTGGAAGATTTCTTACTGTTGTTAACAGATTAAAGGAATGATGCACCAAGTAAGATTTTTTCGCCATCTGTCTAATTATCTGTTTCCTGAAAGTAAGGACTAGTGAAGGATGTTATTCTGCTGCTTTTATAAAAAATGTTTAAAAGCCATGTATCAGAAAGAGTGTATTTTTTCAGATTATTTGTGCAGTCAAGCAAGCCAGCAAGAAATGTAGCAACCCACACCTGCTTCTTCATCAGAGAGGGTGCAAAAGAGCAGCATCCAAACTTAAACACTATGGAGCAGAGTATAGTTTAGCTTGAGGCCTTGTCCTCAGGAGTGGAGTAAGAATGATTTAAGCCAAAATTAAATGGAATCAGGTGGGTTTTTTGTTGTTCTTTTAATTTTTTCAATTTCCTTCACATTTATATTTCATCATATGATGTGCAGGCTTTCCTATCCTTTCATTAGCTCCCATGTTGTGGGGACTGTAGCTAGGAATGCATTTGATGGAGACCAAAAGCCAAAATAATTGAAAGTGGTAGAGGGACAAACCACGGTCCCCATGCAGTAGGCAAGCTGTGCCTGTCTTTCTCTTGCACTTCTTCCAGACTTCTTGGTCCTTGAGAGAAGAGGCTGCCTTCACCATGCTCAGGCCCCAGCTCTGGTTGCTGCTGGGTCCCCAGCAGGGAAAACCTGGGATTACTTTTTGCTGCCTTTTTCAGAGGAAGACCCTGGCATGAAGACTCACTAGTGAGGGCCATCTAAAGATCTCTAAAGAAAGAAATTGTTATTTCTTACTTGATTTCCATTTAAGTGCTCTAAACTTTAAATCATCGTACACAGCCCTCTGACAGCAAGCTGTGACAATACAAATTGATTTGGGCTTTCTAACTGAAGTAATAGCTCGAAACCACTGTGGCTAAAAATACCACTCAGTCTGTTTCCAAAATATCAAGTTTAATTTCCTCTAGCATTTAACTTTGCTGTGTGATTCTTTTTTTCTTCTTGTATTTTCTATTATTTGTACACTGTAAAGTCTTTCTTCTTCTTCTGACAGACAGAATGAGCCTGTGTGTGCCCAACACAATACCAGCCCATTTTTGCATGTGGCTGTTTTCATAACTACATGAAGTCAGGATATATAAAAAACCTAAGCCTGGGTTTTACAGTGTGTAACACTATTAGAAGTGACCATTCCTTTGCAGTTGCATTTAGACTCCTTGACTGTAAAGTCACTAGATGCCACTTAATATCCCACAGTCCCAAATATGAAATATGCTGCTCTTGCCTTCTTCAAAGAAAGAAAAAGTCAGAAAATGTTTGCTGTAGGTGCCCTGGTACCATTTTTCCTTTATTGTTTATTTTAGCATGGAAACTCTAGAAGTTGAATATAAAGGTTTTAGCTTAAAATTAAATCGACTAAATTCCTTGTGTGGATGATACACCTGAAGAAAAAAAATTCCCAACAGGCTTACAAGACGGAGAGTAATTAATGGCTGCAGGGTTCTCCCTTGAACAGGGGTGATTAAAGGAGCAACTACAATCTGCCTGAAGGGAGAGTCTCCCCTTCTTTGAAACACCTCTCAAACAAATTGTGGTAGATGCTTCTTTTCTATTATCGTTTATGCTTGTAGCTACCACGGGGCAGATTTCAACATTTAAGAAACCCACACAAGAATATAGTTTGATTTGTAAAGTATTTCATATTTCCTAGGAAATCAGATCGTAAGATCATAATAAACAATCCTTTCTCTTCTGGAGAATTCTATACAGTCATATATTTTACTGTATTAAAATAGAAAATAAAAAGTAGCCTTAAAATGTGACACATTTCTCTCAAATTCAAAGCCCAGCTGAGGTCACATGTTTAGTTGGCATAACACAGACTAGCTCCGTAGGTTTCAACAGAACTATGTTGTTTATTCCATCCCAAGTTTTTATTCTGGACAGTTTAGATTTTATTATTCTTCGTTGTTACAAGACCATTTCATAAAACAATTCTTCTAAAACTTGTAAAAATATAAGCCACTCCAAAATTAGGTAATTTTGGGGGAGCTGGTCATTTCTGAAAGCACATTAAACCTGGAACTGTGCTTGCTTTTTAGGTGTCTTTCAAGGCTGTTTTACACAATGGCATTTAATTCTCACAAGAGACTAATACGGAAGATAAGAGTATAAGGAATTCTATATATTGCACAGCAACTGCTCAAGCACTAAGCTCACTACCTACCATACATAATTAAGAGTATATGGTATATACTCTTAATATAAAAGTCATCCAAGATTAGTTTCTGCTGTAACTCTATGCCTACAGGCAAATCAAATATGAATGACAATACAGTACAAATAACTAACTTTTTTTTTTTTTTGTTGGTTTATACTCTTGTCATAAAGTTTAACATAATTTACAGAAATTTTATTCCAAAGAAAATTTCTATAGTGTCCTTAATAGTATCTCTGAACACAGAGGTAGAAACTGTAGTTTCTGTACGTAGAAACTATTTCTTTCTTAAAGCTAACAAGGAAAATGATAATGAGAAAATCAATCACCCAAATATGGAGATCCTAAGAAGTCTTCCAATAAAGTCTTTAAGCTGTGACTCAAGGGAAATTGCTTAAGATTTGGCTTTGTTAACTGCCCTTTACAGTGAAAGTGGTTTCAACTGTGAAGAATAGGTTAGAAACCTGAGAATGCATTGATCTCTTTGATGTAGCACAAACACAATGTAACACAAGAAGTAAAGAGTATGGGGTGGGGTGGGGTGGTCACTGGTGTTACAGGGAGTCAGGGGCTTTTGTAGGTTGTGATGTGTTGGGTAATCTATTCTGGCTCAAAGGATGATGAATATGCTCTACTGCTATTTAAATTTTTTTTCTGGATTTTGAGCTTTTTCTAAGTGCAGTGTTTAAGGTATGATTTTCAGAAATATTTGGTGAAAAGTTATTTGTAGTGTAATCATAAGCTAATGTTCCTTCTTACATATTTTTCCTAAAATAATATTAAAGTGGAGTTTATCATGTGGGACAAGATTCTTGGCCTCAGCTCCTGCTCATTCACATTGTTTAGGCAGTGTCAAGATAGGAGAAAGCATCTTCAAAAGGAATGTTACGGATAGAAACCCTCCCCTTTGGGATGAAGGGGTTGGGAAAATGATCGAGGGGGGCTGAGGCTTACATTACTCTCCACAGTGGAGGCTTTCTGCAGAGATGAAGTGCCTGTGCACCTTATAGCATTGGAAAGGTGGGGGAAATACATTTTTTTCTAATAGCTTTGTGTCTGCTTTCATTGTGTGGTGAAAAGGGTTTAAATTCCAGGTCTTTAGCTGTGTGCATTTTTTGTTTGTTTAGGAATATGTCACCAAAAATAGCTCTAGCTTTGCTTTTGAGCTTAAGTACTAGTGTCAGAAAGCTCCTTGTGGATTTCTAAACATTACTTCAGTACCTCAAATTTGCTTTTTTATGTGCTTCTCAATTTGGAAGCAGCAGGACTGTTAGAAATCTGAACACAGAGAAGAGCACACCTTCTTTTAAAAATTATTGTGGAAGAAGTCTTTTGAGGAATACTACCAGCTCAGACCTGAATTTTGCCAGGACAGTGCTCTATAGATATTTATGATTGCTCTGCTCACTCAGTGAACAGTTTTAAATGTTTCTCTCTTCTCCTTTGTGAAGGAATTTTATAGATTAATGAAAAGGAAAATCAACATGACTAGGATCTAGGATACCTCTTTCTAGGCTCGTTTTGTTTTAAAGAATTTTATTCTGAGTTCTAGTTCATGACCAATATGGATTAATCTGTATGTTAAGTGAAAGAGTTTATTCTTGAAAGGCGGGGTGGCTGATTAACTGAGCCACCACTACTGAATAAGATATGCAACCATGTAATATTTAACTAGTCAGGCTAGTCTGCTCTGATTGCTCAGTTAAGCAAGTTTGATTTGCTTCATCCAAACAATGCAGAGCAGCTGGAGCACTAAAGTTCTTCAGTGCCATTATTATTAAAAAAAAAAATACCCCACAACTTTATTCTGACAACTCAAATTTACAGAGTATCAATTAGCCTTTGCCTAATGAGAGATCCACGGATGATTCTTCTGAGTTCTTGGCTATGAACATGTTGTATTTTTATCTACTAAGAATGTACTTGTTTTGCTGGTGATCCTGCACCTGCAAGATGTCTCTGAGCTTGTGTAATCAGGTGGGATACTGGCTATTGCAAGACTCAGGCAGTATAGGTTTAATCTGTCTCTGCTCTCTGTGAAAAATGGGTTTTATGTGGTTTTAGCAGGGTTTTTTAAAGTCAAGTGTAGCTTTTTTTTTTACCTAAACGTGATGCTCTTTTCAAAAAGGATATTTCACCTGTTATTAACTTATTACCTGTGATCACTTTTTGTTCTGCATTGTTCTATTTTTCTGTGGGTTTTGTAAACATGCCATATTTGTGTATATATGTATTCATTGTTTAATGAGCAGTATTAGCGCATATATACAGATACATGTATATATATTCCTGCTCCTGGGGCAGTGTCCTGCATCTGATATGCTCATTTAACTAAGCTTAATGAGCATTACATATTTATGCTATTTCAAGCATGGTACATTGTCCTTGTGAAGGCCATTTTGAATTTGAAAAATAATATCCTTGCCAAGGACATTAGTTGGCTGTAACTGATGAAGAAGTCAGCTAGCTAAATGTACTTTTACCTCTTGGTGCCACTGTGAATAGGACCTTTTTGCTCTCTGCTTTTCCTCTCTTGCTCTTACCTTTCCAGTTATCACTGATGAGACCAAAACCATACATTTCATGCTGGTCAATATAATTTAGCTATTATGGCATGAATTCACTGCAGTTCTACAAGTTCAATTTAATTCCTATTTGTATTTTTCACTATGTGAAGAAAGCAGTTCTGAAATAAAACCTGTTTTTAGTAGAAGCCCAAATCTGTTTATTAAAACATTAAAAAAAAAAA